>NIVC01000606.1:110000-513230 GCA_002269645.1 Macrostomum lignano
TATCTATCTATCTATCTATCTATCTGTCTATGAGGCGTAGGCGTATGTACTACATAAGTTTATTATTTCTAATATTGCTTATACGAAGAAACCAAAAGTGAAAAAGAGAAAGCCAAGCCAACAGCTGGTTGCAGCGGTGCCTGCAATCGTAAAACACATTGAAGTTTTCTGATTTCAAGCTCATTCAAATGCTTTTTCGTCTAGAAGAGCCGTTGGAGAACACAAGAAAGAACGGCTCAGTGGGCTTCTTCGTAGGAGTTTCATATTTTACAGTTTTCTTCTCAATCATGCAGCTGTTTGCAGTCTATTTGCTAGAAAAGAATCAAGTGGCGTATGATTATTAGTGAGTTTCGTCAGTTTACAAAAACCGTGCTGGCTAAATTTAGTTATAAGGCACCGTGCAAGCACTGGGCGCATGCGGAATTTTATATGTTTCCTAATTCTCGTAGTTGTGACGGGAATATTAAATTTCTATAGGAATTTAAATTTTGTCTCTCCAAATATATTTTCTAAAAGTTTCGATTTCACTTTCCATGCACTGCTGGATGCCCCTTTTTGTATTTGAATTTATTTGTAGTTTTAATAATTGTCATTTTTCAAAGATTAGATCGTTTGTGCTGTTGTTGCCTGTAGATTGTCTTGTTGCTTGTGCTGTTGTTGCCTGTAGATTGTCTTGTTGGTTGTGCTGTTGTTGCCTGTAGATTGTCTTGTTGGTTGTGCTGTTGTTGCCTGTAGATTGTCTTGTTGGTTGTGCTGTTGTTGCCTGTAGATTGTCTTGTTGGTTGTGCTTGTTGATTTTTTATAACTGGAGTCTTATTGTTGGCGGTGTGCCATGAGCAACATGTGGGAGGTATACATTGTCTGGATTTGAATGGCTCTACAGGAAGAAGTCTGCGTTATGTATAAACTACGCTCCTAGACGCTTCGAAGGCGTACTCATAATTTTAAGGAAATTGCAATTGCCGGCAATTGCCCAGTGCAGCACGAAAAACGGGATTATAGAGAAGTCAATAAAGTGTTATTGTCATGCGATCTTAAGCTTCTTTATTATCTTCAGGAAAGGCAAGCTTTCTGCTTTTTGTCAAGCAAACTGGAATCAGTGCCTGAGAACTTTCCATACCTATTGCTTTCTGCCTAGCTGAGAGCCTGGCCGTTCATGTCGGGAAAGGAATTCAAGCTTGGCAAGTTTTCCCCATTCTGTCTCTCGTCTGCAGTCACGGAATTCTCCCCGATCCTCAAGCAGTATGCGCCAGTTCCGATCTGGGAGCTTAATTTATTGATCGGAAAAGTCGCCCACTCTCCCGCTTTGAGCAGTCTCGGGAATCGGTCCTCTGGGGGTGAGTTCACTGCAGTTGTCACATGATCTCACAGACACACCACGCACTGCTGCGATCTCATTTTGGATTGTTTCAAAGCTCAACAGCAACTTTAAGCAGCAATAATCCAGTCTGATTGAAACAAAACTCTTTATCGATAGCTAAATTGTTTAAATGGCAACAGAAAAAAAGCAAATTGCATTGTGGCTAGTTTGTATTTCAATATGGAAGCCCCCGTTAGTCAATTTATACACAATATTTGGCAGAGTTTCAAGCAAAATATAACGAGTTTATGGAAGGTAGGCACAGTGCTGCAGTATTTCCAGGGTGAGGCATTCATTAGGCTTTTCAACTTGAAAAAATGCACAAAAATCGCAGGCTCCACAGTCACTGGCACTTTGCAGCACCTGAACTCAGACATGGGAAGGATGTTGCCATAGCAACTGTCTGGGTAATTAGCATGGCTAAAAAAGTAAATCATAGGCAATAAATCTGATTGGCATAAATTGAATAAGGCAGGTGTGTAATCAGCAAAGCACTGATTTCTTGGCAAGGCACTTAATTAGAAATTAGGTCAAAACTAGTCTGGAAAATATCGGGCATGGACAGATTGGGTTAGTTAATTCAAGCTGCATAGTTTGAATATAAAGGTAGCTGGTATTGCAAGACCGATGACGACAAAAATTCAATAAAATGGCATTTCAGGGCAAAGTATTACATTCAGACAATCGTGTTTTTATCTTAACAATCGTTGGCTGAATCTCTGGAATCCCAGTGTGTCTGTGTCTCTGTACATTGGGAGATATGCAAGCAGCAGTTCGTAGCAGTCTTCGTCACTTGATGATTTACGACGCGGAGCCGGAGGCAGTCTGCAACAGGGGTCGGCAAACTCCGGCCTCGGGCCACGTGCGGCTCCCGCAAAGCCTCTCTATCCGGCCCTCGGGGTCCTTTGAAGCTTCACAAAAGCAATCCAGCCCGCTCAGGGCTTGTGTCGCTGCTCAGCTCTCTTCTCTCTAATAGACGCTTTTCTATCTTTTTCTCTCACTTCTATCCTCTCTCTTCTCTTCTCTCCTCACCCTCCTCTCCTCTTCTCTCCCCTCCTCTCCTCTCCCCTCCTCTTCTCTCCCTCCTCTTCTCTCCCTCCTCTTCTCTCCCTCCTCTTCTCTCCCCTCCTCTTCTCTCCCTCCTCTTCTCTCCCTCCTCTTCTCTCCCTCCTCTTCTCTCCCTCCTCTTCTCTCCCTCCTCTTCTCTCCCTCCTCTTCTCTCCCCTCCTCTTCTCTCCCTCCTCTTCTCCCCTCCTCTCCTCTCCTCTCCTCGTCTCTCCTCTCCTTTCTTCTATATGTCTCTTCTCTATTCCCTTTGACCCCCTCCTCTCTCCCCTCCCCTGGCCCGCAGTCGTGCACTATAGTATAGATTCTCTGCCTGGCCCTGAGGTAGAAAAGCTTGCCAACCCCTGGTCTGCAACAACCCAGTTCGAAGAGAGGCGGCTGCATCGGACAGCTGTCCAATTCGCTGGCACCGCACCGCAGCTTACGCCGACCGTGCCTGCGCTCGTTCCGAATGATTCAGGTCGATTGCGCTCAAACAGTCTGTTTAAACAGATTGGTTTTATCTTCTCTCACCCAAGACACACCGAACTGACTC
Source organism: Macrostomum lignano (assembly GCA_002269645.1). NCBI lineage: Eukaryota > Metazoa > Platyhelminthes > Macrostomidae > Macrostomum > Macrostomum lignano. The sequence goes on from NIVC01000606.1 coordinate 112,961, forward strand.
ACTATAGATGAAGAGGAAAGACGCTGAGCTTCTCAGGTCAAACGGAGCACTCGGCTGGTGGCGCGGTCGGCAGTCTGAGGTCAGCTCCGGGCGACGAAGGCGTCTGCGCCTCGGCGACATCCTCGCTGAGTGTTTGCAAACCTCTGCGCTGGCCGTTGCGCCTGTTCAAGCTGCTGGAGCTGTTGCACTTGGCCACCAGCGGCATCAGCTGCGGATCCGACGGCAGGTTCGGCGGCAGCCGGCCGTTCTCGTTGCGGTGCCGATGGCGCCGACCAGCGCTGCCGGCCTCGCTGACTACTTCGTCCAGCTGCTCCCGATATGACGCATTGTAGATGCTGAACAGCTCCGTGCACATGTCCGTCACCACCACCTCGCCAGCGTTCAGCACCAGCATGTGCACCAGGAAGACGCCATCAAAGCGGAGGAACTCGCGGCAGAACTCCAGGCCAGCATCAATGCTGCCGGATTTCTCTTTGCTGACGGCGCCGCTCAGCCTGAGGTGCTTGATCACCGTGCTGCTGCGTCCGTATGCGCTGCAGAAGCGGAACAGCCACAGCGGCACGCTGAGCACATTCATCAAGAGCAGGAACACGAACCAGAACCATAGAAAGATGTACAGCTTCTCGTGGATCATGTTCACCGGCAGGGCGCACTGGGCGAAGATGAACTGCGACGAGCTGGCCTGCCTGGTCTCGATGGCGCAGCAGCCGGAGCGCGGGAAGACGCCGGTGTTCTGCCAGTCCCGGCCCTGCAGCAGGTCCCTCAGCAGGTCAGCGCCAAATGTCGATGTGATTCTCAGCAGGCTGCTGTTCTTGTTCTCTGGCAGCTCAGTCAGCTGCAGCAGGCGGGTCATGAGCACCAGCTGTCCGGCCGCGTTGCAGATGTAGAACAGCTTCACCAATAGGTAGACAATGATGAGCCAGGTGCCCAGCCGCTTGGACCACAGCAGGCCGGGCGCCCAGTTGAGGACAAAGTCGCGCACAGTTTTGCACTTGCCATTCTTGTGAATTGGCATGTTGCCGCGGATCCACAGCTCGATCTGGCGGCACAGGTGCTTCATGAGCTTCTCGCGCCTGTCGCCCTCGGCCTTCTGCAGTTCCACCGTCTGGCGGACCAGCTGGGTGAGGTCTGTGCCGGAGCGGTTGTTGATGAACAGGTACCAGACTATGCGGGGCGCGTAGCACAGAACGCCTTGCAGGCCGAGCACAAACGGCAGCCATTGGTAATAATAGATCTTCTTGTCCTTGTAGGCCTCCATCCAGCGTGGATTCTCGTTGTCAACTTTGAACTCGGCCAGTGGGACATTGTAAGTGCCCTCTGTGTAGCAGTAGTTGGTTATGTAGGCCGCCTGGCCTTCGTGCGACCCGACGATGTTGGGGATGTAGCAGATGATCGGCTGGAGAAAGTACGTCTTGACTGTAGTGACTGTGCTCATCAGTAGCAGTAGCCACACTGGAATATCATCATAGGGAAAGATTTTGTGTCTGCAAAAGTACTTTTTGAAAGCTACAATAGCAGCACCCTAGCTTGAGTGCGTGGGCGGTGGCAGGATTTTGGAAAATCGGTTATAAAATTTCGTCACTTACCGGTAGTAACGGAAATAAGGCCCAGAGTAACGCTCCGACTTAACCAGTCCGCCTTCGGATTTTAATTGGAGGAGACACCAGACTCAAGGGGCGCCAGTATTTGGTGTCTTGGTGGCGCTTCTGTCTCTTGGTGGCGCCCTCTGTCTTCTAGTGGGCGCCCCTGTCTCCTGGTGGTTGCCCCTGTCCCTGCCTCCTGGTGGGTGTCCCTGTCTCCTGGTGGGTGTCCCTGTCTCCTGGTGGGTGTCCCTGTCTCCTGGTGGGTGTCCCTGTCTCCTGGTGGGTGTCCCTGTCTCCTGGTGGGTTTCCCTGTCTCCTGGTGGGTTTCCCTGCCTCCTGGTGGTTGCCCCTGTCTCCTGGTTGTTTACTCTTGGTGGTCCTGTCTCCTTCTCCGTCTTCTTCTCTCCTCTCTCCTCTCTCTCCATTCCCTCCCCTTTCCCCTCTTGCCTGTGGAGTGCCAACCCTGCGACTCACCCGTGATTAGGAAGTTGAGCCGATCAAACCAGTCATCCAGGCCGACATAAGTCAGCACCTCCATTTTGCTCATGCGGTCCAGAAACTCCTGAACAACCATTGTCAAGCTGGTCTGCTTCTGGGGTTGAAGTCAAAAAAAGTCAGAAGGAAGACGATGAGTCTGTGTTGCAGTTTGCCGGAGAAGTGTCTATCAGTAGAGCAGTGAGCAGAGTAGTCCAGTTCCAAACGAACTCGCGGTAATTCGCATCGAGAATGCCTGCCGGACACTGCAAAATGGCACAGCAGTATTAAACGGTGGCATTTAAGCTTCTAAATTAGGGAAATCTGAAGCCACACTACTAGTTAAATAATACTCGTATATTTCTTCTCTGCACAGTTCCCAAGCTCCCAAGTTAAGCTTTTGTTTGACTAAAATACCTTTTGAATCCCCTGTGCAGACTGGAAGCAGATGGTCAGCCACTCAGTGCACTTGAGCAGCTAATAAAGCCAGTCCATATTATTCTTGGTGGCGCTGCCTTGTCCTCGATTGCCCCCCCCCCGTCAATCTGAGTAATCGGGTTCCCAACTCAAGGACACCGGATGCTTTTTGGCTCCCACGAGTCTCTTGCTGGCGGAAGCATTGAGTTTTTATTATTTATTTTCGTCTGCCTGAATTCAGTCGGTTTCGATTTACAGTGGAACTCCTTCAGGTGAGCTCAATCAACCCACTTCATAGTCAAAAAGGTAGATAGATAGATAGATAGATAGATAGATAGATAGATAGATAGATAGATAGATAGATAGATAGATAGATAGATAGATATATAGATAGATAGATAGATAGATAGATAGATAGATAGATAGATAGATAGATAGATAGATAGATAGATAGATAGATAGATAGATAGATGGATAGATAGATAGATAGATAGATAGATAGATAGATAGATAGATAGATAGATAGATAGATAGATAGATAGATATATAGATAGATAGATAGATAGATAGATAGATAGATAGATGGATAGATAGATAGATAGATAGATAGATAGATAGATAGATAGATAGATAGATAGATAGATAGATAGATAGATAGATAGATAGATAGATAGATAGATAGATATATAGATAGATAGATAGATAGATAGATAGATAGATAGATGGATAGATAGATAGATAGATAGATAGATAGATAGATAGATAGATAGATAGATAGATAGATAGATAGATAGATAGATAGATAGATAGATAGATAGATAGATAGATAGATAGATAGATAGATAGATAGGTAGATACAAAAATTTAGTAAAGTTGGCTCTTAGTCAAAAGAAATAAATCCCTTACCTTTATGGGCCCCTTTGGCAAAATTCTGGGACAGGAAACGTTTCGTCAGCCAAACTGCACAAACACGCAATGGAGTGAACTAAATATTAGTGAGGACAATTATATGGCTAAGCCAATGGCCTCTGCTCACTCCCCTTATTACACTCACTCCTGGGTTGAGCAGACTGTGAAATATTCTCCACTTGGGAAGCAACCAGAGAAACAAAGTATTGGCTTAGCTGGGAGGCGAGTTTCCACCGAAGGTGTACACACGGGGCGCAGGTGCGGGATCAGCCAGTATTGAGCGGAGTGAGAGAGTTGGGTTATTCCTCCTGCTCCTCTAGTTGAACTTAATCGATTGATCGGCTTTCAGTCGCTCGAGTTAGAAACTCTGCAGCTTTGCTGTCCGACTGTACATGCGCGCCATTGAATTCCTGGGGCCAGCCAGACAAGCGCAATCTCTCTCTTGCTGTATAGAAACTGAGAGTAGACAGACAGCAGCAAAAATCGATAAAATTTTAAGCGTCAATAGGCGACACTGTTTGATTCTCAAATCCGGCAGTTTGCCCCGCTGCCCCCGCAAAATTCTGTATTTTACTTTTCGCTGGAATTATAACTTACTATTTTTAATCTTCCTTTCACTGTGTATAGTAAGTGCGTGTGTACACACTTACCTGGCTTCCAACCTGCTGACTGAATTGAGTACCGCTTCTCAAAACCTCTGTTGTATGAAATTCATGGGCCAAGATTCATGCCACACAAAGACTTGAATTTCACATCACATAAATTTCAATTCACATCTTATGAAGATTTGGCGCTGTCAAATTCAGATCTCATGAAGATTTTGCGCTGTCAAATTCAGATCTCATGAAGATTTGGCGCTGTCAAATTCAGATCTCATGAAGATTTTGCGCTGTCAAATTCAGATCTCATGAAGATTTTGCGCTGTCAAATTCAGATCTCATGAAGATTTGGCGCTGTCAAATTCAAATCTCATGAAGTTTTAGACATGAGAGTGAATACATGTGCGAGCTATATAACTTTTAGATGATGGGAAATTTCGATCTTGTGAGAGCACAAGTTTGTTTTCGAAACTGATATAAAAATTTCGATGCAGAAAATTACAATATTAATCGACAGTTTTCTGACCTCCGGAGCGAGACAGTTTGATTGACGCGACATCAACGAAACGGAACGAACTATTGAAATCTGTCAATTACTATATAGTTCAAATATAACTTTATTGCATAGCAACTATTTACATGTAATCCCAGCTTGAAAAAGTACAATAGTGTATGCGTTTTCACTATTTTATTTCATTTTTAGAATAAGTTGTGAGCGAGAGACATAAATATGCCAGTCCGGAATCTGCGCGCTTGTGCCAGTCCGGAATCTGCGCACTTGGGCCAGTCCGGAATCTGCGCGCTTGTGCCAGTCCGGAATCTGCGCGCTTGTGCCAGTCCGGCAGTCCAGAATCTGCGCGGTTGTGCCAGTCTGGAATCTGCGCACTTGGGCCAGTCCGGAATCTGCGCGCTTGTGCCAGTCCGGAATCTGCGCGCTTGTGCCAGTCCGGCAGTCCAGAATCTGCGCGCTTGTGCCAGTCCGGAATCTGCGCGCTTGTGCCAGTCCGGCAGTCCAGAATCTGCGCGCTTGTGCCAGTCCGGAATCTGCGCGCTTGTGCCAGTCCGGCAGTCCAGAATCTGCGCGCTTGTGCCAGTCCGGCAGTCCAGAATCTGCGCGCTTGTGCCAGTCCGGAATCTGCGCGCTTGTGCCAGTCCGGCAGTCCAGAATCTGCGCGCTTGTGCCAGTCCGGAATCGCAGAAAATCAAACAAAAACTCAAAAATTATTCAGTCTTAGTTCCATAACTTGAAACCTGAATTGCCAGCAGTAGATTTCATTATTTGTTGTATTTGGCAGAAAATTACTGACATTAGTAATTAATAAAAAGCACGAATTCAAATAACGTCACGCATGCAGAAAGTTGAAACATGGCATTGGCGCAGAACACTCAGTGGTTGAAAAATGGGCAACTGATATTGACTAAAAAGCAAGGTTTTTGGGGAAACAGCAATAGATTAAATTTTACAAAAATTCTCTGGCACGACTTGAATTCAATGTTCCGGCTACTTGTAAAATTTATCCTTACTGGCTACTCTTAGTACTGACATGAGTAGTTCATTTTAGAATTGGAAGTATTTGCTGTAACAGCTTGAAGCAGTTTAAATCATGCCCTTAAATTCATGCTCACACGCTGAGGATATTATGATGAGGATATTAAACATGTGTACAGATCAAAATAATAAAACAAGGGCAAATTAATAAATAAACAGTAGAGTGGCACTTTCAGGAACATGCAGCAGGCGTATTGTGTACGGTTTAGAGTCAATCGCACAAGTAGTAAAGTATGCAAATTCTTTGCGTTTTGAGTTCACTTTAAACTGAAAAAACCGACCCAGCTCATTGCATTGAAAATTCAATGAGGAAAAAACGGTAACATGATAAATGGCAGAAACACCAGCCTTGTGTAGCTCGCATACTTTAAAGATTGGAATTTGCCTGGCGGATGAGATAAAGCCGGCGCATTAAAGGAGATTTCAAAAACATAAAAGGATGAGCTAATAATGCAATGTAAGGTGTTTGACAATTGTACGTTAAGTTTAGGGTTGCTAGGCGACTGACTACTTGACTATTCTGCTAAGAATTAACCAGTAAGTTTCCATTGTATTCCTTTGGGACGGAGTTCCCCATAAGTTGGCTGTTAGAACCTGTTTTAAGTCAACCACATTGCACCTAAACGCAGGAATGCCTTCATTTTAAAAGCTCAACTTGTGTTGTCATCGACTCATCGTGTTAACATCTCGATCAGTGGATCAAAAGGGCGTCGAGGTGAATAGGGAATTCGTTGAGAAAAGTTGTACACCTAAATAGAGGATGCTTGGAGCGTGGTTGAAGCCAAGAGTTTGACATGATTGACAACCAGATTGATTTTCCGCTGTAGTTGTTTGACACTTTTACTACTTTCTGTTTCTGTTCTGTAACAATGAAGAATACATAAGGTTTTATAAGAATTTTATAAGAATAAAGGCAGCTGAGATGACTTTGATAAGTTGAGAAGCCAAGCTTGCGGACGTACTCGTAAACAGCTTGCTGATTGGTTCAGCAATAATGTACATTAGCCAATAGATAGATACGTGGCAGATTTAGGCTGGAACAACCGAGGAAGGCAATAAAAATTGGGTGGCGGGGCAGGGGTAAGAGGTTCCGTGTGTAGTTTAAGGGTTTAGGCTTTGGGGGGTAAGATTTACGAGCCAATAAATGAGCCTTGTCTTTGAAAATATATTAAAATGCTTTGTTTAACTTACTACTGAACAGAAAGTAGCTTACATGCAAATGTGCTGAGTGGCCCATCTAGTTATTCTGGTATCTGTAAACCGACTAGAAGAAACTTTTCTGATCTAAATAAAACGTAAATTTTTAATTTGCCACACAGCAGGCAAGATATTGATTTTTTGGGGTCAGGTACACTATGCACTTTAGCAAGCTCAATGCGAATCATTCAGTGAAGTTGAAATTTTATAAGCTATGAGCACCAATCGGCTGAGGAGCGGCTCACAGCGCGGTGCTGGAAGTGTCCGCAGACGGGGCCACCGGGGCCGCCCCAGCGTCCTCCTCCATCAGCGGGGCCGACGGCTCAGCGAAGAAGACGCTCGCCCGGCTGTTGTGCTTCTCGTCTGCGCCGGCGCCGCTGTTACTCCGACGACGTCGCCGCTTGCCGATGGTGCCGACGGCGCCGTTCGGTGACATCGCGGCGATGCTGCTGTGGCTGACGTTCAACGCGATGGCATCGCCGATGTCTGTTGGATTGCGCAGGTCCAGGTGTGAGTACTGAGTCTTGAACTCGCCGTAGAGATCGGCGCAGATCTCCGTGGTGATGACGTCACCGCAGTTCAGCGCCATCATGTGCAGCACCAGGGCGCCATCGTGGCGCAAAAATTTCGTCACAAAATTTTCCACAACCGGCCGCTCGTCGTCCTTGTTCTTCTGGGATAGCTTCTCGGCCAGGAACAGGTACTTCTTGAATAGGCGGCTGCGCTGGTGGCTGAGCAGCCGGTAGCACCATAGAGCAACGCTGAGTAGCGTCAGCACGAGCACAACCACGTACCAGAACCACAGGAAAATGAAGATCTTCTCGTGGATCATGTTGACTGGCAGGGCGCACTGGGCGAAGATGTACTGCGCATCGGCTGTCTGGCGAGTCTTGATGGCGCAGGCGCCGCTCCGGGGGAACAGGCCCGTGTCCTGCCAGTCGCGGCCCTGCGCCAGCTCCGACAGCAGGTCCAGCCCGAAGGTGGACGTCAGCCACAGCAGGGAGCCGCTGTAAGACCGCGAGCTTTTCACCTGCAACACGTGGCACATGAGCAGCAGCTGGCAAATCAGGTTGACAATGTAGGCGCATTTGATGACGAAGTAGCAGAACACCAGCCAGGTGCCCAGTCGCTTGGAGGCCACGCAGCAGGACAGGAAGCCGTACAGCCGGCGCCTGGTCTGCTTCATCGGGCTGCTGCTCAGCTCGCGAGTGTTGAACAGCCACAGCTCCAGCTGGCGGGTCACATGACCTCTGAGCTTCTCCCGCTTCTCGCCGTCTGCCCGGCCGGCGTCGCAGGCGACCCGCACCAGTTGGAACAGGTCTGTGCCGGCACGCTGGGTCACCAGCAGCTGCCAGGTGAATCGCGGAATGCAGAAAATGATGCCCTGAACGCCCAGCAGGAACGGCAGCCACTGGTAATAGTAGATCTTTCTGCTGCGGAACTCTTCGTCCCAGTAGGCTTTGGTGTTGTCAATTTTGAAATCCTCTAGCGGGACATTGTAAGTTCCCTCCGTGTAGCAGTAGTTGTTGACGTAGGCCGACTGGCCCTCGTGGGAGCCGACGATGTTGGGGAGATAGCAGAAGATGGGATTCAGAAAGTAGGTCTTGATGGTGGTGGCGCAGCTGAACACCATCAGGAAGCAGACTGGAATTTGGAGTTAGTTATGGGGATTTTTAGGCTTAGGACGCGTTTTTTGGCTGGGGCCTTTACCCCAGACCCGAACAAAGGCACCAAGAAGCAATAAAGTCCTCGGGCTCCTACTTTTAGACCATAGACAATAGTCAATAGACAAAAATATTGGTATTATGAACGTGCCACGCAGAGTTTCAGTCTAATTTCAGTGAAAGACTTTTGTCTATGGTCGAAGCTATACATTGGCTCTCTCTCTCTGTTCTGTTAGCTAATCTCGGTACTCTCTGGTCATACTACCAGATTCGGTATGGGGCCATGGGGGCGAACCCCCCCCCCCACCCCACTTAAAACAGTACCATAATGCGCACGCTTGGTGTCAATTAGTAAGTCAATTTGTATAATTTTGCAGTACCGCTCACCTGTGAACAGACAGTTTAACCTGTCCGCAAAATCGTCCAAGCCCACATGCGTGAGCAACTCCATCTTGCCAGCTGCCGAGATGAAGTCGTGTACAACCATTTTTGCAGCTGTTGGTAGTACTCGGTGCCGAATAGATAATTAATTACGAATTTTATTGACTTAGGCGGTGGTTGGGGTTTCTCAACCAATCAGAGAGATGATGTACAAGGGAGCGATGAGTAGCTGATGCCGGATGAATCGGGACGAAGTGAAATTGTTGCGAACAAAAATGGCTTGATGATTGATCTGAAATTGCAATTGAGACAGAGGTTGGGCGAAAGCATGATTTTTTATTTCCTGGAGCTGAGACACTGCAGAAGTCAACCACAGATACTATAATAGCTAGATGTGCCTCAGCACATTTGCGTGTAAACTACTTTCAGTTCAGTAGTAAGTTAAACAGAAAAGCATATGTATTCTTAAAGTCAAGGCTCATTTATAGACTCTTACCCGCAGCTTAAACCCTCCAACCGGCGCCTGTCCACGCTACCCCCTGCCCCAATTTTTATTGCCTTTCTCGGAATTCCAGCCTAAAGCTTCCATGTACATTTGAGTGGACTGGCTAATGTACATTACTGCTGAACCAATTAGCAAGTTGTTTACGCCTGCAAGCTTGGGCTTCTAAACTTATCAAAGTCATTTCAGCTGCCTTTATTTTTATAAAATAGCTTTTTTATTCTTCTTTGCTACTGAACTGAAAGTAGAAAGCTGTTTTTTAAGTATATGCCTGAGATTGGCCTATCTAGTTATTTTAGAACTAAATGCGGGAGGTGTGGGGGCGGCGACCCTACCCAACAACTAAAGTATATATGGTATACTCGTTGCCCAATAAGCTTCTTACGCTCGTAGTTTTTTAATTTAGGCTAAATACATAAACAATAAAAACACAATAGCCATCGTCCCACCTTTGAAGACGACAGCGTCTTCATTCACTAGTTATTTTAGAAGCTGTGAAATCAACTAAAAACCTGATTTTCCTACTTCAAATAGATAAGCGTTTTTTTAGAATTTCAGATAAAAAAATTCTATTTTTAGAACCAGCCAATCAATACACGGCAAGTCCAAAAAAGCATGGCCGACACAAAATGACCGATGTCCCTCCCCTCTGACGAAACACAGTTTACTCTGCGCATGCTGGGTGGGTTAGCACCGAACCGAGTTGCTTGTAGCGTTTACTAAAGCCTCCATGAGAATTCTCGACTTGGCCCATGTGCTTGTGGTGTGGAGTAGTTTTTTTGCAGTTGTGCATTCCGAGAGGCGCGCCTCAGCGTGTTTTTGCAATATTTTGTAAGGCTCGCTGCATCGTACGCAGAGCAAGATGCTCACGTGTCAGTCAGTCTGTCCACTCCACATGCTGCTCGTGTATGTGTGTGTAATGTGTGCCCGATGCCCTCACTCGGCATCAGAGTAGGTTGTTACATGCCGAATATCTCCAGGGGACACGAGAGGGGGAGAGGCCAAGAGGGGGACACGGGAGGGGGAGAGGCCAAGAGGGGGACACGAGAGGGGGAGAGGCCAAGAGGGGGACACGGGAGGGGGAGAGGCCAAGAGGGGGACACGAGAGGGGGAGAGGCCAAGAGGGGGACACGGGAGGGGGAGAGGCCAAGAGGGGGACACGAGAGGGGGAGAGGCCAAGAGGGGGACACGGAGGGGGAGAGGCCAAGAGGGGGACACGGGAGGGGGAGAGGCCAAGAGGGGGACACGAGAGGGGGAGAGGCCAAGAGGGGGACACGAGAGGGGGAGAGGCCAAGAGGGGGACACGGGAGCAAGGACAACTTAAGTAGAAGGACGCAACACTCGAAATCTATGGTACGCTCGTAAATGTTTTGAAGGCAACTTTTCGCCGAAAAATACACTACAGAGATAGGAGGTTCTAATTTTTTCAGCACAAAAATTGTTATTGCTTTTGATGGGAGGCAGACCCAGTGTTCATCTTTTGATATGTTGTGCCTTTCCTATTGCTCTATCGATAGTCATGAAACTATTCATAATATTCATATATCTGTCACTTGAAAAAACGTTTAAAATAATGACAAGACCAATTTAACATGAAAATCGATTAATGCGTCGTTAGAGCAGCATGTGAGGCACAAAATAGTGTGATTAGGACTTTCTGACACTGTTAAGAGACCCAATCACTGTTTTAGTGTTGAAAATCGTGAAATTTCCTATCTCCGTAGTGCATTTTTCCGGTGAAACCTGCCTTTAAAACAATTTCTTAACGAAAAGCTTTTTTAAGAATATCGATAAGAGCAATAAGAAAGGCGCAAAATATCAAAAGATGAACACTGGATCTGCCTCCCATCAAAAGCAATAGCAATTTTTGTGCTGAAAAAATTAGAACCTCCTATCTCTGTAGTGTATTTTTCGACATTTACCAGATTTCGAGTGTAGCGTCCTATATATATGTTACTTGAGTAGTCCTTGCACGGGAGGGGGAGAGGGAGACACAGAAGGGGGGAGGGGGACACAGGAGGGGGAGAGGTGGACACGGGAGGGGGACAGTCGGTACGGGAGGGGGAGAGAGGGGGACACGGGAGGGTGAAAGGGGGGCTAAGAGCCGGAGAGGGGGACACGAGAGGGTGGGATGGAGGGAGACAGTCGGTAAGGTAAGGGAAGACATGAGAGCGAGAGGGGGAGAAGGAGATACAGTAAAGTGAGATTGTGAGAAGGGAGAGTCTGGGAGACACAGTAGGGTGATGGTCAAGGAGGGAAACGTGGCTTATATGGATTATACAAACTAATCATAAGATTTTTGACAAAGAACAATAAATTGCTCGTAATCATCAGTGTCAACTATTTCACATTTTAACACAGGAACTTTAGTTGCAACTCTTCCATTCAGAGGCAAAACAATACAATACACATCCTAATCCCATTGTTTTGACTTTCGATAAAGTGAGCAAAGTTAATTCACAATGTAAAAAATTAACAATAAGAACAACAATAGAATGAGAAAGACAAAGCTCATTGTACTCACCGTAGGTTCCAATAAGTCACGTGGGTTCGTTGATGAGGCTGAGAAGCAGCAGTGCTACCGTCAGTGCGCGAACGCAGCTCATTCTTCTGGGCTCAAACTTCCCCAATGCGCTTTCAAAAAGCCAGCTGAGACTGCATTATCAAATGCATCTCAATTTTCGTTTAGTATTAACAGGAAGAATCTGGATTTGAACAAAGACTAAGGTTGGTCTGGAGCTTGCTTTGTTAACGAAATTCTCCGTTTTCCTGGTCTGTCTGAGCCACTTTATACCCACTAAAGGTTATATTATAGGTTCTACCAATGCCATAGTAGTTTTCCTTCCCCTGGCCGGGCCTTCTCTCGTTGGTTGATGCATCGCGCAGTATAACTAATGTAAGCATCGTCCAATGCCCAATGCAGACTGAGGCCCACCTCACACTGCGCATGAATCACCCTGAACATTCTGAACCTGAATGTACAGCTAAACTGATGATGAACGCCCCATATGTCCCCCCCTATGCTGGGGAAAATTGTGGAGGGAACTGGCAGAACCGAGGGGAAGACTTACAGATAAAACAGCATAGTGCGGGGGTCATACCCATACCGGGGGCGAATGAGGACAAGCCTTCAGTCTGGCTTTTTTCCTGAATGACTAAGCAAGCGGGTTCTAGAAATAAAGAACAAGGCAATGTAAAGGGTCTTAGATCCCACAGTTCTAATTTGGGGAACGTTAAAATTAGGGTTAGGGTTAAAAGCCTTCGGGACTTTTAAAAGCAATTTCTTAGCAATCCTACCCGCTAGAAGTTTGTCTCTTTTTCAGCTCTCTTCTCTCTCATCTCCTCTCTCTTCTCTCTTTTCTCTTCTCTCTCCTTTCTTCTCCTCTCTCTTCTCTCTTTTCTCTTCTCTCTCCTCATCTCTTCTCTCCTCTCTTCTCTCCTCTCTTCTCTACTCTCTTCTCTCTTCTCTTCTCTTCTCTCCGCTCTCCGCTCTTCTCTCATCTCTCTTCTCTTCTCTTCTCTCCTCTCTCCGCTCTTCTCTCATCTCTCTTCTCTTCTATCCTCTATTCTCTCCGCTCTTCTCTCTTCTCCCCTCTTTTCTCTTCTCTGAGACACTAGGACACTAGGAGGTTAAAGAAGTCCACAATCCAGCAAGAACTTAAAGTAAACTATAAGGCAGATGTTTAAGCGTCAATATGAGTCACTAGGGAACTGGAATTCTAAACCGGAACTGAAACACGCATGCTGTTCTTACTGTGGAATTTTCTTAAGCTGGTTTTGCTTTGATATGGCAAACTGGAAACCAAATTAAGCCAACAGAATCGAGTGCAAACTTTCCACTGCAATTCGCCCCCCGCTTATCTGTATGGTAAGAGACCCTTGAAAAAAGAAAATTTCTTCCCTTTGGCTGCGTGACCCTTGCCGTGCTCAAAATCTAATTATAAAACTCTTGAGAAGGCAATTTGCACCTGCTTCTAACGGTCTTCTTGTTCGCGTGGGTGTGACTCTCAGTTTCTAAGTTCCTACTGGTGGTGACCTCAATTGACCTCTGCATAGTTAACTAGGGTGAAGGTGCACGTGCACGAGCTACACGGCTATTTGAGTTTAACATTTGATTAACTTCGGTAATTTTTCTTAGCGAGGTCAGTTTAGGAATCTGGCGCTTACCGCAGCGCTCCGTTTTTGAACGAAATTCAACTTAGAATCAAATTTCACAAACCAAAAACTTCAGACAGGGTGTTGCCAGAGTTTTTTAAAGTATTAAAAATTTAGGGTTTGTGAAGGTTAGGGTTTGTGAAGGTTAGGGTTTGTGAAGGTTAGGGTTTGTGAAGGTTAGGGTTTGTGAAGGTTAGGGTTTGTAAAGGTTAGGGTTTGTGAAGGTTAGGGTTTGTGAAGGTTAGGGTTTGTGAATTTTAGGGTTTGTGAAGGTTAGGGTTTGTGAAGGTTAGGGTTTGTGAAGGTTAGGGTTTGTGAAGGTTAGGGTTTGTAAAGGTTAGGGTTTGTGAAGGTTAGGGTTTGTGAAGGTTAGGGTTTGTGAATTTTAGGGTTTGTGAAGGTTAGGGTTTGTGAAGGTTAGGGTTTGTGAAGATTGGGGTTTGTGAAGATTGGGGTTTGTGAAGATTGGGGTTTGTGAAGATTGGGGTTTGTGAAGATTGGGGTTTGTGAAGATTGGGTTTGTGAAGATTGGGGTTTGTGAAGATTGGGGTTTGTGAAGATTGGGTTTGTGAAGATTGGGGTTTGTGAAGATTGGGGTTTGTGAAGATTGGTTTGTGAAGATGGGGGTTTGTGAAGATTGGGGTTTGTGAAGATTGGGGTTTGTGAAGATTGGGGTTTGTGAAGATTGGGGTTTGTGAAGATTGGGGTTTGTGAAGATTGGGTTTGTGAAGATTGGGTTTGTGAAGATTGGGGTTTGTGAAGATTAAGGTTTGTGAAGATTGGGTTTGTGAAGATTGGGGTTTGTGAAGATTGGGGTTTGTGAAGATTGGGGTTTGTGAAGATTGGGGTTTGTGAGGTTTATGGTTTGTGAAGATTGGGGTTTGTGAAGATTGGGGTTTGTGAAGATTGGGTTTGTGAAGATTGGGGTTTGTGAAGATTGGGGTTTGTGAAGATTGGGGTTTGTGAAGATTGGGGTTTGTGAGGTTTATGGTTTGTGAAGATTGGGGTTTGTGAAGATTGGGGTTTGTGAAGATTGGGGTTTGTGTAGATTGGGGTTTGTGAAGATTGGGGTTTGTGAAGATTGGGGTTTGTGAAGATTGGGATTTGTGAAGATTGGGGTTTGTGAAGATTAGGGTTTGTGAAGATTAGGGTTTGTGAAGATTGGGGTTTGTGAAGATTGGGGTTTGTGAAGATTGGGGTTTGTGAAGATTGGGGTTTGTGAAGATTGGGGTTTGTGAGGTTTATGGTTTGTGAAGATTGGGGTTTGTGAAGATTGGGGTTTGTGAAGATTGGGTTTGTGAAGATTGGGGTTTGTGAAGATTAGGGTTTGTGAAGATTGGGGTTTGTGAAGATTGGGGTTTGTGAAGATTGGGGTTTGTGAAGATTGGGGTTTGTGAAGATTGGGGTTTGTGAAGATTGGGGTTTGTGAAGATTGGGGTTTGTGAAGATTGGGGTTTGTGAAGATTGGGGTTTGTGAAGATTGGGGTTTGTGAAGATTGGGGTTTGTGAAGATTGGGGTTTGTGAAGATTGGGGTTTGTGAAGATTGGGGTTTGTGAAGATTGGCGTTTGTGAAGGTTAGGATTTGTGAAGATTGGGGTTTGTGAAGATTGGGGTTTGTGAAGATTGGGGTTTGTGAAGATTGGGGTTTGTGAAGATTAGGGTTTGTGAAGATTAGGGTTTGTGAAGATTGGGGTTTGTGAAGATTGGGGTTTGTGAAGATTGGGGTTTGTGAAGATTGGGGTTTGTGAAGATTGGGGTTTGTGAGGTTTATGGTTTGTGAAGATTGGGGTTTGTGAAGATTGGGGTTTGTGAAGATTGGGGTTTGTGAAGATTGGGGTTTGTGAAGATTGGGGTTTGTGAAGATTGGGGTTTGTGAAGATTAGGGTTTGTGAAGATTGGGGTTTGTGAAGATTAGGGTTTGTGAAGATTAGGGTTTGTGAAGATTGGGGTTTGTGAAGATTGGGGTTTGTGAAGATTGGGGTTTGTGAAGATTGGGGTTTGTGAAGATTGGGGTTTGTGAGGTTTATGGTTTGTGAAGATTGGGGTTTGTGAAGATTGGGGTTTGTGAAGATTGGGTTTGTGAAGATTGGGGTTTGTGAAGATTGGGGTTTGTGAAGATTGGGGTTTGTGAAGATTGGGGTTTGTGAAGATTGGGGTTTGTGAAGATTAGGGTTTGTGAAGATTGGGGTTTGTGAAGATTGGGGTTTGTGAAGATTGGGGTTTGTGAAGATTGGGGTTTGTGAAGATTGGGGTTTGTGAAGATTGGGGTTTGTGAAGATTGGGGTTTGTGAAGATTGGGTTTGTGAAGATTGGGGTTTGTGAAGATTGGGGTTTGTGAAGATTGGGGTTTGTGAAGATTGGGGTTTGTGAAGATTGGGGTTTGTGAAGATTGGGGTTTGTGAAGATTGGGGTTTGTGAAGATTGGGGTTTGTGAAGATTGGGGTTTGTGAAGATTGGGGTTTGTGAAGATTGGGGTTTGTGAAGATTGGGGTTTGTGAAGATTGGCGTTTGTGAAGATTGGCGTTTGTGAAGGTTAGGATTTGTGAAGATTGGGGTTTGTGAAGATTGGGGTTTGTGAAGATTGGGGTTTGTGAAGATTGGGGTTTGTGAAGATTAGGGTTTGTGAAGATTAGGGTTTGTGAAGATTGGGGTTTGTGAAGATTGGGGTTTGTGAAGATTGGGGTTTGTGAAGATTGGGGTTTGTGAAGATTGGGGTTTGTGAAGATTGGGGTTTGTGAAGATTGGGGTTTGTGAAGATTGGGGTTTGTGAAGATTGGGGTTTGTGAAGATTGGGGTTTGTGAAGATTGGGGTTTGTGAAGATTGGGATTTGTGAAGATTGGGGTTTGTGAAGATTAGGGTTTGTGAAGATTAGGGTTTGTGAAGATTGGGGTTTGTGAAGATTGGGGTTTGTGAAGATTGGGGTTTGTGAAGATTGGGGTTTGTGAAGATTGGGGTTTGTGAAGATTGGGGTTTGTGAGGTTTATGGTTTGTGAAGATTGGGGTTTGTGAAGATTGGGGTTTGTGAAGATTGGGTTTGTGAAGATTGGGGTTTGTGAAGATTGGGGTTTGTGAAGATTGGGGTTTGTGAAGATTGGGGTTTGTGAAGATTGGGGTTTGTGAAGATTGGGGTTTGTGAAGATTGGGGTTTGTGAAGATTGGGGTTTGTGAAGATTGGGGTTTGTGAAGATTGGGGTTTGTGAAGATTGGGGTTTGTGAAGATTGGCGTTTGTGAAGATTGGGGTTTGTGAAGATTGGCGTTTGTGAAGGTTAGGATTTGTGATAGAGATGGCACCAAGAACTAACCTGCATGCATAGGGCTCATGATTTGCACTGCATCTGCAGCTGGTATTAATATCTTTATTCTAAATCGAGCCACAACTTAGTTATTCGAATAGTATCTCCATGACCATGATAACTAGATAAGAATGGTCTTATATTCGTATTCACTGCATAGGGCAATCTGTACGAGTAACCATACTAAATATATTGTTCACGAATAGCTATAGATACGCAGAGCTGCAGTTGGAATTCTATATGAATTTGCTATTTTTAACAACTGGTCAAGCTTACAGATAAATGTATCTTTTAGCTGTCCGTATGTACTAGGATGCATCAGCTGTGCCCTCAGTGTGACAGGCAATTTATATCCAGCATTCATCTGTATTGATTTCCTATCAAGGTCTCCGCGCGCCCAGAAATTAAGCAGCTTTCAGTTGATCACGGGTTGCTGTTTTTGCGCAGCAGGATCACAAATTGATGCCTGTGTACAAAGTGCAGAAACCAGCGCGTGATGCAACAAGCACTAAGAGGAGAGCACCCAGTGTCTGCACCAAGTGGGACGGGAAAAACGAGAATCTAGAGGTTCTCATTTTTTATTTTTGACCTGTTACACATTTTGTTACACAGTTATTAAAGCTACAGAATGATAAAATAGATTCATAAAACCATATGAGTTGAGCCGTACCATTTTTGTGATTTTTAGACAAGACTATTAACACCAACATCTCATTAACAGACTATTGAAATATTGTCAACAGACCTTCTGACCTTCACACGCGCAGCAGCAGCTATCAGATACTTAGATAGTTGCATGTAATCTTGCACCAGATCGCATTAGTCACATGGACAACCAGATGAAAGGAACCCACCGACTCGTTCAAGGACAGCTAAATGTCTGAATACTATATATAGTGCACACTTGGCCTGCACTGCTGCTTGAACTTGTATCCAGATTACGATTTCGTCAGCTTTGCTCTCGCTTTCTTCTATAAAGAGTGTCTGGATGGCGAGCGCGTCCCAGAAGTCGTACAAAAGTTTTTTTTATTGATTAGTCTGTCGCCGACAGACTGCAACAGTTGGATTTCTTTCTACAGAAAATAACACATTTCATAGAATTCCCACGGATTATGAAGCACTTGGTTATCATCATGTATCGAATTATTTCTTAAAGGGCTGTGCGTATCGTTTACGTACTGATGTACTGTGTCCTAAACTCAAAAGTTATTGATTTGTTTCCTTAAAAACCTGCTTTCTAGAGGTTTGGGAGTTTGGGAGGTTTGGGAGATTTGGGAGTTTGGGAGGTTTGGGAGTTTGGGAGGTTTGGGAGTTTGGGAGGTTTGGGAGTTTGGGAGGTTTGTGAGTTTGGGAGGTGTGGGAGTTTGGGAGTTTGGGAGGTTTGGGAGTTTGGGAGGTTTGGGAGTTTGGGAGGTTTGGGAGTTTGGGAGGTTTGTGAGTTTGGGAGGTGTGGGAGTTTGGGAGTTTGGGAGGTTTGGGAGGTTTGGGAGATTTGGGAGTTTGGGAGGTTTGGGAGTTTGGGAGGTTTGGGAGTTTGGGAGGTTTGGGAGTTTGGGAGGTTTGGGAGTTTGGGAGGTTTGTGAGTTTGGGAGGTGTGGGAGTTTGGGAGGTTTGGAGTTTGGGAGGTGTGGGAGTTTGGGAGGTTTGGAGTTTGGGAGGTTCGGAGTTTGGGAGGCTTGGGAGTTTGGGAGGTTAGGAGGTTGGGAGGTTTGGGAGTTTGGGAGGTTTGGGAGTTTAGGAGGTTAGGAGGTTGGGAGGTTTGGGAGGTTTGGGAGATTTGGGAGTTTGGGAGTTTGGGAGTTTGGTTAGTTTGGGAGTTTGGTTAGTTTGGGAGATTTGGGAGTTTGGGAGGTTTGGGAGTTTGGTTAGTTTGGGAGTTTGGGAGGTTTGGAAGTTTGGGAGGTGTGAGAGTTTGGGAGGTTTGGAGTTTGGGAGGTTTGGAGTTTGGGAGGTTTGGGAGTTTGGTTAGTTTGGGAGTTTGGGAGGTTTGGGAGTTTGGGAGGTGTGAGAGTTTGGGAGGTTTGGAGTTTTGGAGGTTTGGGAGTTTGGGAGGTTAGGAGGTTGGGAGGTTTGGGAGTTTGGGAGGTTTGGGAGTTTGGGAGGTTTGTGAGTTTGGGAGGTTTGGAGTTTGGGAGGTTTGGGAGGTTTGGGAGATTTGGGAGTTTGGGAGTTTGGGAGTTTAGGAGGTTTGGGAGTTTGGGAGGTTTGGGAGTTTGGGAGGTTTGTGAGTTTGGGAGGTGTGGGAGTTTGGGAGGTTTGGAGTTTGGGAGGTTTGGAGTTTGGGAGGTTTGTGAGTTTGGGAGGTGTGGGAGTTTGGGAGGTTTGGGAGTTTGGGAGGTTTGGGAGTTTGGGAGGTTTGTGAGTTTGGGAGGTGTGGGAGTTTGGGAGGTTTGGAGTTTGGGAGGTTTGGAGTTTGGGAGGTGTGGGAGTTTGGGAGGTTTGGAGTTTGGGAGGTTCGGAGTTTGGGAGGCTTTGGAGTTTGGGAGGTTAGGAGGTTGGGAGGTTTGTGAGTTTAGGAGGTTAGGAGGTTGGGAGGTTTGGGAGTTTGGTTAGTTTGGGAGTTTGGTTAGTTTGGGAGATTTGGGAGTTTGGGAGGTTTGGGAGTTTGGTTAGTTTGGGAGTTTGGGAGGTTTGGAAGTTTGGGAGGTGTGAGAGTTTGGGAGGTTTGGAGTTTGGGAGGTTTGGAGTTTGGGAGGTTTGGGAGTTTGGTTAGTTTGGGAGTTTGGGAGGTTTGGGAGTTTGGGAGGTGTGAGAGTTTGGGAGGTTTGGAGTTTTGGAGGTTTGGGAGTTTGGGAGGTTAGGAGGTTGGGAGGTTTGGGAGTTTGGGAGGTTTGGGAGTTTGGGAGGTTTGTGAGTTTGGGAGGTTTGGAGTTTGGGAGGTTTGGGAGGTTTGGGAGTTTTGGGAGTTTGGGAGGTTTGGGAGTTTGGGAGGTTTGGGAGTTTGGGAGGTTTGGGAGTTTGGGAGGTTTGTGAGTTTGGGAGGTGTGGGAGTTTGGGAGGTTTGGAGTTTGGGAGGTTTGGAGTTTGGGAGGTTTGTGAGTTTGGGAGGTGTGGGAGTTTGGGAGGTTTGGGAGTTTGGGAGGTTTGGGAGTTTGGGAGGTTTGTGAGTTTGGGAGGTGTGGGAGTTTGGGAGGTTTGGAGTTTGGGAGGTTTGGAGTTTGGGAGGTGTGGGAGTTTGGGAGGTTTGGAGTTTGGGAGGTTCGGAGTTTGGGAGGCTTGGGAGTTTGGGAGGTTAGGAGGTTGGGAGGTTTGGGAGTTTAGGAGGTTAGGAGGTTGGGAGGTTTGGGAGTTTGGTTAGTTTGGGAGTTTGGTTAGTTTGGGAGATTTGGGAGTTTGGGAGGTTTGGGAGTTTGGTTAGTTTGGGAGTTTGGGAGGTTTGGAAGTTTGGGAGGTGTGAGAGTTTGGGAGGTTTGGAGTTTGGGAGGTTTGGAGTTTGGGAGGTTTGGGAGTTTGGTTAGTTTGGGAGTTTGGGAGGTTTGGGAGTTTGGGAGGTGTGAGAGTTTGGGAGGTTTGGAGTTTGGGAGGTTTGGAGTTTGGGAGGTTAGGAGGTTGGGAGGTTTGGGAGTTTGGGAGGTTTGGGAGTTTGGGAGGTTTGTGAGTTTGGGAGGTTTGGAGTTTGGGAGGTTTGGGAGGTTTGGGAGATTTGGGAGTTTGGGAGGTTTGGGAGTTTGGGAGGTTTGGGAGTTTGGGAGGTTTGGGAGTTTGGGAGGTTTGTGAGTTTGGGAGGTTTGTGAGTTTGGGAGGTGTGGGAGT
Source organism: Macrostomum lignano (assembly GCA_002269645.1). Lineage (NCBI taxonomy): Eukaryota > Metazoa > Platyhelminthes > Macrostomidae > Macrostomum > Macrostomum lignano. The sequence goes on from NIVC01000606.1 coordinate 133,440, forward strand.
TTGGGAGGTTTGGAGTTTGGGAGGTTTGGAGTTTGGGAGGTGTGGGAGTTTGGGAGGTTTGGAGTTTGGGAGGTTCGGAGTTTGGGAGGCTTGGGAGTTTGGGAGGTTAGGAGGTTGGGAGGTTTGGGAGTTTGGGAGGTTTGGGCGTTTAGGAGGTTAGGAGGTTGGGAGGTTTGGGAGTTTGGTTAGTTTGGGAGTTTGGTTAGTTTGGGAGATTTGGGAGTTTGGGAGGTTTGGGAGTTTGGTTAGTTTGGGAGTTTGGGAGGTTTGGAAGTTTGGGAGGTGTGAGAGTTTGGGAGGTTTGGAGTTTGGGAGGTTAGGAGGTTGGGAGGTTTGGGAGTTTGGGAGGTTAGGAGGTTGGGAGGTTTGGGAGTTTGGGAGGTTAGGAGGTTGGGAGGTTTGGGAGTTTGGGAGGTTAGGAGGTTGGGAGGTTTGGGAGTTTGGGAGGTTAGGAGGTTAGGAGGTTGGGAGGTTTGGGAGTTTGGGAGGTTTGGTATAGTTTTGGAGTTTCGAGTTCAGTCTCCTGAACTCAGCTTCTACGGGTACGAATGGCCCTTACAAAGGTTTTTGGCGTAATTATAATATTTTGGTATTGCAATCTGATATCCGTATTAGATCAGAGCTCAGTTCTGGTAAGACGACTGCCTCAAATCTTACAAATTTTTGTTCATGTAACCCCTTGTAAAGTCCTTGTTTGAAGAATCTTGGCCCGGCGTGACTAAATATAGCCAGTTCGAACTTCAAAGGATGCTCTGCCGTTCTGTCGTTGATTTCTTATTTGCTCAAGTGTGCGCGCGAAAGAGCGATAAGCGCGATCCTGTCTGCTTGCGATAAGATTCCGTGTTCAGTTGGTTGCTGGATCCTTCCGTTCTAAAACTGTATACGCACGAGCTACGAGTAGAAGTCATCGTCACGCAGGTATACATTCGGTAAAGAAACTGTCTTATACTCGTACATTGAACACGCTGCCGCACGTTTAGCAACAGGGAAGCAGTGTGGAGCATTGGTAGTACAGTGGATGAAAGCGTGAGTGCACGCTGTGAGTCAGCTTCAATTCGTACAATTCATGCTCAGACGAGTCAGCCAAGAACTGGGACTGAGGGGGCCATGCAGTGCAGCGAGATGATATGTATGAAGACAAGGAATTCTGCCTTAGATTTCGACTAAGAAACTATTTACTATAGTGAATTAGCTTCGCCAAATTTGAGTTTTTGTAAACATTTCGTTGACAAAAGATAGCGTAGACAACAATAGATGAATGCTGTCGCAGTGAACGCCCACTCTGCAGGACAGAACTACAAGCCAGACCGAATCCAGACTCCCGCGACTGATAATTAGCTACATCAATCTCTGCACCTGTCTGCATGCACTCAGCATTGTGCTTTGAAATTACATTCATTCATTCATTCAAAATTCGTCAGCTCAATAACCCAACCAAACGATGACGAAACTTGAGCTCTTCAGTACCCTCTTGTTGTTTTTGTGAACTCATTGTGTTTACGAATAGTAGGCGAGTGAATGAGCCTTGGCATGAACTATGCATGGCTTGAATTGGGCATGGAAGTGCAGTTTAGTACTGTCTCTTTTGGTAAACAGGTGTGCTAATATAGTTTATAAGCGCATAGTTTAGTGTCAATAACTCTCAGCATTATGCGCCTAGCAGCTTGGTCACCATGGCAACTGATAAAACAGTCAGTAGCCCTTTTCGTTAATTATTTTGTCATAACGGGATGCATTTGACAGCCTTAGTCGCAACAGGCTATCGGTTAAAAATAACTACACAACCAGAAATGTTAAGCATATTTATAACATTTTATAGTAAATTTAACTTCTTGATTCGTTATATTTATTGATAGCAAATCACCAAGCGTAGCAGCAAATCATAGATATGATAAATAATATATATAAATATTATGCGGAAACTGGTATTAATTAGAGTGAATAAATCTAAATGTATGCATATTAATATTGCCACAAAATAATTTCACATACTAATTACTAATGCCTTCTATAGCTTATGATTAGAATTATATATGATTAGAATTATAAGCAAACTGATTAAACAGCAATAAGTTTTTGCGGTGTGGAAAAAATGAAAACTGAAAGTACGCAAACTGGAACACAGATTGAAGCAAAATAAGTTATAAATAAAGAATACAGCGTTTTGGAATAAATCATGTTTTCGATACTTTGTTAAAAGATAACTTTGTAAAGCAGATTGTAGTGCAACCTGTTGTCCCTGTGTAATAACATGTAAAAATACTGGAAGCTTTTATCTATGCGAATCATAAAACTATTGCACTGCAGAAGTTCACCTGAATATTTATCTGACTAACATCGTTAATAACAAATAAAATAATAGCAGCAATACAAATGAATAACTATCTCTGACCATGATAGTTGAGGCTGAAGGGAGCCGATTAGAGGTAGATTGGAAGGCTGAAGGGAGCGGAGCAGAGGCAGATTGGAAGGCTGAAGGGAGCGGAGCAGAGGCAGATTGGAAGGCTGAAGGGAGCGGAGCAGAGGCAGATTGGAAGGCTGAAGGGAGCGGAGCAGAGGCAGATTGGAGGGCTGGAGGGAGCGGAGTAGAGGCAGATTGGAAGGCTGAAGGGAGCGGAGTAGAGGCAGATTGGAAGGCTGAAGGGAGCGGAGTAGAGGCAGATTGGAAGGCTGAAGGGAGCGGAGCAGAGGCAGATTGGAGGGCTGGAGGGAGCGGAGTAGAGGCAGATTGGAAGGCTGAAGGGAGCGGAGCAGAGGCAGATTGGAGGGCTGGAGGGAGCGGAGTAGAGGCAGATTGGAAGGCTGAAGGGAGCGGAGTAGAGGCAGATTGGAGGGCTGGAGGGAGCGGAGTAGAGGCAGATTGGAAGGCTGAAGGGAGCGGAGCAGAGGCAGATTGGAAGGCTGAAGGGAGCGGAGTAGAGGCAGATTGGAAGGCTGAAGGGAGCGGAGTAGAGGCAGATTGGAAGGCTGGAGGGAGCCGATTAGAGGCAGATTGGAGGGCTAGATTGGGCGGAGTCAGATTATTATCAAAGCGCGAGCGCACCATGCGCAATTGAATTCTAAGTGAGCCACGCCCCGTCTGAATGACCCTAGAAAGAAACGCCCCAATATAAAAATGAAGATTAAAGGTGGCTGCGCAATTGAAATTTTTTGGAACTTCATTGTTTTAACTAGAGAAGAAACGATTGATCAAAGATTTACGAATCTGCGCACGAATAGAGAATATTAATCAATCGAGAGAGGCAGGGCACTGGGCAGAGCAAACGAGCTGAGTCCCTACCCAGCTTGAAATTTGAAGCAAAGTAACTCCAGTTGTTTTATAATACAGAGTCAAGTTATTAAGATATGCGGTGACTCAGCGATATAAAAGATAAGATACAAAACATTGCACTGAAAAGTTCCCGATCCACTTCCTCGTTGCAGAGTGTACCGTTTAGTTAAAATTACAGTGCCTCAATTCTCACTGAACTCTCACTCCAAGGTAGACAGCATCATCAGCTGGCGCAGCACCTTAGTCTGGCTGGTCTCCCGGATCTCGCCAGCCAGGAACATCTCGTCAACCACAGTGTACACCTTGTAGAAATTGAACACCAAGTCCAGTTCGCACACGTTTTGAAAGTATTCGTTCAGTACCTCGACAAAATTGTGAATAGCCTCCAAGTACATCAGATTATTGTCGCCAATATCGACGCAGATGCAAAAGTACAAACCTGCATAGCGTCTATAAACGATTTTATAATTGCGAAACTCCACAAAGTTTGTGTGCTTAGCGTCGCGTACGGTCACGGTGGCGTGTACCTCTTCAATTAACTTCTGCTTCTCCTCGTCGGCAAACTCCATGTACCATTTGGCTAGGCGAGTCTTGCCCGCCCGGTTCTGGATCAGGATGAATCGGATCATGCCTGCTGTTTAGGGTCATGCAAATATCAAATTAGGGAATTAAAATTGCATTAATTCCAATAGCCCGAAGCAGAACATAGACAAGAGTCTGCAAAAAGAATTATACTATAAAAGTATCTGCAGCCAACTCTGCATTTCCATTAGTTACAGAATTTTGTCTATGGTAGAAAAGTGGCTATTCTGGTGGCTCGCGCTACTCTGGTACGAACCAGGGTGCTCTAGCTACATTTTTCAAAATGTCTATGTTAATTTACGTTAAGGCAATGACCGGTCAATGCTTACCGGGATATTATTTTAGAAAACGAACGAGTCCATGAGCGTAAAATAAAAGTCTATGGTTGTAAGTGGGGGCTTCGCCCCCACACCCCCCATTCCTCCTTAAATCCTGATGGACAAAATGACCAATGAAGCTAGCTGGAAGTGAGAAAACATGGAAGTGAGAATTCCCACTTCCAGACAACCCCCCATTGTTTGTCTTTCTGCTTCAGACGAGAAAAAACTTGTGACTGTTATTTCAATCAAGCCATACATCAGAGCAGTCGCTAAAAAGCCCGCAGTCCCAACTAATGCAATTTAGTTATTCTACTAGTTCGGGATTTAGATTGGGAAGATTTCCAATTTACAGGTATAGATGGGGTTGGAGCCTAGTGGTTAGAGCGTCGGACTCACGACTTAAAGGGTCAGGGGTTCGATTCTCGATCCGACTTGGAACAGTTGGTGTCCTTAAGCAAGACACTTAACTCTGCATTGCTTCAGTTCACCCAGCCATAAAATGGGTGCCAGCATTAGCTGGGGCAATTGAGGGTGTGTGGCGACCCCCTAGGAGTCCTTGGACTGAACAGCCGTACGCAGCCTTCAGATGCGCCGCGCCTTCAGATGGCTGCGGCTGAGCTGTCGGTTGCACATCTGGCCCAATTGGGAAGATTTCCAATCCACAGGTATGCAAAGGTCCTTGACCTATATACCTACATTTCGCTATCTCTACCCCAATCACCCACACAGCCCACTCAATTACTCGGATTACCTACAGTAGAGCTATTTTTGGCTGACTCACTGAAAATTTCGTCAGCAAATGTGAACGAAAACGTAAAAACCGGCTTTTTTAAATAGCACGCTGTTTATACACTGAAGCTCCTATAATTAACAGGTGACAGAATGCTTGCTGATGGCATTGCTAAAAATACTTTATTATTAACAGTAAGCAGTACTGGGACTATTGTTTGTTAACCTAAATGTTGCTGCTGTTGACAAGGTTTAGGGTTACGCAAAGTTGTTGACTAATAAAACAAAACGTTTTACTCATCAACTTGCTAGCAATGTCCGTGGGAATAGACGATTAAACTAATCTATTCTACGAGTACTATCAATATTTTCAATACTTTCAACTTACACCAAATTCAATATAGTTTGGCCTACTAATAGTAACAATATACAGACAGCTCAGCCCCACAACCCAGCTCCAGATTGCTAATGCTGGCACACATTTTACAGCTGGCTAAATGGAAGCAATGCAGATTTAAGTGTCTTGCTCAAAGGACAAAAATTGTTCCGTGTGAGTTAAGAATCGAACCTCCGACCTTCCAGTAAGCCTAGCTGATAATAAAAAGCCCCAAATGAAAACAGCACAAATCGATTTAACGGACACAAAAAACGCCCTAGAAATTTATTGAGTTTTATTATTCGCTGGAAACAAATTTGAAACCCGATTGACATGCAGTCCGATGGGATAAACAAATAGTTAACTAATGAGACTAATACAGTACTATGGTAGCCAAATAGGGATGAATTTGGGTTTGGAACACATGACGAAATTTTTAATGTTAAGAATATTTGACAAAACTGACGCAATACTTCAATATTAACAAGCGATTCGAATACAGATTAAGGAAGTGAAGCAAGCTTCGTTTACCCTTCGGGACAGGCAGTTGAATCAGGCATATTTCTTATAGAATTTGCGCACAATAGTACTTGGCCGCAGTTGGCCGCTAATGCCGTGCGATTCGGCCCAGCGTTTCAATTCGGCCGACCGCTCCGCGTTCACCTGGGCGGCTCGCTGGCGCAGGCGCTCGCGCTCCTCCTCTGGCACAGTCGGCTGCGCCTGCCCGGCAACTAGCGGCTTCTTGCCCTTCTGGCCGGACGTCCGTTCGGCAAACAGCAGGCTGTACCAGCTGACATTGGCCAGGGCCGGCATGCCGTGCCGGCGGGCGAACAGCTGCATCTTGCGGCGAGCCTTCTTGGCGGCTTCTTTTGCCGAGGCGTCGGCGCTGGACTCGACTGCTGCCGACTGGGACTTGAGGGCGGCGGCCTGACGGTGAAGGGGGGCGAGGTGACGGTGATATTTGACTAATTGATAGGGTGAGATTTGACTAATTGGTTAGCGATGGTAGGGTGAGATTTGACTAATTGGTTAGCGATGGCAGGGTGAGATTTGAGTAATTGGTAAGGGAGATGGCAGGGTGAGATTTGAGTAATTTGTAGGGAAATGGCAGGGTGAGATTTGACTAATTGGTTAGCGATGGCAGGGTGAGATTTGAGTAATTGGTAAGGGAGATGGCAGGGTGAGATTTGAGTAATTTGTAGGGAGATGGCAGGGTGAGATTTGACTAATTGGTAGGGATATGGCAGGGTCAGATTTGACTAATTGGTAGGGAGATGGCAGGGTGAGATTTGAAGACCAGAATTATATTTGAAACCCACAAAGACAGCCAAACTCACTTCCTCCTTGAGCTTGGCCAGCTCAGCCTCATCCAGCTGTTTGTAAATTCGCGCCACCTCTGCCATGGCGGCTGCTGGCGTTAAGCCGGGGTTCTCTGATCGAACTTTAGCAAAGTTTGATTTGACAAACACTGCATAATGATTTACCGGCTTAATAACCGGCTGCTCCAGAGACGACAGTGTCTTGGACAGCAGGTGAGCCTGGCCGGGTTTCTTGTACAGCTGCCAGCTGATGCCGGCAACCTGCCTGGCGCAGACTCGAATGCCATTGGCAGCGGCAAGGGCGGAGCTGAGCATTAGGGCTGGAGTACGGGATAGCTTAATTTATTGCCTGTGCTAATTTAGCTATGACATATAAGTACATTTCCCATAACCACTGAAACTTCCATTCCAGGCATTTGAGGCTAAATCATTGAGATATAGAGACTTTAGGGATCTGGGTTGGGATCTAAAGACTTTAGGGATCAGGTCAGGATCTAAAGACTTTAAGGATCTGGATCAGGATCTAGAGACTTTAGGGATCTGGGTCGGGATTTAGAGACTTTAGGGATCTAGGTCGGGATCTAAAGACTTTAAAGATCTGGGTCAGGATCTAGAGACTTAGGGATCTGGGCCAGGATCTAACAACTTTAGGGATCTGGGCCAGGATCTAGAGACTTTAGAGACAGGCTGGGATCTAGAGACTGTGAAAAAATAGGCATAAGCAATAAAATGTTAAAATAAAAGCAAAATTCATAAACAACTATGAACAGCAAAAGTTTTTGAGCACATATACATATAGTGAAATTAGTCATTGACTACATGCATATATTATAACAAAAAATAGAGACTTTTCTTAGTTAGTCAATATAAGTAAAAATATATGTGTTTTTAAACACTAACATTAAATTATTTAAGTGCAAAAATAGGCATATAGCTTACTTTCTATCTGCTATCATGCAAATCATTGTAGAATACCTATTAGCAAAGCATTACCCTCACAAATTATGACAATGAATTATGATAAATATTGCTTACAAAATATAAAATTCTTTATCAGTTACAAGATTTTTAGATTTAGTAGACTTTTAGACTAGACTCTAGTTTGAAGTCTCAATGATTTTTTAAAACAAAATCTCAATATATCAGCTTTTTATGTTCATACTTGAACATAAAACTTCAAATTTCAATCTAGTAGACTTGAAATTTTCAAAAAAGCCTACTACTAATACTAGCTTCAAATCTTTTATATCAACCTTAAATAATAATATTATAGATTCAAATCTTAACAAATCTGATCTAAAAGCTTTTTGTTTTAGTTGAAGCAAGGGGCTATTTGCACCTTGGTGCACCCTTAGAAAACTGTCATAGTTGGCAAGAAGCACTATTGCCCATTCTATTAACTTTTCTAAGCAAGTATATAAGATATATATAGCCAATGTGCATAAGCATATACTCATATAGGAGTATACATGTACAATAGCCCTAGGGCCTAATATTTATCATTGGGCATGTATACTTTAATGTGCCTTGGCTTAAGGGTTGGTTTTCAATAATATCAAATATGACCTAAGCTACTATGAGTACTACTAGCTATTACTACCAAACTGATTTGCTTTAGATGCCATTGGCATTTTAGATATCAGCCAACTAGGACTACTAGTATACTAGGTCTATATGCATAATGCAGTATAATCTAGAGCTCTATCTCCATGGCTCTATAAAGGAAAATTCCCTACATTGGCTAGGAATAGGCCTAGAAAATAGTATTATCCTATTAATGATAGCCCTTTAGGCTAATATGTTTATATTAAATAGAAAATTAAATATGCATGTATAAGAATAGACCTACTACTAGGCCTACTAACTCATTAATAGGCATATTATCTGATGGCTAAAGACAAAAGTATATAGGCTAATATCCTATATATAAAGCTAAGTGGACTAGCCCCTTTAATGCGTATCTCCTCCTAGATAGCTGCTAACTCAACAAATGCAGGACATATAATATAATATATAATTTCTGAAATCGATAACATAGATACCTTTAGAAGTCTAAGATACCAAAAACCATTTTTAGTATATGGTCTATGCCATGGATTTAGTATAGGTAGATTGTGGATGTATAGCAAAAATAAGATATATATATATAAATATAAGATATAGGTCTTACATATATATAAGAACTATATAAAAAATAGATCTTAAAAATTTAAATACTAGCAAAAATTATATTCCATTCTGCTATACAGATAGAATTTAGATTGGGGCTAGTCAGTGGCAGATCATGACATGGGCAAGAAGACCATGGTCTTTCTACCTTAACTGGGCCAAAAAAATAGGCCTTCCATAAATTTTTGTCAGGGCAGCCAGGCTTTCACAATTTTTGTCTGGATGATAAACTATTGTAGTAAAGTGACTGATGGCCGTGGCCGCCGCCGCCGACGATGATATAGGGTTAGTCGGCTGTTCGGCTACAATTCCTTCATCAAAGTTTTGCTAAAATTTAGAAAAACGAAATTTTAGGAATAAAATTATAGCTCTGTAATTTATTATTTAGTTTATTTTTTAATTGTAGTTCTAGTTTTTGTTTAAATGTGTTAGTGTAGGATGTGTCCTGAGCATAATTTACTGCGCAAACTCAAATAAACTTCATTTTGACAGTCGAAGCGCGCGCATTGATTAACTGTGTCTGTATTCCTATCTCGGCCAGCATTCCCCCAGCAACTAATTGTACAGGCATGATGTTCAAATGTAACTAGAAATCAGCGCCCTCCCCATTGGGAAGCAACAAAAATAGAATAAAAATATTTAATACCTTACATGTAGCCTCTGACCTCTCAAGTCTCAGCATTATTGTCATGTCTTGAATCAAAAAAATTATTATTGATAGTGATAGGTCTTTTCAGGCTTAATAATGGCTATTCATTTTCAGTATTTTGTTCAGATGAAAATCTAAATATACTAAATCTCTAATATTCTATATACTAATTTTGCACTGTTTGTTTGTCTATCATTGATTTTCTCATAAATTACTATTTTTAATATAAATACAACCTAATATGTAATTTTCTAACCATTTTCTATACTTTTTCAATGCGACTTATAAATTGAAATTATTGTAATATTTTACCTGTTTATTAATGCATTCTACCTTCCTTTTTATACTAATCAGTTTGACTTAACTAGCTAACTGATGGTACTAGCATCTAGCACCAACAATCACAATATATTTTTTCAGCTTACTCAACTAAAGGTACAATATAGCCATGGATATAAAATACCCTGTCTTAATTTATACTGTATTTTTATTTGATATTATTTTTATAAAAGAAAAAAATTACACAATTTCTCTTTGTATCACTTTGCTTTATCTAATGATATTGTAGTGAATAGGCATTTTGTTTTTAGATAACATCTAAGTATAGATCAGCCTAGCCTAGTATAGTAGTGATGTAATATAATAGAACCTGATATACTATAGGATAGGCACCTCTTTATAAAGGTTAAATGCTAAAACAGACTAAAAAAGGCCTGTCTACATAACTATTTTGACAATTGCATTAGTCAAGTCCTTATCTTAATTTTAATCAATCATATGGGCCTAAAGTATGATAAGTAAATATAAGTTATTATATAAGTGTTATTTAAGAAGATTAGAGGGCCTATTGGTTTTTTAACAGAATAGTATAATAAAGTATGACAACTTTGATTAGATAGAAACTATTATTATATAACATAAAATTAATGAAAGCAAAAAATGTTTTTGTTAAATTTAGTAGCAATCCATTTTTTCCTTGTTTTTTAATTGATTTGTATATAATAAATACTTAGATCTAAATAAATATAAAATTTATATGCATTTCAGCTTTGAATCTTCTTACTACGCTTAAATCGAATCAGCTGCTAAAAGCTTCAAATTTAAACAGAAAACGAAAAATATTTATTATATTATCTTATAGTTCCAATTAAGAATAAGTAAAAATTCTTTGTTTAATTAAAAGGTTGGCTGTCTTTGTGGCTAACCCAGCAATTGCTAAGCTGGAGCCAACTTGGCAGCATCATCATAGCAGCAGCTGCCCACTAATAGGCATTGGCAATCCCCTATTGGACTTGACTGTTCATGTCCAGCCTGATGTTTTGCAACAATACAAACTTGAAGAGAATAGCCAGTGTTTGGCTGGACAGCATCATGACAGTCTATTCGATGCTATCATCAGTGGCCAGTTGGGCTCTTGTGTTCGGCTGCCTGGTGGAGCCACTATGAATTCTATTCGGGTGGCCCAGTGGCTGCTAAGTGAGTGATACAGTGCTTATACATGAAAATTTAAAATTGCACCTCAAAAATAGACTCGAGGACTCGAGGTACGAAACTACACCTTGTTTTTTTGATACAATGTACATCAGATTGTCTGTGTAGAAGTATCAACTTCCGCTGCCTTTAAAAAGTTTGATATAACTTAGCTAGATTGGTGAGTGGGCTTGTCTCAGGTTTGGTTTCAACCTTCAGGCAATGGCGACAGCAGATCCTCAGCCACTGGATTCCTTGGCGCAGTTGGCACTGACGAAGCCGGCCAGTTGCTGTTCGATCTAGCTGGGCGAGCCGGCCTCCAGGCCCGATTAGAGCGAGTGTCCAGCAAGCCAACTGGCATCTGCGCCGCGCTCATCACTGGCCAGAATCGGACCCTGGTGACTCGGCTGGGCGCTGCGCTGCATTTCAGCGACGCCCATCTGGCTAGCGAGCCGTGCCAGTCGCTGGTTAATCAAGCTCGGATGCTTTACATTGGCGGATTCTTTTTCTCGTCTAATCCTGGCGCTATTGCTCGATTAGTGAAACTGGAGGGGCCGTTGATTGCTATGAATTTGCACGCCACTTTTCTGTGCGAAAATTTTGCCAATCCTGAGGTGAGTATGGTATAGTTGCAGATTAGTATATACTCGTATATACTTGCTTAAATACGAGTACCATGGGTATTTCCTGTTGTTATTGCCAGCAAGCTAATAATAGAATAAAACCCTAAGCCAGGGAATTTCTAGAGAGGTCTTGAGATTTATTATCTAGGCTGGGATCTAGAGATTGAGGATCTGGGCATGGCTGACATCTAGAGATTGAGGATCTGGGCATGGCTGACATCTAGAGATTGAGGATCTGGGCATGGCTGACATCTAGAGATTAAGGATCTGGGCATGGCTGACATCTAGAGATTAAGGATCTGGGCATGGCTGACATCTAGAGATTGAGGATCTGGGCATGGCTGACATCTAGAGATTGAGGATCTGGGATTGGCTGAGATCTAGAGATTGAGCATCTGGACTTGGCTGACATCTAGAGATATTGAATCGAACCATCGGCAGCTGCTCTCTCGTATCGACCTGCTGTTCGGCAACGAGCGCGAAGCCCTGACTCTGGCGCGTCATCTTGCCGACTGCGGCGACGCAGAATTAGCCAAACTACCGCTGGACTGCGGCCAGAAGAACTCAATGATAAGTGACGATCTGCTTCTTCAACTGGCCGGCATCATTGTTGGCCGTCTGCGTCAGAGCCGTCGGCCGCGGGTGGTGTTCACCCACGGCGCCAAGCCGCTGGCCTTTGCCGCTGGCGGCAGCGGCGGCCCCGTCGGCCACCCGGTGCCGACAGTTGAACCAGCTCGAGTCCGCGACACCAACGGCTGCGGCGACGCTTTCGTTGGCGGCTTTCTAGCCGGCGCTGTCGAACAACTGTCCGATCCTGCCTGCGTCCGGCTCGGCCAGTACGCGGCCGAAGTTGTGATTGAGCAGGACGGCTGCAGCCTGCCAGATTGGGAGCCGCGACCGCCGCCGTCGTCTCAGCTGGACTTGCCGTTGGGTAGCTGAGTTACGAGCGTACGAGGCACGAGTGGAGTAACTTCAATATATGTGCTGCAGAAACCCCAGCTTTTGAATTGCATGCCGACCTCGTCTCTCCATTGATCAATATAGTTTACTGTTTAGGTTAAGCGGTAGTATTTACTGTAGCATTCTTAGTCTGTCTTGGCTTCCATTTCTTTCAATCTCTTCTGTTTTTGCAATTGCATGCAGACTGACAGATTTTTGCTTCTGTTCAGCTATTGCCCTACGTCCACGTGTTGCTAACTCGGGCTGCTGTAGTGTCTTATCCTATTTATTACAGCTGCTTAGTCTTTAATTACGCGCGCTTCAAGCTAGTCAATTATAATTAGCTCATTTTTCAAATTATGTAGGCAATTAACCTTTATATATTTATTTATATGTAGCTACAATCCAAAACATGTTAAGCTCCTATTTATTCTTATTTTCCTATTTATCATGAGCCTATGATCGTATGCAATACTATGTTATTAGGCACACTGGTACAACTAAATATTTCCAGATCAATAGTTAATATGCATCTAATCTTGTAGCCAATATGCATAGTCTGGTAGTCAATATGCATAGTCTGGAAGTCCATATGCATAGTCTGGTAGTCAATGTGAAATGTTAATAGTCTGATAGTCAATATGGATAGTCTGGTAGTCAATGTGCATAGTCTGGTAGTCAATATGCATAGTCGGGTAGTCACTATGCATAGTCTGGTAGTCATTATGCAGTCAATGACTTCACAATGAATAGTCATTGTGAATAGTCTGGTAGTCACTATGCAGTCTGGTGGTCATTATGCATAGTCTGGTAGCCAATATGCATAGTCTGGTAGTCAATGTGCATAGTCTGGTAGTCAATATGCATAGTCTGGCAGTCAATATGCATAGTCTTGCAGCTAATGCTGTTTTAGCTAATGGATGGATACTGTCTGAACACTCCCTGGATGTTTTTATTACCCAGTTGGATTCACCTGCAAGTACTGGCAGACGATGAGACAGCATGGGAACACACCGAATGAAGTTTAGCATGTAATGCTGGAAGTAAGAAAAGGAATTGGACTATTTAGTGGTAGAAAAACTTCATGCGCGCTTTGACGGCTATGTATCAATAAATATAAAGGAGAGAAAACTTCATGATTGAGTTGGAGTCATGGAGTGTTTGTGAGTGTATTTGAGCTTTGTGCCGTCACACATTCGGTATAGGAATGTCTAAAAGGCGATGCCTCAAAAATTGACTCCAAATTCAAAAAGCAACCCAGCTAGTAGCCAGAAAACTGCACTGGCAGTCACGCAGTTCAGCATTCATCGGAAAGTGTGGGTTGATAGTAGCTGATTGACAATAAGCTCGCTAGAGCTCAGGTATTATAGCTTATTGCTGGCTTTTATTCATAATTAGTCGCTAGGAAGTAAAATTTATTTGTCTCTAAAGCCAAGCGGCTTAAATCGGAATATTTTTAAAGTTGGTAATGCTAAACAATACTCGTGGAATTGGATAATTATACTACTGGATAAAAAGCTTAGCGTAGTATTGAATTTGAACCTGACGCCTGGTGGGCTGTATGAATAAATTGAGCATTTGGTCAGACTCGCAGAAAATCTAAATGCAGCATGAATACTTCTGAGCAACAGACTCGGATGCTAAGGCTGACACAAACTTTCAGGGTCTGTATATGAATAAACTCAGGCCATACAAAAATTTGCTAAGCTGAAACGCACAAAATATTGAGGCCAGCCAGTGTCTATGCTCTTATTTTGCTTGATTTGGGTAGCACGCACATGGACCGCTTACAAAGCTGAGCTACCGGGGAAATCAGCAATAAGGATCCTACATATAAGAAAAAACTTCGCATTGCTTTGCACAGCTTTCCCAGTGACGCCAGCAACGCCCAGAAGTGGATCACAGTTTTAGATGATCCCGACGTCAAACCTCCACTGTTACGAGCTAGACATGGTCCTCTGGTCTGGTCAGACAGAGAAACAAACCGTATGCCGGATTAGAAAGAATGCTTTGCCATCCGTCCCTTGCGGTCTTCCTGGCTGAAACTTCTTACTTCTTTGCATGTGTTTACCATTACATTCGTGTACGGGCTGCTGTTCAGATTCTGTAAGTGACTTCGCACTTGCCCTGCCACGGGAAGCCTGCAAGTGCACAATCAATCAATCGACTGTGTCGCAAGTTGCAATTTCGGACCAAAGCAGAAGTCTGCTCGACAGCAATATGCAATATACTCTATGCGTTAGACTCCATGGCTTTTGCTTATATTCACTCAGTGGGCCATCTAGTGAATATATAGGATCTATGGCTTAGACTAAGATTCCGAACTGTAGTGCCTTTCACAGATCCTCCGATAGATTATCTGAGGGTTGCCCAGTCTCATGGATTAAGCTATCTTAGAACTAGAAAGTTATCGCTCGCTCATTTTATTCATACGGCCTATGATGTCTAGCTTCCACTTGATACTTTGCATTTGATAACTTGCATACGTCGTATGTAAGATTTCATTAAATAAGTACATCAACTCGTATATTGAGTTGAGTAGAATGGTTCCCATTGCAGCCAATCCTTCAGATTGCAGTCTCTCGATTTTCACAGACCGCATTCGCCCGTCTTTCTGACAGCCGCCCAGGGAACAGCGGCAGGCGGTGCAGGATCGGCAGGTGGCGGCTGTAGAATCTGTGGAAGGCGGTCGATTCGTAGCAGTCCACCTGCCAGCGAAGCTCTGCCTCAGTTTGGCAACTTCCTGGTGTGACGCTATCAGCTCCTTGATTCGCTTCAGCTTCAAGCCCGCGCTCTTTGCGAGTCCCTGCAGTGGATGATGAGCGGAAGAGCAAAGTTGTGATTCTGTCACTATGCTGGTTTAGGCTTTTGCAGCAAGCTTCTCGGAATGCAAGCTGTACTCGTACTTTCCTTGAAATGAATTTTAATTGCAGCAGTATTGCAGGGTAATCAGGCTCTTGTTAACCCTCTTAGTATTAAATGTTACGTCAAATTTGGCCTTCCATATTTTTCAATCCAAAGCAGCAGTCTCGATTACACTGGAAAAGGCATGAAACTTATTCAATTAACCTGGACTTTGATCAAGTCTGACCTGGAAGACACGAATCAAGCAGCAAAGCTGTGCCTGTGCCTACAAGCATCTCGTTGCTTAGCAAATCTTGCGCGATGCCCATTGCAATAGCTTGCGCTGAATCTGTAATTGTTTGTTTCAGGATTTTCTAAGATTGCATTCGTAATTCCTGGCCTGGAGTCGAATGCGCACAGTATGAAAACTCACCGCTCATTGAGGTGGCATCGCGGTGACGGCTCGCTTTGATCTGCAGCGGCACAACCACACCAAGGAAGACACTGAAGCCGAACACGAACGCGTTCCTCGGTCGGTCCATCCGGACGCTACTGAGGCTGCCCGCTGCGACGCCGCAGATGATGCCGATGGTTGCCAGCAACACGCCGCCGATGATCGGGTCCGGGACGCATACGAACAGCGCACTGAGCTTCGGGAACAAACCGAAGATAACCATAATCGCTGAGGTCGCGTGCATGACTCTCCGGCTCGCCACCTTCGTCATGCTGATGGCGGCGATGTTGTTGCTGTAGGAGGTCGGGCCCACCGGCAAGCCGAAGAGACCGCTTAAGAAGCAGCCGAAGCCCTCGGCAGCAATTCCTGAGACAGGAAGTACAGTTTTTCTGTCAAAATTTCAGTCAGCGTTTTGCCTCAGTCCCTTTGCAGCATGCTTCTTTATTAATCTTTGTCAATCTAATAATTAAAGTTCCATTTGTGAGTCAATTAAGTAGTTTTCAGTTTCTTTCTGGCTATGCGTCTAAGGATTAAGGTTGCTATTTACCCTAGATACTACTGAATCTAGTAGCAAGTGTAGAATGTTACGCACCGCGATTCATCGGGAAGCCGACAGGCCTGGGAGAGCCGCAGAACTTGGCGCAGGTCACGTAGTCACCGATGCTCTCCATGATGGACACGAGGATGGCGCAACCGACCGCCACCACGCCCGGCCCGTTCACCGACAGGCTGCCGAACTGCAGCGGGTGCGGCACGCGGAACCAGCCGGCGTTGAGCACGGCGGAAGACTTGATGTCGGTGCGAGCGCCGTAGCCCCAGGCCTCCGGGCTGCTCGGCAGGACATTTGTCACGGTGAGCAGGTGGCACAGCGCGTACATGATGGCCATGGATAGTAGAATCTTGATCATTTTGTACATGTTTGACAGGGTTTTCCAAGTATTATTAAAAATGATCGAAGTATCCAATATATAGACTAGGAATATAGATTAGGAAGGACATTAGCTACAGACCTCCCCGCAGTAATTCTACCGTGACTTTGACAATGAAATCAAAATGAAACCATAAGCAATGATTCGAACCAGTAGAGAGATCAGGACCAAAACGACCTTAATCGATAACGAAGAGAAATCATTATCCCTTCCTTAAGCTGTCATGTTCGGAGTCTATTCATTGCAGAGCCTTTTAAGTTGACATCTTCTTTTGTGAGTTGAGCTTGCAAAATGGTTTAATATGTAAGTTTGAGGTAGCATGCATTACTCACTGGCAGGGTTGAGAACGCCGCAAATCTTGTGACGAGCGGTTTCCGATTACGAATGGAGAAGTAAGGGATCGGAATTTTGACTCGGTCGAGCACATAGGTAAACACTATGATCAGAATGCAACATCTGAAAAATGTTAAACAAGGCAGAAGTAACACACAGTACTCCTTTCGAGACATGCTCGGAAAAAAGTTACACAAATTTCTCACACGATCGATATGTAGAACTGCGGCGCACACAGGTTCAGAACGGCGCCCATGACACTGAAGCCGATGAGAAAAATTGTTGGCGCCACGACTAGAGGACTGACGAATCGAAGCAGGTGACTCATCACTCCGGTGCTGCCGATGAGAAGCTGAACGATGGAGCCGGCTGCGATGGTTCCGGCCACTTGTCCGACTCGTCTGTGCCAGATCTTCTCGCCCGGCTGCGAGAAAGCCAACGTGCCGTTGTGATGCAGGGTCGCATTGTCTGGAGGAGTGGTGAGGGGTCGACGAGCACAACGCTGACATTGACGTTGCTTCAGTCCGGCTATGCATTCCAACTGATCGTTCTATGCAACTATTAGGGTCGGTTCACATTACCGGGGGTGTAATATTTCTCAAGTTAGTTTTAAAATACGTTTGAACCAACTGTATATTGATTTCAGCAATTTCCTACCTGGGGAGCTATTAGCGATAATGTAAGGCGGCCTATAGGGTCCGATCAGCCTACCTAACAGCTTTAACTTAATTAATGCCTTCGTGTCTCAGTTATTCTTCGTTTGGGTCTGCCCTAGAAGACATTGACTTGTTGATTCTTAGCAGATATTGTCTTATCTTCTTGGGTTGCTGCGCAAGTACTTGCAAGAACGTGCAAGATCTTTGCTATAGTAATACTTAGGTAAACTTACCAGATCTGGGTGACTTGCTACATCGTACAAGATCTTAGCTTTTATATCTTTTTATAGCTTCGAATCGCATATTTTCTTAAATTTATTGTCCAATTTGGTCATAAAATAAAATATAGTTCAGCTAGAACACTTTAGCCAAATGAATAACAAAAAATGTACCTCCCATCTTAAAGATCCTGCAAGAATCGAGCAGATTGAGAAGATCTGCTAAGAGACAAGAGCACAGAGACAAGATCTGCTAAGTTTGAGAAGCATAATGTCCTCTAGGGTGTGGCGTTTTGCTAGCCAACCAGTTTTTGCGGATGCGGTCCCGTATAATCTTGTAGTGGTCCTTGGTCGGAGGCTACAGCTTAGAAGACCACCGGAAGAAAAAAAGGCTGCCAAGATCACAAATGAATTTTGGTTGAAATGAGAACGTTTTGCAAATACCTATTGCTGTTATTTGTGCTCCCCTGTAGAAAATATCCATCTAGCAAACTGGGTTTTCACTTACTCTTATCCTTTCTCACCCTATAACTATCTCTACCGACGTGCACCAACGCATTGTAACAAGTTTTATGTAGCTATCAAACGTGTGCTCAAATTTACGGGTCCTCAACTTAGATGCCCCGTTCTGCATTCACAACTACGCAAGCGCACGTCCTTGTCATTGGCCCATATAGAAGCACGAGAGTGTAGGGCCCAATGTGTTAAATTGGGTACTCAATCCAATGACAGGGAGAGCCTGCAGTTACCTTTGACCTGTAGGTCCGGGCACTCAAGACTGTCTCCAGCCATGATGCCGATTGCCACAGGGTAGAACACGATGCTCGGGCCCTGAGCGATGGGCAGTCTGGTGCCCAGGGTGCACTGCACAAACGTTGTGATGCCCATGACGAAGAAGCTGGAGGCGATGAGGTTCGATTTGTCCACCTCGTCCTGTACACAGGCGGCGTCGAACAGGATGATGACGCCGAATGCGCAGCTGCTGCTCATGATGACGAAGTGCTGGAAGCCCATGAGCAGCGTCAGGTACCAACTGGGCTTGTCGTTCAGTCCGTAGGTCAAGTGCAAAGCTGAAGAGCAAAAAATGCAATTTTTCAACTACTCGTACTTTCTTATCTTAAAAATGCATAAATGCCTTACCGGAACCACTTCCCGAGTTAGCCTCGGTCTCCTTGACCTCGTCATCATGATTATGGTCCTTGAGGGCCCCCAACTCGTTGACTTCCGCCTCCTTTTCGGCTGTCATTGTTGCTTTTCGACCAACAAAGTCTGCCGCGCTTGTTATTTCTGCAGTTGCGAGCCGTATATCTAGCTGTGAAAAACTGTAGTCCAATGTAAAGTTGGAAGCAGGCAGGATTTTTTCCAGCTCAAGTGAGTAGCGAATCAGGTGCTCAGATTCTTTCAGCTGTCTCTATTGCAGGAAGTTGTAGCTATCTGGGAAGAGTGTACAAAGAGATATCTCCACAAATGCAGCTCCGTGGAACCAAAAAGCCAAAGAAACGCAATGTCGTCAATTAAGAAGCTCAACCTGTTAGTAATTCAGAAGAACGCAAAGCAAGCAGATCGAGCCATGCGGTTTCATTAAAATACTCTCGAAAGCAAATGTGGAAGCACTGTACGAGTGTAGCTATAGCTATATAGATAAGATTAGGGAGAGGAACCGGCTTAGCATTCCAGTTGCAGTTGAGAAGAAATTATGTGAGCTATTGGCAGTAAAATTAATTTATATGCATTCGGCTGGACCGCCACAAAATACCGTATATAAGAACTGACAACTCGATTAATTAGAACACGAGCGTTCAACAAAAGTACCAAGCATTAATTGTAATGATTAGCTTTTAATTGATAATCTACAAACAGCAAAAATATTAGGGAAATACGCTAAGAAAAAAATATATGTCCAAGGAGGTGAGGAGAGTTTTCGTTTAAGTACGAGAGGTGTGGGCCCAATAACAGCTCATTTTCAACTCGGTCTATAGACTGGTTCTCAAACCTCTGTCATTAAGGCTCCAAATTACACTATTAGGGTTATCCATAAATTATGCATAATTTTTTAAGTCTAGCAAAATTCGATTACGTGTGAACGCGTAAAGCCTTTAACGCGTTCTCTATTAGCACCTCTGAAAGTTAAGCAGAGTTGGCCGTGGTTAGTACGCAGATAAACGGGTTGCTTTCATCGTCACCCCCTCAGGTTAGCTACTGTAATCTGAAAATAGTTATACGTTAGTCTAGATTGTTTTTTGAGGCTTGTAAACAAGACAAAAATTCGTACAAAGGAAAAATCCTGAAATTACGACTACTACCAATATTTATATTTAGTTGTTGATTTGCTCATTTCAGATTTTTGCAGATAAAATATGTACTAATCATATTTTTGCAGCCAATCAAACTATGAGTCACTTCTCAGCTGTCAGTTCTTATCTCAACTGCAATGCCAGCGTTTACTCAGAATTTATGACACCCAAAGTAAGACGTCCAGTACTTCAGGGCCAGGAAATGACCGAATCTGTTATCAGAACTCACACTGGAAGCTTTTCAATGAACATGCCGCCACGAGCCGACTCAAAGTTGCTGATTAATCACACGGCAGGCTCAGCACGCAGGTCTTTAACACTATATTTTATTTGTTCAATAAAGAATACCTGGAATTGCTTGGCTTGGTCACAGAGCTACCCGAAATATTTTCTGTGGCATGCATTTTTCCAAGGATTTATGGCAAATACAAATTGTAATACTGTATTCTGTATTTCCAGGGAACTGTTACGTTTCATAAATTTCTGAAAAGTCAGCTACGTTTCTTTCCACGCCCTGCTTCCAAATTTGGTCTCCAACTGCCCACAGTCCGCATTCGCCGGTCTCTCTGACAGCCGCCCAAGGAACAGCGGCAGGCGGTGCAGGATCGGCAGGTGGCGGCTGTAGAATCTGTGGAAGGCGGTCGATTCGTAGAAGTCCACCTGCCATCGAAGCTCTGCCTCAGTTTGGCTTAATTTGGTGGCTCCCGTAGTGTCAGTGGCTTGCGATTGGACTTCTAAGCCGCGCTCTTTGCGAGTGCCTGGAGTTAGAAAGTTTCATTGCTTTTACTATTGTTGTAATAGCAGTTTTTAACCTTAAAATTGCAATGCGATGTTCACAATAGCACTAACGTTAGCGAACTGTACAATAGACTAGCTCGTATATGCGAAAAATGCTTTAGAAGGCATCCAGCGCACACCTGGCAGCAGGAGGTCCAGTAGTGCAGCTGTGCCAGTCCCAACTAACATCTCATTACAGAGAAGATCCTGAATTGTTGCGACTGCGGTTGATTCGTCTGCAAAACAGGTTTGGTTCCAGAATCATAACGTTAGTACACCTTAAAACAAATTGCTTCAAATCGAAACAAGATCGAACGGAATCTTCTCCAAAGAACCTCAAAGATCAATAGGAACGAATAGTAAGTGGGACGGAGTCCTCCTAAGCACTGTTTACTTGCATAAGTCAGTTAAAATTGACTTCAAGCTTCATTTTCGAGGTATTGTTGCATGTAGTTAAGCTCAGATTCTGGGCCATATGAGCCTTGGCCATGGCTCCAAAAGGCAGAGTAAACTACACAAACCGTGTTTGGAACTCAGCTTGATCACAGTATTGATTACGCTTTCGACCACCGCTACAAGTAGTCCACCGCAATCGCGCTGGGTTGGAGAAGCAACGAGCATACCTTGTCTGTTCTGTCGGCTTGCTTTGATCTGCAGCGGCACAACCACGCCAAGGAAGACACTGAAGCCGAACACGAACGCGTTCCTCGGTCAGTCCATCCGGACGCTACTGAGGCTGCCCGCTGCGACGCCGCAGATGATGCCGATGGTTGCCAGCAACACGCCGCCGATGATCGGGTCCGGGACGCATACGAACAGCGCACTGAGCTTCGGGAACAAACCGAAGACAACCATAATCGCTGAGGTCGCGTGCATGACTCTCCGGCTCGCCACCTTCGTCATGCTGATGGCGGCGATGTTGTTGCTGTAGGAGGTCGGGCCCACCGGCAAGCCGAAGAGACCGCTTAAAAAGCAACCGAAGCCCTCGGCAGCAATTCCTGAGACAGGATGTATAGTTTTGTAAAGAGCTGTTGAAATCATACGTGCTACTTAAAGTAGTACTCAAAGTCAATCTACGAGTAAATCTGCAGCCTTTTTTTTGAAATGATTCATGCGCAAGCAGTGACTCAGAACCCTAAGTATAGGACCAACGTTTTTTATCACGGAACTGGGTGTAGCAGCTATTTGCTTAACTCCATCTGTGGTAATGCCACCCGAAAACCTAACAAACATTCATGATCCCTTAATCAACTGCGTATGACCTAAGTAAATATCCGATCTTAAACCGAATTTTCCAAAAACTCAACTATAAATATAAGTGAAAATCCGAGTCAAAAATCCAGACACAGCTCTCAAAAAAGACTTTGAAGAATAAGAAAAGAAGACCTATTTCTGGGGGACGAAACTCTGTTCAATTGGTAAGCGCTTAACAGATTTAATTCCTTGTAGCCACAGTGTTAATAAGTTGATTAATTAAGTTTACGAGAGCCGTCTACACATTTGAGAAAGGCCTTCTTGTTTCCTAGGATACATTCCTAGAGGGTTTATTGATTGATTTGAGTTATCCGTTAAGCTTCGGACGTAACGAAGAAGATGCCCTTCAGGAGGACCTGCGAGTATTACAGATACTGGAGACTCAGAGGATTCAATTGTTCATGAGGGCGCACGTTCTATTGTTAATTCCGAGCTCGAGGACACAGTCAAGACTTCTGATTCGCTCTCGCTTTTGGTTGACTTCTAGATAAAGTCAAGCACATCCTAAGACAAGTCCTAACCAATCTACTGCCCACAAGGCCAGCTATAGCTCCCCTAAACCCCTCGAGCCCAGGGCGACCAAGCCAGACGTCTGCAAATCACCGGAAGAGCACGCTCCAGTAAGAGTTATCTGATTTTGCATATGCCTGGGCACTTGTTCCCCAGTGTCTAGAAGTGAGAGTTTTTGAGTCACTGATCACAAGTCCTAAACTCTTCAGTTTCTCTGTTAAAATTGCAGTCAGCGTTCTGCCTCAGTCCCTTTGAAGCATGCTTCTTTATTAATCTTTGTCAATCTAATAATTAAAGTTCCAGTTATGAGTCAAAGTATAGTTTTCAGTTTCTTTCAAGCTATTGTGTCTAACGATTGAGGTTGCTACTTACCCTAGATACTACTGAATCTAGTAACAAATCTAGCTACGCACCTCTGTTCATCGGGAAGCCGACAGGCCTGGGAGAGCCGCAGAACTTGGCGCAGGTCACGTAGTCACCGATGCTCTCCATGATGGACACGAGGATGGCGCAACCGACCGCCACCACGCCCGGCCCGTTCACCGACAGGCTGCCGAACTGCAGCGGGTGCGGCACGCGGAACCAGCCGGCGTTGAGCTGCTCGGCAGGACATTTGTCACGGTGAGCAGGTGGCACAGCGCGTACATGATGGCCATGGATAGTAAAATGTGTTGCATTCGGTGTGATAATTTTGCAAGTAGCCATCTTATAACGTTGCGAAATTCAATACGATTCATCGCCAGTTAGAATATCCCACAAAGCGTTTATTGTTATTTGCAGACTGGCAAAGAAACTAAAACAGCGATTGTTTACTCAAACATATGGTGTCAGCTTAACACGGGAAGCCGGTTCTTTGCTCCGGTGATGTCAAAATCTTAATTACTCTTTGTTGTTTCCTTCCCATTTCCCATGCACAGTCTATCCAATGCAAAAGATCAAGCATGGACGAAGTTACTGAGTTGGCAGCGGTAGCAACTTAAGTAGCAACTCACCGGCAACGATGAGAAGATGAAGCACCTAGAAACCTTGACCTTTCGGTGCTGAATCAAAACGTAGGGAATCGGCACTGAGACCCGGTCTAGCACGTAAGTGAATGCGATTATTAGCGCACAGCAGCTGAAACTAGATCACCTCTTCGATGCAATTGATGGGTGGAAACTTAAAAAGTAGGCTCCACTGTTAAGCAATATTGCTAATTCTGTACCAATAACAGTCATACAGCATTTCTTCTGTCCTCTTAACATCATCTCAAATATGACTTCACTAAGAGTAGAATGCATCATCATAAGTTACTCGATGAAACTTCCCTCTGCTATTCCAGCCAAGGCACATATAAATATAGTTCAACGGGTGAAAGCTGTACTTGTGCTACGAGGGACTCTAACTGCTAATTAGGACTATCAGGATGACTGCAACTCACGCCAACGCCTGGTAGAACTGCGGCGCACACAGTTTCAAAATGGCGCCCATCACCCCAAAACCAATTAGAAAGATGGTTGGCGCCACGACTAGAGGAATGACGAATCGCAGCAGGTGACTCATCACTCCGGTGCTGCCGATGAAAATCTGAATGATGGAGCCAGCTGCGATGGTTCCGGCCACTTGTCCGACTCGTCTGTGCCAGATCCTCTCGACCGGCTGCGAGAAAACCGACGTACCGTTGTGTAGCAGTGTCGCATTGTCTGCAGCAGCGGTGAGTAAAGCATTTCACAATTACAAACTGGATATAAGTGGAGAACCAGATTTTATCGACACTAAAAATGTTGCCAAAGACATTTCTCCGGGTTCTTAAAATGGACCGATACTGTTTTGACGCAGGAAACTGCTATTATACCTTTGACCTGTAGGTCCCGGGCACTCAAGACTGTCTCCAGCCATGATGCCGATTGCCACAGGGTAGAACACGATGCTCGGGCCCTGAGCGATGGGCAGTCTGGTGCCCAGGGTACACTGCACAAACGTTGTGATGCCCATGACGAAGAAGCTGGAGGCGATGAGGTTTGATTTGTCCACCTCGTCCTGTACGCAGGCGGTGTCGAACAGGATGATGACGCCGAATGCGCAGCCGCTGCTCATGATGACGAAGTGCTGGAAGCCCAGGTACCAACTGGGCTTGTCGTTCAGTCCGTAGGTCAAGCGCAAGGCTTAAATTGCATCCGGTTGGGCAGATGGCTAGTTAATAGTTTTGAGATGTAAATAGCTAACGCACTCACTCACAGACACTCACTCGCAGACACTCACTGGCTGGCAGACACTCACTCGCAGACACCCACTCGCAAACACTCACTGGCTGGCAGACACTCACAAACACCCCGCAGCTGCTCTCACTCACCTTCGAACTCAGTCTCAACCGGCGGTTCGGATTTCATATTCTTTTGACCGGCTCCAAATTCGATTTCACGGCAGCTGTTTTTACTTTCTAGCTGTGATTTCTTCTTTGACTTTGCTGGCCTTCTCTACACTGCACAGGTTTAAACCTTGTATGCCTTTCGTCAATCAACTAAAATGTTCAACTGTCTAAACTGCATAGTTTTATAGGCAGCTGCCGGTTCTGAAAGGTCCTGAAACCTGCGACGAATTTGAAAGTCAAATTAGACCAAAGTCTATGAGTTCACTCACTTGTTTGTTTACACTTCATACTCTCTGTGTTTTGTTTCTAACCACTACGTGGAGAATTACATGCAGAATTCGCGTCTCAAAAGAACTTATTAAATGGTGTCTCATCGAAGTCAAAGTTTTAAGTAGATTTACTTTTGTGAATTTGTTTCACACGTACGAGCGCTAACAGCAACCTAACTTGACATTTTATCTGCAAGCCTCGAAGTAAACAAGCAAGCCTCAGTGCTCCCCCAGTTAGTTTTTTGTATTGAAGACAGCTCCACAGAACCTCGTGCTAGCCCAAACCTGCTACAAGCACACAGCTATTCGCTGATTACTTCTACAAAGAATCAGATAGAAGATAGAAATGGGGGACCGATCACCGATACTTTCGATTTTCCGCCTAACTCTAAAGTCTAAAGTCTTATTCAAAAGAAACAAGCAGGACTTCAATTCAAACAGCTTATAAGAAATCTCAGCGCTTGCGAAAATTCAATTCAAACGAAGTCTCATTCCCAGGGAAATCCGTCATTTTTTAGAATATTTTTTGCATATGTCTATGGCCAAGCCGAATTTATGAATTTTAGCAAACAAATTCAATTGGTGCTGGATAACAGGATAAGTTAGAAAAGTGTAAAAAACCCTGAAGAACAATAACTTGTCCCTTAATTGAGAAACTCATAGCAGCTTGTTGTTCAGAACATTGCCCATTATTTGTAACAGATGTTGAAGGTTCAGCCACTGAACTCTCCACTGAAGCCACCAGACGATTTAATTCCACGGCCGGAGTACGAAGGCAGGCAGAGAGACGCGAACTTGGGCGAACGAGGCACGCAGACGAGCAAAAAGAGCCCAAGGCCCAAAGGAAGCAAGACAAGGCGGGGAAGAGGGCAAGCGCACGAAGATAGCGGGAAAAAACGTTAAACGGAGGCAAAGCGCTGGCTGACGCGCTGCACGGTCATCTGGAGGTCCGCCACCGGCAGCTAGACATACCGGTGGACCGCTGCGCTTTGCCACCGGAAGGAAGTCGCTCCTCCGCGCCGCAACGAGTGCCCCGAAAGCGAGCGTGGGTCGAGCCTGGCTGCCGTGCCAGCTCGCTTGAGCAGCCGGCAGAAGAAATTGCGAGTAAGCGGCAGCAACTCATGACCTTTGCGAAATGCGAACAGATGACAACTCGAGGCGCGGGGCTGTTGAGCTGCAAATGGCGCAGAAGAGCTTCAAATGGACATAGATCGAGGCGAGCCCCAGACGAAGGCTTCAGGCGTGGAATCCAAACGCGGTGGACTCTAGAGCAAATTGATTAGTCTTACTCTGCCGGATGAGGACCCAGAAACCGTCGCGCTGCAGACTGACGTCGCTTGTCAGCACCGCTGAATCCCTCGGCGTGCCCGCCCCACGCAGAGATTGAGCACAGAGGTTGGCGCAACGAAGCATGCCGTAAAAACCCACTAGCAAGCAACACCACATCGAGGCTCCTACCGGAGAGCCTACCTCCGTAAGCGGCCGCAGCCGTAGCAATGCCTTGGGGCTCAGACCGGCCTTCGGCCTCGGCACCGAGCCGATATCGCGCTGAACTCCCCACAGTGTCGACTGGACCAGCGAGCTCTGGGCGGAGACTGGCACACCGTGGAACTGCTTCCAAGCAGTTAAGCATACGCTTAACTGCTTGAGAAAGACGATGAAAAACTTCAACGCTAGCTGAGAGGCCAAAGCCAAGCACGGTGTCGATAATGTAGGTCGGCTTGGTGTCGCCACTGAAGGTCCACTTGATGCCGGTGGCGCCGAAGCAGCGGGTCGAGATAAGGCAAGACTGATAGGCATCCATCAGATCGACTTTTGCCATGTACCAGCCAGGACGCAGCATCCGAGTGAGCTCCGAGACGGTCGAGAACTTCAGCTTCTGCTTAGCCGTACGATAGGAGCTAATGGAATGACATTCCGGGACGCTAGCGTCGTGGATGATGCGCAGGCCCCCAGATGACTTAGGAACAGTACCCAGAGGACTGACAATAGCTGGCTTGAATGAAGTGGTCACATAGCGACCGTTTGAAATCTCTTTCTTGATCGCTGCTTCGATCAATTCGCGATTCTCAAGGCAGGTGGTCGACTGATAGTTGGAGATCTCAGTAGGAGTAAAATCGAAAGTGTCAGTGACGTCAAATCCATTAGCAATTCCGTTAAGTTGTTGCAGAGCTGGCGTCGATCAGCCGCACCGTGAAGAGGCTGCTTAGACGCGGCTTTTTTATTCTGAGATTCCACCTCTCCTGGGGCGAAAATATGCTTAGCGAGCAGCTGGAACGACTCGGTACCCCAGTGAAATCCGTACTGGTGCTGGTTGACGCGGTAAGCCTCATCAAATCTCATCAATTTGGTGGTCGCGAAGCCCGCCTCGGCCAGCTCTACGAGCTGGATGTTGAAGGCCAGGTATTGCCGCAGCTGCGTGACATCAATGGAGCCATCCGGCCTCACAGAGAGCAGCTTTCCCCGTGAGAGCATATGGTCTAGGATCCTGGCATTACCGATGACCCACTGAGGAAAGGTGAGGGTGTCGGTGCTAGCTGCTTTACTTGCTTTGAAAACGATGGCGCTACCTTTGTCCTTCGCAATTGTACTTTCGTTAGGCAGGTGAGGCTGTAGAAAGTTCGCCACCAGCAAAGGGCCAGACTCCGTAGTCGGTGTTGAAGCTGTGTGGTTGCTATCCCCGCCCTCCAAAATTGAGCAGATAAGTTCAAACATAACTCTGATCCGGCTGAAGCGCTGGAGTGAAACCTTGGGCGGCTTGGTTGACCTTGAGCGGCTGGACCGGACTCCGGCTCCTCCCTCGGTCTGGGTGGCTGTCTTAGACCGGCAGGTTGCTCGGCGTCGCGAAGTTCCAGAATGCGGGTAGCCATGTTTTTCTTTGAGCCACGTTTAGCGGCAGAGCGGGTCATACCAAGGTCGATTAAAATTTCAATTAGACAATCGCGTGAGAAGCCCGGCCTCCAGTTCATTGGCTGAAAGGTGCTTGTAGTCGCGACGCTCCATAAGATAAAAAATTGATGTCTACGACGTAGAAAAATCAACTCGCGCAAACAGAGCGCAAAGGAGCGGTGCCCGACCGGTCATTAATAACCGTAAACGTCACCCCGTAAAGGGGCACGCTTACGGGCAAGATGATGTTGCAACAGACGACGCAGTCCAGCCATTGGTGGCAAGCACTCTGCCAAAAGACGTCAATGACCTCGGAAACCATGCTGTTTACTAACTGCAAATAAAGTGTTTACTGCTGATTTTTAGAGTTCTCAACATATCTAATAAGAGGAAGTTCCACAATTGCTGTTTAAAATTGCCCCTTTTTGAGACACCCGTTGTATCTGCGCAGCAACTAGACGAAAAATCCACTCGTTCAAAAGACTGTCCTGATAAAAATGCGTAGTCTAGCAAGTATGGTTCGAATCAGGCGGAAATAACGGCAGAAAACATAGATACTCGTATAAAAATTTACCGGGACATTATTTGCGTTCTTCGAGATTTTATTTGGTAATATCATGGATCTTAAGTTCCCTAGATAAGCCACTCAGCGACCACAAGCTTGCCCATAGAGCCTTCGTCTTTCTTGAAAATTTTTGCGACCACAGTATCAGGTCAGTAGCTTGTGGGCATATCAATGGATTTTTAAGGCATATTTAGCTACTTTCAGTATAAAGCTTGCAAATGATGTGTATTTCACTTGAATCAGCGAATGAAAAATTGTTATTCAATCTGTGCTGCCGTCCGTTGTTCATTCCGTACGCAGAAGGTGCAAAGTGGAGACTGTATATCTTCGTGTTGTGTTTCCTGACATTCTGGAGATCGACTTCGGGGTCGCTTAACGCGTCAATCCACTTCTGGGCAGCGGAGTCATTGTTAGGAAATTTGTGCAGCGAGATGTTGACTCCATCACAATTTGTGTGCTGAAGCCCCGAACACAACAGCTCCTCAAATTCAGGACTCTTTTGCCCATTTGTTTGATAGCAAAGCGCAAAGACGCGAGGACCGGTGAACTTTGTGTCTGCTTGCGAATATTTTAGCAACCAAGGCAAGAATATATGTCTATGTCCCTTTAGGCTACTGACCTCACAATTTGCGTGGTCGTTCTTTTCCTATTGAATGCTTTGAGAGTGGCCTATCTAGGGAATATAAGATCTATGGTAATATTGAGTAATGTCCATGGATGAATAATATAACTGGATCGCCAGAAGCTCGATTTTTTTGGTCCTAGCCATAGACAAGCACCAGCATCACAAGAAGCTCAGAATGCCGTACTTTCACACATAGACAAATAGCCGCTGCAGAAGCTGCAAACCTTTATTTATAAGTATTCTATTTTATGTCCAAGCACATGCTCGCAATATATGCAGGGTGAAAGTACGGCATTCTGAGCTTCTTGTGATGCTGGTGCTTGTCTATGGCTAGGACCAAAAAAATCGAGCTTCTGGCGATCCAGTTATATTATTCATCCATGGTAATGTCCCGTAACATCGTCATCTTTATGTCTATGTTTTATATGACATTAAGCATGCCTCTTCTACAAACCATTGAAATCACGAGGGCCTTCGAAGGATTTGTCTGAAAATAGCTCCATCAAAAGGCATGCTTAATCTTCTACGTGTAGCTTCCTTTTGCAAGTAGCAGGGGGCGTTGACTACAGTGTATATGGAATGGTCCACAGATGACAAACGCGGAAATATTATGTCGAACAGTCGGAATGTTAGAAGCAGATTGTACTCTTCGAACAGTTGCCAACCACTTCGGGAGGTCGCTAAGTACACTTGTTTGGTGCAGACTCGTCGGCTCCCATTAGTTAACAACCAACTGCACCTGTAGATATCGCAGCTCAGGTGTTTTGAGTACATACAAAAAATGATGAAAATAGAAACCTCAGACTGTCTTAAGATGGCTCAAACGGCTTTAAAAAATCATTGTACGAGTCTCTGTGTGGCGTTACGGCTTTCTTTTATATATTCTGATCAATTTCTCGGGCAGTAGAGATTGCGTCCGCTGGTCATGGATATTTTGAGCCAGCTGATTTGACGAATGAAAAGTGGTAAAAAAATATCCTTCTCAACTGCTAACGAGTTTTAAAAACCTATTTTTGCTTAAATAAGGCAACTTTTACACTTGAGAGCTTTGCTAATCTAAAAAAACTACGATTGAAAGTTAGCATTTCAGGACAACATAACACAAACAGTTTTACTGCTGGACAGCAGAAAATTCGGAGTTTCTTGCAAAAAATATCATAATTAGGGAAAATTGCAGTCTGATTTAGCTTTGTTAAAAATCACTCGAATTAAAGTACACGAGAAGGGAGGTTTGCAAATTTTCTAGGAAAAACTCAACGACAAGACTACATAAGCGAGGCGCAGATAAACTCGAGAATGACTTTATGTTGAAAAATAGATTAAAAATCTGCAAGTTCTGAAAAAAAGTTTGTCATTTTCGAATGTTTTTCGAGTATTATAGATCGAATATGGACAGCAGGTGTGTGGAAATCAGCAGTTTTCTTTCCGCTTTCTTCTTTAAGTCGGCTTCACCTTGCCATTGTCCTTCTGGTCGTGCACCAGCAAGATGACCACGCCGACTATTAGAAGGCACTGAAAATGAATGACAGCATTCGGGTCAATTTGAATTTGCATGATTCTACTATTAGTAGCTTATGATATTTATTCCTCCATGGCTAAACTGTTAATTTCAAACCCCAGGTATTTTAGCTCACTCACTCACTCACTCACTCACTCACTCACTCACTCACTCACTCCCTCACTCACTCACTCACTCACTCACTCACTCACTCACTCACTCACTCACTCACTCACTCACTCACTCACTCACTCACTCACTCACTCACTCCCTCACTCACTCACTCACTCACTCACTCCCTCACTCCCTCACTCCCTCACTCACTCACTCACTCACTCCCTCACTCACTCACTCACTCACTCACTCACTCACTCACTCACTCACTCACTCACTCACTCACTCACTCACTCACTCACTCACTCACTCACTCACTCACTCACTCACTCACTCACTCACTCACTCACTCACTCACTCACTCACTCACTCACTCACTCCCTCACTCCCTCACTCCCTCACTCACTCACTCACTCACTCCCTCACTCACTCACTCACTCACTCACTCACTCACTCACTCACTCACTCACTCACTCACTCACTCACTCACTCACTCACTCACTCACTCACTCACTCACTCACTCACTCACTCACTCCCTCACTCCCTCACTCCCTCACTCACTCACTCACTCACTCACTCCCTCACTCACTCACTCACTCACTCCCTCACTCACTCACTCACTCACTCATTCACTATTTTAAGCAAGATGAAAGAACTGTTTGCAAGTTTATTTTAAACGCTGCAGGTGGCGGCTAGGTGCAAATTTCTACCTGAAATCCGAGAACGCCTCCCAGGCCGTAGAACAAATAGTCCAACGGCAGGTAATCGTCAATGAAGGTAAAGATGGCCTCGTAGCAGCCCTTCTTGTAGTTGCTTGTCTCTGGCGTGGTGTTGTTGTACGGGCAGTATTCGTCCTTCGGTTTGAACGTGCTCAAATCGAACTTGCAGCAAGTCAGAGGATAGGTCAGGTCTGAAAGTTGCGGTTAAATTTGATCCCCAGTAACGGAAAAGAGTTTTAATGTGCTGAAAAAACTTACGAGAAAATTCTGAAACATCAACCGCGTGAATGCGGACATTCACTCACTGAATGAGTAGCCGCTCACAGAGTATGTTCGGTTCCAGTCAGGACTCATGGTCTGGAAGTCCGTGCCGTTTGTCACTCCGCAGCAGCCCACGAAGACGTGTACTAGATTCTGCAGCAGAGACTGGATGTTCTTGCTGCTGATGCCAGTGAATTTCTTCAGACTCTCCTCCATCGCGCTCCTTGCATTCTCCTTAAACTGTAAGTTGGGTGGTTGGCCTCATCTATCTATCAGTATGCATGTGCATCAAGTGGTATTGTTATCAATTACTGCTTCGGT
The DNA here is from genome assembly GCA_002269645.1 of Macrostomum lignano. Classification (NCBI taxonomy): domain Eukaryota; kingdom Metazoa; phylum Platyhelminthes; family Macrostomidae; genus Macrostomum; species Macrostomum lignano. The sequence goes on from NIVC01000606.1 coordinate 165,768, forward strand.
TATAAATGAAGCGGCACTTGAGTTGCTTACCAGATTGTTGCTGGAAAACCAGATAGAGATGACAATCACCTGGCCGATCAGCATGATGCCCACCATCACAGCGTACTGAAATGTTATGGCAGAGTCACTGTCTATCTGTCTATCTGTCTATCTATCTATCTATCTATCTATCTATCTATCTATCTATCTATCTATCTATCTATCTATCTATCTATCTATCTATCTATCTATCTATCTATCTATCTATCTATCTATCTATCTATCTATCTATCTATCTATCTATCTATCTATCTATCTATCTATCTATCTATCTATCTATCTATCTATCTATCTATCTATCTATCTATCTATCTATCTATCTATCTATCTATCTATCTATCTATCTATCTATCTATCTATCTATCTATCCATCTATCTATCTATCTATCTATCTATCTATCTATCTATCTATCTATTTATCTATGGATGTCACTCACAATGATGAGGCAGCCTCGAACCGTGCAGCAGGCGCCGCAGCAGCCGATGCAGCTGAGCACGATGAGAACGACTCCCAGCACCAAGAAGCCCCAACCAACGGAGCCGGTGATCTCACTCATTCCGCCAAGTAGCTCGCTGAGGTTGATCTCAACCCCATATTCCTTCAAAGAGCTGGAGAACGAGCCCATCATAGATTCTAATGTGCTGGCCAGAGTGCCGCTCAGGAGCCCCAGCACGAAGGCAAAGATGGCTCCTATCGCCACCAAGAGCAGTCCTATGATCTGCAAGGTTTCATTGGTGTTGGTTAAAACAGCAAGTTACTTCAGATCTTAAGTGAACATTGGAGCTAAAGAAGGTAAGGACAAAGTATATTTAATGAAAACTCACAATCGAGACAACGTTCGTGCAGACGATAACGACTTTGCACAAACAGCTTAGACAGCTCAGACAGCCCTTCGACATGATTTTAGGCTTTGGCAGTTGCAGTGGCGAATGCTAATTTCTTTGCTTGCTGTGCTGATGAGTATACTGATGTCGAGTCCGCGGAAAATGGTTTGAGTAGAATAAAACCAGAGGCTTTAAGCGGGAGGGGCGGGAGAGGGGAGGCAGAGGGAGGGAGAGGGAGGGAGAGGTGGTTGGCTCAGGCTCAAGAGTTCACCCTGAGCGCTGCAGCAAGGTTTCTCTTTCTCTCCTGCTGGCCTTTGTTATAGCAACGGCAACGCAGGTAGAAATTGCGGGGGGTGAGTTGAGAAGCAAAAGAAAACTCAGAACGAAAGGGTGAACTAGCAGGGGCGGTAAGAGATCGTACTCTGGGTTTGTTCGAAGAAAGGCAAGGTAAAAGCCTAGAAAGGAAAGGCAAGGAAACTGCGATGATGGTCTTTACTTTGAGTAGCTGAGGGCGGCTCTCCTGCGTGCGAGAGGTTGGCGACTGGCCTTGGAGCAGAGGGAGAGGCAGAGATCTATGACGAGCAGACAGAATAGAAGCATGCGGGCTCTGTGCAAGTCTCCTAGCCGAGGAGGGGTGAGACCTTGGTTTCACAGGATTTGCTGTGGCAACGGTGTGCTCAGCCAGAGAGCTGCAAGCACTGGGAGATGGGGTTGAGCTGCAGGGCGAGGGAAGGTAGGAATGATCGTACGCTGGGATTCCAGGCGAGGACCGGGGGGGTCGAGATTTGAGGACGGTTAAGCCTTCCTCCATTTATGACAGAGTAAGTGGAGCTGTATGGATGATGATGCATAGGAAGAGCCTGAATAAGTACAGAACTCTATTCTTAAATTTCCAGCAGCTATGCTTTTTTGCAGGATATAAAGAAAAAAGTCTCACAATTTCTGCTACCAGTTGTCCAAATTTGGTACACCTTGTACTTTTGATGATGCAGAATTTGAATTGCCTGTAGTTGCTAATCCAAGTTCAAACCAGCATACCAAATCTACCTAAATACCTAAAGGTAGATTTGTGAAAACATACTATTTTAGATTCTAAGTTTACAAGATTGGACAATTGCGACAGCCAAAAGCATTCTCACAGTCCTCGTGTTGCTAGCCTATAGAAGGGAGCTGGCTGCGGAGCTCCAACTAAAAAAGTTGCACTTTTGCTTGAGTATCAGAGTCTATCAGGCTGGCAATACAATGGTTATAGCTGATTAAGAGGTAGAATAGAGTGAGGTACGCGTGTATAGAGAGCAACTGCTAGCCAAAGAGTGACTACAAATAACAGACACAAGCTTTCAAAGACTCTTCAAACGAAGACCCGCTTATTTAATTTAAGGCTACGTCCAATGTTGTACGAGGGTGGCATCTCCAACTGCCATGCAATAATGAATGCTAGTATAAAGATATTCCCTCGAAATTATACATATCTTTCCAGCTAGTGGTGCAACGTTGGGCGAGTCATGATCTCATTCAAGCTGTTTAGCTCAGTGGGTGGGGTATGAAGTTCTGTCCGTTGATTTGAGCACAGCAAGTCACACTAGTGTGTACACTGCCCTGCCATCCGCTCAGCCCTTCACATAGCGGACAATGCCTGCTCAATATGTAGCTCTGAGTAGCGGAAAACCTCCGCAATAAAAACCTATAGCTAGCTGCAGCCGCCTGCCGGTTGCCATGGTTGCAAAAGCTGTTAAAACCTGGGAGGCTTCTCTACACCCCTGCCCCCTCCGTGTGAGCTGCGCTACGGAGCAAGCCCTTTCATAGAGAATGCTTCAGAGTCTTGCTTTTCTGCTGCGGCTATAATATTCTCTCTGTACCTGTGTCTCTCACAAGCTCACGCAGAGAATCGTTGAGTCCTGGCTTAGTTGAGTGATTTGAATGCCTTCAACCAGACCAGACCTTCAGATGTGCGCCGTGTACTGTATACTTACACTTCACCACTAATCTAATCAGAACTAATTTATGACTGGAGATTGAAGTCCTTAATTCTGCATAAATATATGATTTTCTATCCATGAAGCCATTCATGTTTCAGTGTGGGGGCGGCTCGTGTGCAGGGTCTACGATATTTGCCATTATTATACCTAATCTAGACCATGACAGATTGCCTATTCAAAATGATTTATTTGCTTGATTTTTTCTTATTGATCGGTTGGAAAACTTCTCAGATCGGCTATACCAGTCAGTCTCGAGCATGAAAAACATAAAATTTCCGTTTTTAATCTGCAGTGACCTGATCTGCTGGGAGAGGGCAAATTGGCCTGCGTATTCTGCTTGTGCAATTCAATGTGCATGCGATGGTTACCATGCATGACGTTCACTGCCTTAAGTAATTAGTTGATGTGAAATTCAGGTCTACGTGAGAGCGCACCGATATCAAATCTCGCATAAGCTGTTATTTATGATTTGGAAACATTTTTCGTCTTACTTCATAATCTTCTCTTGAAAATCGGTGACACTTACTCTCAGTAGCATACTTGGTACTAGTAGGAAGTGAGTTTTTTATGAGTTAACAGTAGAAAGACCATGGGGTGTATTTCAAATACACACATTTTTCCTTTGTTTGTATCTCCAAAAATATTCTACCAATTGCCATGAAAATCCAGAACAAGGGCTAAAATTTTCCACTCTATTCGATGAAGCAACTTCGAGAATCACAAAAAAATCGACATCGTCGAGATATTCAACGATTCTCCTCGGGGTGTCTGGTGGCAAAAACCACCAACATTGGCAAAAATTTTCTGCTCACAAAATCTCATCATGAAACCACGTCGGCTCAACAAACTATGCACATCAGTCGCAGGGACTTTTGCTCTCAGCATCCCAGGCCCTAGGGTCCCCTTCATCTCCGTCTGGAGCATCGGCGGCGACCATCGGGACCTTCAACAAAAGCACCTGATCGGCATCTCAGAGACGGCTGCGTTCCCAAAACTGAAGTGGAAGAATCCTCTTCTGCATGCAGCATTCAGTCAGTAGACATAATCGGTGAATGAAATGGACGATGGCGACCCTCTAGGCTGACCTGTAGACATACAGGCGACCTTCGGGACCTTCAACAGAGTGCCACCACGCGGCCCCGACGAGCTGACACCGCCAACATCGTGATTTTTCTATCAAGGCACCAAACAAGGCATGTCTGCATATGATACAATGGTCCTGCACCATGTTAAAGTGGAGAGCTACATATTTAACTGGCGACTGAAAAATATAACATATTTAATTTATCAAAAATGATATTACAGTATTTCAAAAGTGATATTACAGCAAATTCAGAGCAGAAGGATCTGAACAGGCAGTAGGACACACACGTGAGCTCCTCAAAAAACCGGAACTCGCTCGTGTGTGAAGCCATGTTTTGAGTTGAATTCTTGAGATCTGCTGGCAGGCCACGACGAGTGCGAATCACTATTCCAAAAAAACGTGAATCCCATTTCTCGGTACAAGTGATTGGCCAGCGCAGGACTCGAGAAGAATCTGTCACATGTGATGCTGTACCAGTGTCCTCTGAATGGATCAGCCAAGCGGGAAACAACTTGCCTACCACTCCACACCTCTGAGCCCTTGGCCAGCCGAGAATCGGATTCCTGTGATGCAAAAGTAGTGGACAGCAGTGTCCTTTGCCAGTGCAGATTTCCGCATCGAACACATAGCGGAGGTCCATGTCATCCTGAATCTCTGGATTCCCAGCCGATGTCAGCAGGAACAGCTTGGCACCATTGCGACCGTTGGGGGTCCAATCCCGGAGCCCGCGGCAGTTTTCGAGAACTGCACAGCGGTGTTGAACTTTCTTGGGAAGGCGGGCGCCATCTGACGCCCGGTGCCATGGGCCCTGGCCCGAGCGCGCCCGAATGGAAGAAGACCGGGCTTCTCCTTCAGAAAGACCATGAAGTCACAGTTCACACCCCAAGAAGACAACCAGAGTTTCTTCGACGCAGAGGTACGGCCCGGAAAGGACAGGATGGCGCAGCTGACTGACAAAGGTGCCCCACAGGCGTCGGATGCCGTAGAGCTTGTCCGTTGTGGCAGCCCGCTGACGATGTTCGGCAGTTTCGAATTTAACATGGTGCAAAAGCATTGTATAATACGCAGACATGCCTTGTTTGGTGCCTTGATAGAAAAATCACGATGTTGGCGGTGTCAGCTCGTCAGGGCTGCGTGGTGGCACTCCGTTGAAGGTCCCGAAGGTCGTCCAGACAGAGCTGAATGCTGAACATGGTGCAGGACCATTGTATCATATGCAGACATGCCTTGTTTGGTGCCTTGATAGAAAAAGCACGATGTTGGCGGTGTCAGCTCATCGGGGCCGCGTGGTGGCACTCTGTTGAAGGTCCCGAAGGTCGCCTGTATGTCTACAGGTCAGCCTAGAGGGTCTCCATCGTCCATTTCATTCACTGATTGTGTCTACTGACTGAATGCTGCATGCAGAAGAGGATTCTTCCACTTCAGTTTTGGGAACGCAGCCGTCTCTGAGATGCCGATCGGGTGCTTTTGTTGAAGGTCCCGATGGTCGCCGCCGATACTCCAGACGGTGATGAAGGGGACCCTGGTGCCTGGGATGCTGAGAACAAAGGCCTTTACGACAGATGGACCCAAATTATTGAGCCAATATGGATTCACCATAAAGGTTTATACAGTGTAGTGTTGGTTGTCCTTGCCACCAGTGTCTTCGACAAGAATAGTTGAATATCTCGACGATGCTGACGTCGGATGACTTTGAAAGTTAGTTCGTCAGAAAGGGCGGAAAATTTTGATCCATATGGTGGACTTTTACGAAAATCGGTAATTCGGTTTGCGACCTATCGTGAAATGGGTTGAGTGTATTTGTACGAGTAATACACCCCCGTGGTCTTTCCCCGTGGGGAAAAATAGCGTGGTCTTTCTACTGTTAATCTAATCAGATTATATATTGTATAGATTCCAGAAGTAAAAACTATGCTAACGAGAACAACAAAATTTAAGGCCGTTACCACTAGTAGCTCCGTGGGTCCAGGATTGCTCAAATCAATTTTAAAATTGGTCTGAACCAACCTGCACATTGATTTGAGCAATCTTGGACACGCGGAGGTTACTAGACTATTGACAACCAGGGGTCACGTCACGAGAGCCAGACACTTTTACCTCTGAGCTGCTCTGCAAATGGGGAACAGTGCCTGCGGCGCTAAAATGACTGCCTGCGGCTTCAAAATGATCGATGACAACACCGATTCGGAAATAATGTGATGTACACGTAGGGATTTAATAATGTACATGTAGGTGTAGAATTCTCGGCTTTGCCCCCCCACCAAAAAATCCATGGCCCTGCCATCAATAAATTAATGCTTGGACCGTGGAGAATGAAAATTGAAAGTGTAGCGTCCACTCCAGGTGGTATTTTAGAGTTCCATGATTTCAGTTAATCGTTACTTCTCTGAAAGTAAATCGACTGCGAAACGGTGACACCATATGCCATTTGTGTCCCATCAAATAACAATGCAATATATTTCTAGGATTGCAAAGCAAGCAAGGTGTTCTGTAAAAATGTTGCTTTAAAAAGCATTAGGCGAATGCGATATAATCAATTGTAGATAAATATGCCCTCAAACTCGCGCAAGGAATATACGTACTTCTATTAAAATGAATCAAGTTTGTATTTAGTATAACGCCTTTACTATTTGATTTACTGCGAGTAAAACAAAACGAGAAAAAATCCATTTAAAGCAGACAAAGCGAACATTCGTAGTTCTGAGTTTATATGTACAGTTAAACGGTTCTAGTCTGCCTGCACAGCATAATAATAAATATACACGAAACAGAAGCGTTGTCAGTGTGCCAGTAAATAAAGTTATTCATATTATACATGTAGCTCTGGGCTAATTCAATCATCTATACATTAAGTCGGTGGGAAAACGCGAACGAGGCAAGCGATTCAAACTACTAAGTGGATGTCAGGGCAGGTTAACACGAGTTTAAACCTGCTTAAAGAGAACAGATGATCTGCTATCAATATTGTGGATAAAGGTACCAGTACATCATACATGGTTGCAAAGTCTACATTTAATTACAGTGTGCTGGAACACTGTTAGGAAGGTCACCCAACCAGAACTCCAAGATCGTCATGATAATCCCCAAGTGACCTTTTTTACAACGTGGATAACAAACAATGACAAATAATTGGGTTTAGGAAAAAGCTGGTGGGACAGAGGAACCTGGCTACACAAAATAGCAGCAGTTTTGCCTTCATTATTACACCTTGCTAACAATGCCACGTTAAACAGCAACTCGACAAACTAGATAGAGCATTGGTCCTGCTTCGGTCAATGTGTCAAATACTTCCGATTCGTAGTGGATCGCCGCATTCAAGTCTGGGGTAAAACTTCTACGCCATTTGCGGCTGCATTTTGTATTGCACTCCGCTATGCGGGATGTCCTCATCCTGCTGCCGCTTGTGGTAGAAGATCAGCAGCGCGCCCAGGAGCAGCAGGATCTGGGGGAGTGACAGCACAGAGAGCAACATGTACTTTTTAATCAAGGCTCTTTTTCCCTGACGCATCTCACCCACACAATCAATTGACGAGAAATCAAAAACCTCACTGAAACACTTCAACTGCAGTGCCTCACTGAAACACCTCACTGCAGTGCCTCACTGAAGCACCTCAACTGCAGTACCTCACTGAAACACCTCAACTGCAGTACCTCACTGAAGCACCTCACTGCAGTGCCTCACTGAAACACCTCACTGCAGTGCCTCACTGAAGCACCTCAACTGCAGTACCTCACTGAAGCACCTCAACTGCAGTACCTCACTGAAGCACCTCAACTGCAGTGCCTCACTGAAGCACCTCAACTGCAGTACCTCACTGAAGCACCTCAACTGCAGTGCCTCACTGAAACACCTCACTGCAGTACCTCACTGAAGCACCTCAACTGCAGTACCTCACTGAAGCACCTCAACTGCAGTACCTCACTGAAACACCTCACTGCAGTGCCTCACTGAAGCACCTCACTGTAGTGCCTCACTGAAACACCTCACTGCAGTACCTCACTGAAACACCTCAACTGCAGTACCTCACTGAAGCACCTCAACTGCAGTACCTCACTGAAGCACCTCAACTGCAGTACCTCACTGAAGCACCTCAACTGCAGTACCTCACTGAAGCACCTCAACTGCAGTACCTCACTGAAGCACCTCAACTGCAGTACCTCACTGAAGCACCTCAACTGCAGTACCTCACTGAAGCACCTCAACTGCAGTACCTCACTGAAGCACCTCAAAGGCATCCAACGCACCCCAAAGACTTCTCACAGATAAACAGGTATTCAAAATGAGCGAAACTCACCTCTACTCCAAGCCACCCGGCAACGCCAAAGAACAAGCGATCGAAACCGGATTTCAGATAGTTGTCGAATACACTGGCAAACTTTTCGTAGCAGCCGTTTTGGCGGTTGCTGTACGGGTCGCTTAAGTTGGCGTAGGCGCACTTGAAGTCCTGCCTTTCCAAATAGTAGTTGCAGCAGGAAAACGGATAGCTGGCGTCTGAAATAGAAAATTAATCAAGCATTCCGCGTTACCAATGCGAAATCCGTTGCTTATAGTCTCTGAATTTTTAATTTTCTAATACTGAATCCAGTCCGCAACTCACTGTAGTAGGAAAATTTAGTTTTGTTGTTGCTCCTGTACCCGATCGTTCTGTTCCAGTTGGTTGCCATGCTGTAAAAGTCGTTGCCATTATTTACGCCGCAGCAGCCGCCGACGACCTGAACAACGTCAAGCTGCATCGAGCCGACGTCCCGATTCTGCGAGCCCTTGTAGTTTTTCACTTGCTCCTCAAGCCAGTTGCGGCCGCAGTCCTTCACCTGGGGTTGGGGAGCGCGCCATCCCGATAGTATGCACTCTAGTAGGTACGATCGCATATCAGGGGTCGGCAAACTCCCGCCCACGAAGCCTCTCTATCCGGCCCTCGGGTTCTTTGAAACTCCTCTCAGCTCTTTTCTCTTTTCTCACCTCTACTCTCTTTTTTCTCTTCTCTCCCCTCCTCTCTCCTCTCCCCTCCTCTCTCCTTTCCCCTCCTCTCTCCTCTCTCCCCTTCTCTCCCCTCCTCTCTCCTCTTCCCTCCTCTCTCCTTCTTTCCCCTCCTCTCTTCTCCCCTTCTCTCCCCTCCTCTCTCCCCTCCCCTCCTCTCTCCTCTCCCCTCCTCTCCCCTCCTCTCTCCTCTTCCCTCCACTCTCCTCTCTCCCCTCCTCTCTCCCCTCCCCTCCTCTCTCCACTCCCCTCCTCTCTCCTCTCCCCTCCTCTCCCCTCCTCTCTCCTCTCCCCTCCTCTCTCCTCTCCCCTCCTCTCTCCTCTCCCCTCCTCTCTCCTCTTCCCTCCACTCTCCTCTCTCCCCTCCTCTCTCCCCTCCCCTCCTCTCTCCACTCCCCTCCTCTCTCCTTTCCCCTCCTCTCTCCTCTCTCCCCTTCTCTCCCCTCCTCTCTCCTCTTCCCTCCTCTCTCCTTCTTTCCCCTCCTCTCTTCTCCCCTTCTCTCCCCTCCTCTCTCCTCTTCCCTCCACTCTCCTCTGCTCTTCTCTCCCCTCCTCTCTCCTACAAAAGTTTATAAAACGTTTGCCGACCCCTGATGCATATGCACGATAAGCTATACGTTCACGTCAATGCACATTTTTATCACAGGAAGAAGCACTTACCACATCGCTGTTTGTGAACCAGAAGATCACGAGGCCGGCCTGGCTCAGCAGAACAAGCGCGACCAACACAGAGTACTAAAATAGGCAGAAAGCGCTACTAAATTCACAGTGGAAATTCAATGCGTGTTTTCTAATTTCATTTAGTTTTGCACGATACTACTGACAGCTTCATCAGTAGATGCTAGTGAATTTTGCAATTAAATTATTTGTTAGATTCGGTATGGACTTTTTGAATTCGGTGTAAAATTCTTACAATGATGAGGCAGGAAGGAACGCCCCAGCAAGCGCCGCAGCATCCCAGACAGCTCATGACGATAATCAGGACGCCAAGAATTATAAACACGATAGCGCTAATCATGGTATTTGACGCCATAGCCTGGTGCAGGCTCTCAACGTCAACGGAGGTTTCGATGTTGTCAGTAGTGGTTAACATCGAGCTAACGTGCTGGTCGAAAGCTGAACGCACCACCCAGTAGGCCCACAACGTCAAACAGCCCGTGGCCAGGAGTGCCAGGCCCAGAATCTGGAAAGAAGAGTAAGTACATTGCATCCAACTAGCAGGTAAACCGATTGCATAGTTCAAGGTTTGGAATAATTTTGAATGCTTTCTCATCAGCTCAGCTTACCGCTGTCAGCACGTTGACAAAAGAGATGAAGCAGCAGCAGCACCATCGGCAGCAGGTCAAGCAGCCGGACCCCATGACTGTGTTGCAGTTGACTGTTTACAGGCTTAGCCAATACTGTGCAACAGGTGAGTAATACTGTCGAGTCGTTTCAGAGGAGCTTCGGTAAACAGCTTGGTTTGCTAAGCAGGAGTCGCGGCACTGCAGAGAGCTCCTTCTGCTAGACTGTAGCTGTCGGATAGGAGCTGAGCGGCCCTGAGGAGATCCAGGCTTGTAGCAAAGTTTCAGGGCTTAGGCAGGGGGGTTGGGGAGGGTCTGGGGGGGGGGTCGCTCTCCTTCTAGCCCCCCTGCCCGTCACATTTTCCTTCAACCCCTTTCCCTTTTCCTCCTGCCCTTCCCAAGCCGCCCTTCGCCGGTTAGAAGGAGTGAGGGGGGGGGAGAGGCGCGGGAGAGTCTGTTGGCCGAGGTTGCAGCCCAGTGTACAGCGGGCCCCCTCGGAGTTTTTCTGTACATTTCTTCTGTTCAGTGTTCCAACGCTGCAGTTTTTTTTTCAATCTTCGGTAGGCTCAATTTAGTAGGTTTTTTGTTCGGCTCGAGAGATACTTGATCAAGGGCGAGTCTTAGGTGACAGAACAAGGCTAAAATGAGTGTTATATACAGAATGGAGTGAAATTGGTCCTTTCAAACCTAAGCATTCAATGCCAAGTTCTCATTTTCTAGAATGAGAAGTTAAACAACGAGCAGCGTTAGCAGAACAGACGATCCGCAATGCACAGGAAATGCTGGACTAAGTGATGCGGCTACAGCTTAGGTCAACAGAGCCGTTAGGTCTTGGAATCTGGGATCTGGCAGGGGGGGGGGCTGCAGGGGGCACCTAGGTGCAGATCCTCCCCCTCCACACTCCCGATGCCTTCATTATCGATCGCGAAGGAGGAGGAGAGAAGAAGTAGGGAGAGAGGCGAGAGCAAGAGAGGGAGAGAGGCGAGAGAGCGGGCAGAGCGGCTCCAGAGTGAGGGGATTTAGCCGGCCACTGCACGCCAATGGGCCGCGGAAGCAGATCCTAAAATCCCAAATTCCTACTTCCCCTTCTTCTGTGCGCGCCTCCGCGGGGCGGGAGAAGCGGCAGCAGTGGCCGCAGTTATTGAAGTGCAGCAAAGCAATCAGGCGGGAGGCGATGGCTGCAGCCAAGGAGGATGGAGTTGGCTGTCGCCCCAGCCCCCTCCAGCTGTAAATCATTATCAGCCCCGCCAGTCTAGGAGGTAGGAATTAGACAGACGGAGAGGAGGGCCGTCATCGATTGCCCGCAGACACAGCACTGTCTGCCCGCCTGTCCGCCTGTCTCCTGCTGCAGCTCCATCCTTCACATCCTTGCTCCGCCATGCGCAAGAGAGAGAGAGAGAGAGAGAGCGAGGGTAGGGAGAGGGAGAGAAACTGCGATGTAGATGGAGCCGCCCGCTTATCCGTTGCCCAGGGTCTCCCCTCTGCCGCTGTCTTCCCGAGCTCGCGCACTGTTTTCCTAAGGCCCCTCTCGTTCCTTCTCTACTCCGGCCTCCGGCTCTATCTCGCGCTCCATCTGAGAGTTCTCTCTTCCGAGCATCAGCCGAGCCCCGAGCTAATTGACTTGAGCAAGGAGGCAGGCCAGCCGCCAGGGCTGTGGTTTAGGGCAAAATTGGAATTGGGGGATGGGGCTCTTTCCTCTTCTGCTCCCTCTCCTCTCAGTCTCTCCTCCCGCGCAACTCTTCTTATTCTCATTTCCAGGCCTCCCCCGCGGGCTTGGAGTTCTTCTCCTCTGCGAGTTTTCTTGCTGTCTCATTACGGCGCTCCCCGTCCTTCCTCTTTCCACTTAATTTAGCGCGGGCTTACAGCCAACGACGCTTCGGAGATATCGCTAGCCAGTGGTTTGAGGCGTACCGCTGCCTCAGCCCCGCGGGAGGCCATCAAGGGCAATAAGTACACGGCGCGGTTTTTAAGCTAAAAATTCCAAAGATCCCATCTCCTTGCAGTTGCCTGTCTTCCTTCCTGCCTCGGAATCGTTGCGAGTCTATTTTTGGCTGCATGGTCTGGCTGGGACGGCCAAGAAAGCTTTGGCTATAGCGGCCCGGTTGCTTCAGTCTCCCTCTCGTCCCTCCCTGCCGAATCCCCAAGCATGCAGGAATCCCTCTTAGCCAAGGGGCCACCGGGTGCGCTAAGAGCTGCTGCTGTTCTGAGAGGGGATTGGAAAACTATATAGTGGGAGCTGGGCAGCTTCCTCCCAGTTTTAATGTGTCAGCGAGGCCGAGCAAGTGGATTATTCATCTCCTCTTCCCTCTCTCGGGCATTGCCGAGCTCTCAGCCATGCCTCACTGGATTGAAGGCTGCCCGAGGAAACCAAATTTGCATTAGCAAAATAACATTTTCAAGCAGTCAGAGAGGCCAACTGTGTAAAGTAGAACTGGGATGGAGAACTGAGAGACTGGGAGGATGGAGCCGCAGCACTGGGATGGAGAACTGAGAGACTGGGAGGATGGAGCCGCAGCACTGGGATGGAGAAGTGAGAGACTGGGAGGCTGGAGCCGCAGCACCGGGATGGAGAAGTGAGAGACTGGGAGGATGGAGCCGCAGCACCGGGATGGAGAAGTGAGAGACTGGGAGGCTGGAGCCGCAGCACTGGGATGGAGAAGTGAGAGACTGGGAGGATGGAGCCGCAAGGTTTGAATGGAGAAGTGAGAGGCTGGGAGGCTGGAGCCGCAAGGCTTGGATGGAGAAGTGAGAGACTGGGAGGCTGGAGCCGCAGCACTGGGATGGAGAAGTGAGAGACTGGGAGGATGGAGCCGCAGCACTGGGATTGAGAAGTGAGAGACTGGGAGGCTGGAGCCGCAGCACTGGGATTGAGAAGTGAGAGACTGGGAGGATGGAGCCGCAGCACTGGGATGGAGAAGTGAGAGACTGGGAGGCTGGAGCCGCAGCAATGGGATGGAGAAGTGAGAGACTGGGAGGATGGAGCCGCAGCACTGGGATGGAGAAGTGAGAGACTGGGAGGATGGAGCCGCAAGACTTGGATGGAGAAGTGAGAGACTGGGAGGCTGGAGCCGCAGGACCAGGATGGAGAAGTGAGAGACTGGGAGGCTGGAGCCGCAGCAATGGGATGGAGAAGTGAGAGGCTGGGAGGCTGGAGCCGCAAGACTTGGATGGAGAAGTGAGAGACTGGGAGGCTGGAGCCGCAGGACCAGGATGGAGAAGTGAGAGACTGGGAGGCTGGAGCCGCAGGGCCAGATAGAACTTCCAAACGATAAAAAGAAAGTAAGCGCTTGCTTTAGCGATATTAAGCTGCAAAATAGATTGCGCGTTTAATACAAGCGTATGGATAAATAAAAGAATTATGATTTATTTTGAAACTCTAATTACAGATTAGCATTTTATGGCGATGAGTTCAGCCAGTGCTGAGTAGCAGCCGAGAACTTTGACAATTTAAAATAAAACAAAAGAACTACTAAGCAGATAAACAAAACTGGCGCGATTCGATTCTATTAAAAAAAAGAAAAACACTACTGAAAACTCTCAGCCTTGAGAATAATTTGCCATAGGGGAAGCTGACACTACATAGGCAATCTTGCAGCACTGTACATCGCGGCTTGGTACCTATAGAGAATATGGCGCAGCAAATTTTAATGCGCAACTATAAAAGCGGTTCCGGGCAAAACAAAACAACAAAAGCAATACCGGGAGCAGCAAGGAAACACAACGGTTCATAGGGGATTTTTGTAACTGCAGTAAAGCTAAATACACATGTGTTTATGCAGGAAGTACACCGCGACACCGCCTACAAAATTGGAGTTTCTAGGAAATACTTGAATTAGAATCGGTAGAATTATTTTATGGAACAATCAATTAGAAGCAGAGAAATAATCTACGCTGATGATCTTGATAATTGAATGAATTGAAGGTTCACAATAATGTACAAATTGCGGAGAGCATACATGTACAGTATGTATGTGCTCGTGTCTCATGTTGCTCATGTGACATGTCGGAATCATGTCCTTGATGGAAGAATTAAGGTATTAGAAGCGTAGAATTATAAATTATGCAATCATGTACCCGGATGTCAGAATCATGTACCCGGATGTCAGAATCATGTACCCGGAGGTCGGAATCATTTACCCAGATGACTGAATCATGTACCCAGTGGTCAGAATCATGTACCCAGATGACTGAATCATGTACCCAGTGGTCAGAATCATGTACCCGGATGTCAGAATCATGTACCCGGATGTCAGAATCATGTACCCAGATGTCTGAATCATGTACCCAGTGGTCAGAATCATGTACCCGCATGTCAGAATCCTGTACCCGGATGTCAGAATCCTGTACCCGGGATGTCGGAATCATGTACCCGGATGTCAGAATCATGTACCCGGAGGTCGGAATCATGTACCCGGATGTCAGAATCATGTACCCGGATGTCAGAATCCTGTACCCGGAGGTCGGAATCATGTACCCGGATGTCAGAATCAGGGAATCGCACGGCACAGCGAATGCCCCAGCAACACAGTCAGAGCTCAGCAGCGGTCTCGTCCGGCGATTCGTCCTGCAGATCCAGGAACTCGGCCATCAGCGGCCGAACTAGTCGGGCATTAGCTCGGCCGGCCAGTCCAACAAATTGGCGCTCCAGGCGGCGCAGCTCGGCCAGCTGTCCGAGCAGCTGCGGATACAGGCGCCTGGCCTCGGCCGCGGGGTGCCGGGTGCGCAGCAGCCGCTCCAGCAGGCGGCAGTAGCCGGCCTGCGCCGTCTCGACCAGACCGCGGCCCTCCTCGGACAGCGCGGGCCGGTCCGGGCTGAACAGGCAGGCCAGCAGCAGCAGGACGAGGGTCGGCCGGTCCGCCTGCATGCCGTGGCGCAGGCCGGCCGCCAGGCGCAGCAGAGCCTGGCCGCTGGCGCCGGCCGCTCGGAGGAAGTCGCCGCCGTCCATGGCCAGCGAGGCCGCCCGGTCGGCGTCAGCGTCGTCAAGGAAACGGGCGCCGTCGGGGTCGAAGCTGATGACGCCGCGCAGCAGGATGAGCTCCATGGCGCCGCCTTTGAGCAGGGCCACCTGCGGTGATGAAGAATAAGCGAGTTTTCTTTTCAAACAGATGCCGAAGTGTAAATGCGACCCGAGCCCTGACCCACCTTGTCCTGCTGGCTCAGCTGTCTGAAGGGCTCCAGCCGTTTGCTCAGGTCGATGACCCGCAGCACGGACAGCTCGGCGAAGTTGATGAGGTCGTCCACGCCGACTGGGGCCGCGACTCGCTCGCCTGGCGGCGCCTGAGGCGGCAGCACGCAGGCCTCGGAGCTGGCGTAACTGTCCATCGCGCTGCGGACCTCGGCGAGCTCAGCCTCGGTGAGCAGCTCTCGCTGGGCGAGCTCAGCAGCCGGCAGGTCTTTCGGCAGCAGCTGCATCGCCTCCAGACTGCGGACCAGCCTTGGCGAGTGGGGGAGGTTTGAGCATTGCCAGTGAGAGCGGCATCTGAGTGAGGTTCTGATCCTATCATCTCACAATCCCTATGGGATTCTGATCCCACAGTCTCGATGAGATTCTGATCCTATCATCTCAAGTCTCGATGAGATTCTGATCCTATCATCTCACAGTCCCCATGAGATTCTGATCCCACAGTCTCCATGAGATTCTGATCCTATCATCTAAGTCTCGATGAGATTCTGATCCCATAGTCTCCATGAGATTCTGATCCTATCATCTCACAGTCTCTATGAGATTCTGATCCCATAGTCTCCATGAGATTGTGATCCCATAGTCTCCAAGAGATTATGATCCGATAGTCTCCAAGAGATTCTGATCCCATGGTCTCCATGAGATTCTGATCCCAGTCTCTATGAGATTGTGATCCCATAGTCTCTATGAGATTCTGATCCCACAGTCTCCACGAGATTCTGATCCTCATGGAGACTATATAACGAGATTCCCAGCTTCTGCATTCCCACTGGTACATGCACGCCATGCTCCCATCCCGAACAACTGCATTTAGCTGACAATGCTTGAGTACAGCCCCGCTTGTACTGCAGCCATCAAAGCAATTTGATTCAACTCCAAATCGAATTCTCAGCAAGCGCGTGTCTGGCACAGCCCGGACAGCAATTATATGCAAGCCAGACACACAGTGGGGAGCCATGCGCGCGCATCTGTTCCAGCGGCCGCGTTCCCACACTTCCCACAGCTCCATGACGGGATATCCATGACGGCTGCCTTGCCCGCCTCCTCCTGCGGAGAGTCCGCATCAATTATTTATACCAAGTCCTGTGCTCACACCGCGGCTCTAAAAACTCACACTGCCCCACCATCACCAAGCCTCCATAAGGCTTGGTATCCTCCATACGGCCCCCCTGTTTCCCATCATCTTTGCTCAGCCTCAAATTGTTCAAATGCCACTAAAAAACCGGCACTATTTTTAAAGGCGTTGTTTCCAACGGACCGTTTCGGTAAATGCGTTAAAAATAAAATAAAAATCTAGCATTTCTACTTGCAGCAGATGAACCGCATTTTAGTTACCAAACGTGAGCTAAGGGGCTCGCTTACTTGTTCTGATCGATCTTCTTCCGTTTCTCCTGCTTCTCCTGCTCGGACAGGATGTACTCCTTTTTCATGCCGACATCGAAGCACTTGCGTAGTCGGCAGTGCTTGCAGAAACGCCTGTTGGACACGTCCATGATGCAATGGCCCTCGTAGGGGCATTTAAATGCTGACTGTCGGAGGGTTGTTCGGTGGAAATGCATAGCTTAGAGACGGGAGGGTGTTATATTGAGATTGGATCCCACTGCCAGAGATACAGGATCCCACTGCCAGATACAGGATCCCACTGCCAGAGATACGATCCCACTGCCAGAGACAGGATCCCACTGCCAGAGATAGGATCCCACTGCCAGAGACAGGATCCTACTGCCAGAGAAAGGATCCCACTGCTAGAGATACGATCCCACTGCCAGAGATATGATCCCACTGCCAGAGATAGGATCCCACTGCCAGAGAAAGGATCCCACTGCCAGAGAAAAGATCCCACTGCCAGAGATATGATCCCACTGCCAGAGATAGGATCCCACTGCCAGAGACAGGATCCCACTGCCAGAGATAGGATCCCACTGCCAGAGATAGGATCCCACTGCCAGAGACAGGATCCCACTGCCAGAGATAGGATCCCACTGCCAGAGAAAAGATCCCACTGCCAGAGATAGGATCCCACTGCCAGAGATAGGATCCCACTGCCAGAGACAGGATCCCACTGCCAGAGATAGGATCCCACTGCCAGAGATAGGATCCCACTGCCAGAGAAAGGATCCCACTGCTAGAGATAGGATCCCACTGCCAGAGATAGGATCCCACTGCCAGAGAAAGGATCCCAGACAGCACACTCACCACACCCCTGCCAGCGTTGCGCCGGAAGAAAGCCTTGCAGCTCTCGCAGCTGACGGCGTCAAAGTTAAATCCCAGCGCTTTGTCGCCGCAGACGCCGCAGATTTTGTCTTCGCGCGGTCGCGGCGCCCGCCTCTGCGGTCCGATGCCGCCGCCACCGGGCGGCACCGCGGCGGATGAGGATGAGGAGCTGACCTCGGCTGGCGACAGCGGCTCGGGCTTGGCCGGCTCCGACGGCGGAGTGACGCACTCGAACAGGAAGTCTCCGTCGATGCTCGGACCGGAGGCTGCTTCTGCAAGAGAATTGGCGGCTGTTGTTGCTGCTGCTGCAGCTCGGAGAAGGCCGAGTACATGCCGGTTGAGTCCGAGCCAGGGGACAGGTCCTCCGAGCGGCCAAGGATTAAGCCGCTGCCGTAGGCGGCTGACTCCTCCTGCTCGAATGGGGCAAGCAGCTCGAACTTTAAGTCGTCCAGCGGGCCGCCGTGCATTGTGGAGGACATCAGGCTGCGCTGCTGAGAGTGCGGCTGCTGCTGCTGCTGCTGCGGCTGCTGATACTGCATAGGCGGATGCTGCTGCTGCTGCTGCTGCTGCTGCTGCATTGGAGGTGGCTGATAAAACTGCCACGAGAATGGTTGTTGTTGCTGCTGCTGCTGCTGCTGCTGCTGCTGTTGTTGTTGCTGCACCTGACTGCAAAGAAGGTGTTTTAAAATGTTTTTTTGTTTTTTTGTTGCATATCTTCTAGATACTATGCATAGTCATTTGCTACTACTTGAAACCGGTTAGCAGTAGTCAAATAAGAAAATATAGAATCGAAGGTTTCGGTGCATATTTAAAGGTGAAAGGCTGCTGTAGAGTGCATGGGCGATGGCCGAGGACATTTCCTTCGAGCTTCGGAATTATTTGTGCGCCGCTTACAATCACTTTGATGATTAAATTGTAAACCCAAGTTCCGGAGCCCAGGCTATAACTTACGTTAGTAATACCCACTAATGAGTAATGAGTATATGAACTTGTATTTACTTGTACTTTCCCGTTTTCCAGTTGTATGATTGTATCACAATAGTGTGACAATGGTGTAATGTTTATGATATTTATGGAGGCTACAAGTTCAAAACCAGCAAATTGAACGAAGCAAATTTAAGAATTCAAATAATTTGGCCGTAAACTCGGCGAGATTCTCAAATCAGTATGAATAAAATGAGTGCGTCCTTCTGAGCAAGTGCTCAAAACGAGCTTCCCAAGAATTAGTGTTCTCTCTGTGAGCAAATGCTCGGTGACTGAATAGAGACTCGCTTCAGTATTCCAGATGGCCGAATTCATTCCAGACAGAGTGCCTGCGGAGCGAAAACTATGGGCCGTATGCAGAAAGCTCCGTCTAGGGTAGTCCGGTCTTGAAAAGCTAGTCTAGACTTGGATTTGGTATGCAGAAACACAAAGTTAGACCAGTCTACTATAGCAGAACTAGGCTAGCTAGACCATAGACTATAGACTGAACTAGGCTAGCTAGACCATAGATTATAGACTGAACTACCCAAGTCCGGACTAGCTAGTCTGGACTAGGCTTTCTGCATACGGCCCTATATATGGAGCGACACAGTATGGACGTGTATCGCGACGATGAGTTTCGAATAAGCGGCTCTTTCGTTTCTCTCGTGAAAGCGTTGGGTTTCTGGGATCTCGTCGTCGGCTTCTACCGGGCTCATCTCTGTTGAATTCCTATTCTATTGAAATCAAACTGACGCAAAGCTAAGTTAAGTCAGTTTCTACTCGAGACAGACGCTAGGACGAAAGATTTATACGACACACGAGAGATGCCGGGGGCCGCTTTCTCTTCGTCTATGGCCAAGATGTGCCGAGCAATTACTCAAATGAGGAGCAAATGAGAAATTTCTTTATTCATATGAACATTGAGCAACTGCTCCAGATCAGAGCAGTTGCTCGAGTTCGAGCTCTTGCTCAATCTCAGAGTTTGAAGTGAAACTCGCCAGTTATTGCTCACTTTATTTATATGGCCAAATTTATCGCTTCTTTGGCAACAACAGTGACAAATTGTGTGATTTCATGCTCCTAATTGCAAGACTGAAACAAATAATGCTAAATTGAGGCAAGAATAAGTCAAATAAATAAGTCAACAAAGAGAAGAGGTGATCCAACGTTAATAATGCGATTGCAGAATCACTTACCTTAAATAGCCAGAATTAATACAGATAGAAGTCATTTCTCACTGTCTGTACTCGCCTTGTCAACTTTATAATCAGAATCAGATAACTAAAACACGTGTTGCACTTGATAACCTCAGCTTGGATTATCAAAGCTTGTGGTTAAGTCCCAGATTTGTTTTGCTGGTGCGAAAAGTTTAAAAGATCGCAGCATTTATGTGAGTTAGCGGGAGGAGGGGCGGCTGCCGGCCCAATGGCGGCCCCTCCTCATTCCCAGCTCTTACTTAGGGTTCACCCGGTTTGGCTGCGAGCTAAATTAGGAAATCTAGTCCGCCTATGCGTCATGTGCGTACACCCAGGGAGGGGCCACGCGGTGCGGACGGCGGGTAGAGGAGAGAGAGGGAAAGGGGTGAGAGAGTGAGTGATATTGAGGGTTCCGCGTACACGCCATGCCTTTTCTAGAATGGACCTCGCGGAATTCAGTTTGCCTTTGTAGGAAAGGCGCGGGAAATTCACGTGACGCGATTCCGGAATAAGTTCGTCAAAACAGGGAATTAGACTTCATTAAAATCGAAAAGTTATTGAGTCAAGATCAGGAAAAGCGATATATCATCTCCTGTGTCCAAAATTTGGGCCACTAAGACCAAGGAGGAAATGTTTCTTTAACTTACTTTACAAGAAATTACTAGCTTCATTTAAATTAGACGAATTTTGTTCTTCATCAAATTAAGTAAATATTAAAACAAACGGATCCCTAGAAAGAAGCCTTAAGTGCCCTTTAAAAACCACTTTTCTCGAGAAGCTTTTTATGCGCTTTGCCGATAAGCTAGAGGGGTTAGAAGGGATTGGGGGGGACAAACCTTCATTCAATGTACACTCGCACAGTGTACATACATAGCTATTTACAAATGTACTCAGACTAGAATAGGACGGACGGGAGAATCCATCATAAGTCAGTGCGTACATAATAAGCACGAAGCGGCCGCCCCTCAGGCTGAAATAGAAAGATAACAAGCGCAGAGTTGAGAAAGTGCGACAAAATGCACCGAATGACCCCGAAAGCCCTCCAAGCTCTGTTCAAAAGCTGCGCTTTCCAGTTTATCCAGTTTTGTAAATTGCGAGCGTAAAATGGGCGGCAGCAACGCTGGGTAAGTCGTTAAATTCGAAATCTCAACTCTAAAGATTTAGGCGGTTTCAAGTCATTAAAGCAAATTGCGAAGGCGGACTGGCGGAGCTTGGGGGTAGTGGAACGCAATACTCGTGATAATCCACCCTGTAATAACTTCTTTTGCCCTTAATAAATCCACCTCCAAAATTCAAAGAACTTGCATAAATTTGAAGTGGAAGAGTGTCCTGGAACAGTGTCAGAAGAAATATATTCCTTTCGGAAATGCACAACATTTGATAGCGGCGAATTTGGTTTTTAAAAAGAACGACAGAATGACAGAAAGTTTTTAAGGTTTGGAAAAGCTACAGATAACTGTTGGAATTTGAGCCGTGAGTTCGAGCTCTCTTAGAGTCGTCAGTCGGTGCTGTCTTAGGAGTCATGTTCCTACCATGGGATTATAGAGTGTTGCATTCTCTGCATTTTTGAATCAGCTGCACCAGTTAAAAATAAAACAATGAACTTAGGATGCTCCATTGTCTGTCTGTCCAACTACTGTTGCAGTGTTAAATCCCGTTAAAAATACCCGGTAATTTTTATTGTAAAATATAGGTTCTGGTTGATAACAAAAAGAATCAGTATCCTGCTTGCTTACCTGTACAGGTGCTGGTGTCCGAGCAAGAGTTTCGCCGAAAAAAACTGAGGGTCTGCAAAGTCAGGTGTGTCAGCTTTCAACTATTAAAACAGAAGCTCCAGTTGTTCTGATTGTGTGGCAATTTATGCTCTGACAACTTTTGAGTTTCGCTCTTGAATTTATATACTTGAAGCATAGCTGGCGGCCTAATCAAAGACATTTATAAACCCCAACCCGGCCCTGATCTCCTCTGTGTGCGGCCTCCGCCTGTGCGCAAAGATCATATAAATTCGTTCGTTTCTCTCCTTTGTCGGTGAGCTGGAAGAGCTGCTGTATTTTTGGACCGATGGGTGGGTAGGGCGCCATAATTGATGTCCATGCGTGCGCACCCGCCCCCCATAGCCATGGAGACCTTGTAGTTAGAATCTGGACTGGGAGTGGCTTAGACCAAGGAGTTTATAATCCACAAGCTTCTACCCCCCCCTTCTATCCGGCCCTCGGGGTCTTTTGACACTTCACGATAGCAATCTGACCCGCTTAAGGCTTATGTCTCTTCTCTCCACTCTTCTCTCTTATCTCTCCTTTTTCTTCTCTCCTCTTATCTTTTCTCTCACGTCTGTTCTCTCATTTCTTTTCTTTTCTCTCTCCTCTATTCCCTCTTACTTTCCTCTCTCATCTCTCCCGGTAGTCTTGAGCTAGATTATTTATTTGGCCCTTGAAGTAAAATTGTTTGCTGACAAAGGGTTGGACTAATTAATCGTTTGAAAGCTGAATTATAAAAACTTTCTTCATAAATTCAATCATTCATTTTGTTTCATTATAAAGCCTAATAAATCTTCGCAAGTCGTTGAATTTTAGAAAATTTCAAGGATCGGCTAGCTTTTACCTCAGAGGCCAGATAGGAATTTAGTGCATGATTGCGGGTGAGAGGAGGGAATAGATAAAAGGGAATAAAAGAGAGAAGAGAAGAAATAGGAGAGGAGAGAGGAGGAAAGAGGAGAGAGGAGAAGAGAGAAGAGAGGAGAAGAGAGAAGAGAGGAGAAGAGAGAAGAGAGGAGAGGAGAGAGGAGGAGAGAGGAGAGGAGAGAGGAGAGGAGAGAGGAGGAGAGAGCAGAGGAGAGAGGAGAGAGGAGAGAGGAGAAGAGAGGAGAGAGGAGAGAAAGAGGAGAGGAGAGAGGAGAGGAGAGAGTAGAGGAGAGAGGAGAGAGGAGAGAGGAGAAGAGAGAAGAGAGGAGAGGAGAGAGGAGGAGAGAGGAGAGGAGAGAGGAGAGAGGAGAGAGGAGAGAGGAGAAGAGAGGAGAGAGGAGGAGAGAGGAGAGAGGAGAAGAGAGAAGAGAGGAGAGGAGAGAGGAGGAGAGAGGAGAGGAGAGAGGAGAGAGGAGAAGAGAGAAGAGAGGAGAGGAGAGGAGGAGAGAGGAGAGGAGAGAGGAGAGGAGAGAGGAGGAGAGAGGA
The DNA here is from genome assembly GCA_002269645.1 of Macrostomum lignano. Lineage (NCBI taxonomy): Eukaryota > Metazoa > Platyhelminthes > Macrostomidae > Macrostomum > Macrostomum lignano. The sequence continues at coordinate 188,681 of NIVC01000606.1, forward strand.
GAGGAGAGAGGAGAGAGGAGAGAGGAGAAGAGAGGAGAGAGGAGAGAAAGAGGAGAGGAGAGAGGAGAGGAGAGAGTAGAGGAGAGAGGAGAGAGGAGAGAGGAGAAGAGAGAAGAGAGGAGAGGAGAGAGGAGGAGAGAGGAGAGGAGAGAGGAGAGAGGAGAGAGGAGAGAGGAGAAGAGAGGAGAGAGGAGAGAAAGAGGAGAGGAGAGAGGAGAAGAGAGGAGAGAGGAGAAGAGAGGAGAAGAGAGGAGAGGGGAGAAGAGAGAAGAGAGAAGAGAGGAGAGAGGAGAAGAGAGGAGAGAGGAGAAGAGAGGAGAGAGAAGGGAGAAGAGAGAAGAGAGGAGAGAGGAGAAGAGAGGAGAGAGAAGGGAGAAGAGAGAAGAGAGGAGAGAGGAGAAGAGAGGAGAGACGAGAGAGGAGAAAGGAGAGGAAAGAGTTTCAAAGGACGCTAGGGCCGGATAGAGAGGCTTCGCGGGCCGGAGTTTCACAGCTGGTGGTCCGGGTGTTACTCCATATTATAGTTTCAGACCTCCTTGACCCAAAGTCCTCTCTCTCTGACCCGCTTTGCACTGTCCGTAACCGGCCGCCACCCCAGCGGGAGGAAAGGGATGCGAAGCAACATCAAAGAGAAGCGCGCCGCCGGACAGAGAGAGAAGGAGGAATATAATATTAAGTGCATAGATTGGGAGAGCGGAAGGGGATTAGTGACATCGTAGGGATAGGAAGCCAACAAAACTTCAATAGGAGAAGATGCTGTTTGCAGGGACTTACGATTATTACAGTTATTCATAATAGTGATTCGAGAGCAGAAGGACATTGAGTGCATTTTTCGAAGCTGTAAATTGATGCATAGAAATGTCGAAGCGTACTCAGAGAACGGCGGTGCCCATTTTGGTGCTGCTCGTGCCAATGAAAGGACTGGCAAGGTAATAGAGACGTGTGTGGTCCTGTCTTGTGCCTGTGTTGCAGTGACCCTTGGGCCTGTGTTGTTAGCAAACACAGAGAGAAAGTAAACAAAAGGCACTTCTGACAGTATTTTTGAATGTCATGCTTCCGCTACAGATAATTTATTAGCTTTGCTGCTATTACAAAATCATTGTATGTCTATCAACGAATACCAAAATGGCACCATTCAGATCAAAGATGACACCAACCTACCTACCTACCTACCTACCTACCTACCTACCTACCTACCTACCTACCTACCTACCTACCTACCTACCTACCTACCTACCTACCTACCTACCTACCTACCTACCTACTAACTCCCAACATAACTACCTACTTACCGATATTTAGTATTTGGGACTCGTATTCAAGCCACACCAGTAACCAAGTATTATTGCAACAGAAGACAGTACAGAAATGTCGGCACCTTTAAAGCTTCAAAAAGACTGTCCCGCCACTATTACAAAGAACCGCCGCCGCCGCCCGCTAGCATGCTTCTCAAACAAAGACTCCAAACCAGCGGCCGGGTCAACTGGAAAGTGCAAAGGGATTTAACCAACTTATTAGTCATCGGACAGTGCGGTGAGGACAAAAGGAAAAAGGAGCAGCGTTATTAATAACGGACCGAGCGAACCCCCGAAGGTTAATTTGCACCGAAACTTGTCTCCTTATCTTTTCATGGTGTCAGCCGCGGGGAGCTGGTTGTTAAGCTTGGGTGACTGGGGCACAGCTGTCACTCAGCCGGTGCAAGAGACCTTTTTGTTACTAAAAAATAGGAATCTTATCTATGCATTCTGTGAAGGGTTCTATTTTTACGAGGTTTGATATACACGATTTGATGACGCCCCGTGACATTTATTAGGCCGAATGTGAAAATACAAAACTGGTGTTCGTTGTTCTCAGGGAGACAAAAATTTTTTTGAGAGTGCCCCAATATGAGGTGCATGGGAGGTGCCAACTGCGGCCGCCTAACTTCACTATGTCCTTGGGGCTTGGTGCGCTGTCCTTGGGGCTTGGTGCGCTGTCCTTGGGGCTTGGTGCGCTGTCCTTGGGGCTTGGTGCGCTGTCCTTGGGGCTTGGTGCGCTGTCCTTGGGGTTTGGTGTGCTGTCCTTGGGGCTTGGTGCGCTGTCCTTGGGGTTTGGTGCGCTGTCCTTGGGGTTTGGTGCGCTGTCCTTGGGGCTTGGTGCGCTGTCCTTGGGGCTTGGTGCGCTGTCCTTGGGGTTTGGTGTGCTGTCCTTGGGGCTTGGTGCGCTGTCCTTGGGGTTTGGTGCGCTGTCCTTGGGGTTTGGTGCGCTGTCCTTGGGGCTCATGGCGCTGTCCTTGGAGGCACTGTATTTAATAGAATGTTGGGATCATATCTGCATGATATTTGCGGGGATTGATTTGCATTACATTATGTCTGAATCAGCTGTGAATCGGCTGCGTTTAACAATATTATATAGCCTTAGTGTTCAGGGACGACTACTGTAAGTAAGATGTTATGGTTGGGGTCGATATTGACGGGTTTAGCTGGAATTCCACAGTCCCACTCAGAGAACTTTTAAAAAACCAATAATGAGTTCCTGCGTCATGGAGGCTTGGCAAAATAAGGCAAGTTTTTTTACAATGTTCAAGTTGCTTGCGAATTGAAATCTCTTTTTCCTTTGACGAATTTCCCCTTGATGTATTCTCTATCGATTGCACGTGACCTGGTGGTGCCTGCTCACCAAACTTGCATGTGAAGGGCGAAAAAATTTGCTTTCAAGGTATCTGATGACAAAAAAGAGAGTCTTGAAGTTTTCTTTGCGCTGTTTGTTATTTCAGAGACCTGCAGCTCAACTTTCCAGCTGCAGTCACGGCATGCTTGTGAAATTTGGCCTGAATTAACCTTATTGATAGACAGATAGATAGATAGATAGATAGATAGATAGATAGATAGATAGATTGATAGACAGATAGATAGATAGATAGATGGATAGATAGATAGATAGATAGATAGATAGATAGATAGATATATAGATAGATAGATAGATAGATAGATAGATAGATAGATAGATAGATAGATAGATAGATAGATAGATAGATAGATAGATAGATAGATAGATAGATAGATAGATAGATAGATAGATAGATAGATAGATAGATAGATAGATAGATAGATAGATAGATAGATAGATAGATAGATAGATAGACAGACAGATAGATAGATAGATAGATAGATAGATAGATAGATAGATAGATAGATAGATAGATGGATAGATAGATAGATGGATAGATAGATAGATAGATAGATAGATAGATAGATAGATAGATAGATAGATAGATAGATAGATAGATAGATAGATAGATAGATAGATAGATAGATAGATAGATAGATAGATAGATAGATAGATAGATAGATAGATAGATAGATAGATAGATGGATAGATAGATAGATAGATAGATAGATAGATAGATAGATAGATAGATAGATAGATAGATGGATAGATAGATAGATAGATAGATAGATAGATAGATAGATAGATAGATAGATAGATAGATAGATAGATAGATAGATAGATAGATAGATAGATAGATAGATAGATAGATAGATAGATAGATAGATAGATAGATAGATAGATAGATAGATAGATAGATAGATAGATAGATAGACAGACAGATAGATAGATAGATAGATAGATAGATAGATAGATAGATAGATAGATAGATAGATGGATAGATAGATAGATGGATAGATAGATAGATAGATAGATAGATAGATAGATAGATAGATAGATAGATAGATAGATAGATAGATAGATAGATAGATAGATAGATAGATAGATAGATAGATAGATAGATAGATAGATAGATAGATAGATAGATAGATAGATAGATAGATGGATAGATAGATAGATAGATAGATAGATAGATAGATAGATAGATAGATAGATAGATAGATGGATAGATAGATAGATAGATAGATAGATAGATAGATAGATAGATAGATAGATAGATAGATAGATAGATAGATAGATAGATAGATAGATAGATAGATAGATAGATAGATAGATAGATAGATAGATAGATAGATAGATAGATAGATAGATAGATAGATAGATAGATTGATAGATAGATAGATAGGTAGGTAGGTAGGTAGGTAGGTAGGTAGGTAGGTAGGTAGGTAGGTAGGTAGATACACTGGTAGAGATGTAACAAAACAATGGAAATTGATTGTCATTTTTAGTCAAGCCCTGTACTATTCATATATTAGCCGTCAATAGCCGAAAATGGAATTGCAAAACTCACAGAAAAAAATCTACGTTACCAAAAGATTGACTCAACAAAAGGGACAGACAGCACATTGTCTTCGGGAAAAATGAAAATGAAATTGGCGCCATGAACAAATGACAGTTGGCTCTTAAGTAGCCCACGTAGATAAATTTGATTACGTTCGTAGCATTGACGAGACTTAGTTCAAGCTTATTTAAACTGAATTTTTCATAAAGAGTTTGGGTACCTGCTCGCACAGGTGGAGCAGGAACCCGCTGCTGACTAGCAGTAATGAGTGCAACATGACATCAGCCATTGTGTCACAAACTAGCTCAGAAACAAGAAATCGGTGACATTTAAAATCTATATGCGATATTACGAGTTGCATATAGGAGAAGCATGGGAGAAATAAACAGGATGTTCGTAAAAGCCGCATCCTGGTAGACCATCTGTCTTCAGTGAGCTTGGGACGCTATAAGTCAGTAGTGCCACCCAGGACTGTGCATTTATGCCTGGGTGAAGTCATTTTTCAATGTGCGCTTTTGTCACTGAAACTTATGAGTGTCAACAGCTATGCAAGTTATGTAACCACAGAGAGTCAGCCTGCCCAATCACAGCTCCACTGCAGGCACCACACACAGAGTCAGCCTCCCCAATCACAGCTCCACTGCAGGCACCATACAGAGAGTCAGCCTCCCCAGTCACAGCTCCACTGCAGGCACCACACAGAGCGTCAGCCTGCCCAATCACAGCTCCACTGCAGGCACCACACAGAGAGTCAGCCTCCCCAATCACAGCTCCACTGCAGGCACCACACAGAGAGTCAGCCTCCCCAATCACAGCTCCACTGCAGACACCACACAGAGAGTCAGCCTCCCCAATCACAGCTCCACTGCAGGCACCACACAGAGAGTCAGCCTCCCCAATCACAGCTCCACTGCAGGCACCACACACAGAGTCAGCCTCCCCAATCACAGCTCCACTGCAGGCACCACACACAGAGTCAGCCTCCCCAATCACAGCTCCACTGCAGGCACCACACACAGAGTCAGCCTCCCCAATCACAGCTCCACTGCAGGCACCACACACAGAGTCAGCCTCCCCAATCACAGCTCCACTGCAGGCACCACACACAGAGTCAGCCTCCCCAATCACAGCTCCACTGCAGGCCTCGGCTGCCCGCCGACCTCGCGTAGCTCCATCCGCAGCAGCCTGCGCTGGCACTGCCGCTGCCGCTGTTGCTGGAGGCGACGCCGAGCGGCAGCAGCGCCGCAGAGCAGCCGCAACAGCCGGCGGCAGACGGCCCGGCGGAAGGATCGCAGGGCGAAGCAGTAAAGCACAAAGTTGAGGCTGAACCCGAGGCTCTGCATGCAGTTGGTGACGGCTTCCACAGCTTTGTAGGCGGCGTTGGTCTCCAGACTCTCTCGCTGTTCGTCGGAGTTGCCGGCCCGGAGCAGCGCGTAGAGCTTGATGGTCTCGCTGGGTGCCACCAGGACCAGAAAGGTGACCACGATGCACACCAGAGTGATGGTCATCGTGGTCCCGGAGCGGCCGTCCGCTGGAATTTTTATTAAAGAAAGTGACTTGAAGAACCATTTTTAGACGACTGGAGCACCATATTCTCGACAGACTGTCTAAGGCAAAACGCAAATTAGCACAATGCAAAAAAGCAGATCTTTGCGATATCCGTTTTGTGAGTTTTTTTCATGATCTGCGACCGCAGCGTCTTTCTGTGTCGTATTGAATTCTTAAAATTGCCCTTTTCCCGATCTTTGGAATACATTTTAACTTTAAACTCGATGCAGCTCAGGGGTCGGCAAACTCCGGCCCACGAAGCCTCTCTATCAAGATTTATCTTGGGATAGTATTGTGAAGTATGCAACTTCACAATAGCAATCCAGCCCGCTCAAGGTTTGTCTCTCTTCTCAGCTCTCTCATCTCCTCTCTTACCTCTCATCTCCTATCCTCTCATCTTCTCTCTTACCTCTTCTTTCTTTTTATCTTCCATCTCTTCTCTCATTTCATCTCCCATCTCTTCTCTCATTTCATCTCCCATCTCTTCTCTCCTTTCATCTCCCATCTCTTCTCTCATTTCATCTCCCATCTCTTCTCTCATTTCATCTCCCATCTCTTCTCTCATTTCATCTCCCATCTCTTCTCTCATTTCAACTCTCCATCTCTTCTCTCATTTTTATCTCACATCTCTTCTCTCGTTTCATCTCCTATCTCTTCCCTCCTTTCATCTCACATCTCTTCTCTCCTTTCATCTCCCATCTGAAGATTCTTTATCTTAAAAATGTTTGCGGACCCACGATGTAGCCTAGCTCGCACATGTTTAAAACAGCGATTTATCCTGCATTTTAGCTGCAGTTTCCGTTTTCTTACTGACAAGACGGATCGCAGTTCATCCAAAAATCCAAAATTCATTCAAAAATGTTCTTCTATACAGCGGCCGCCACTTGGAACTGTCAATACACTCGCAGCTTGGAGAGTTCGCCCTCCAGTGCAGCTCGCCCCCAGCCCTTGAGTCGTCACTCTCAGTATGACAGAGACGGAGGCTTCTTTCTGCCCAATCCAGGCCTATTCGTCCAAGGGGGGGGGCGCGTACGACAAGCTCGAATCTTCACAAGCTCGAATCTTCACAAGTCTCGAATCTTCACAAGCTCGAATCTTCACAAGTCTCGAATCTTCACAAGCTCGAATCTTCACAAGCGCAACATTTAATTGTGTCATGCAAAATTTTATGCTAAACTTATGAAACTACCCATCGAATTCACCTGGAACTCGACCTGCAGAGACAGTCGCGTCAGAATCACCTCGGTGTTCATCGAGTCTGCTTGGGCGATTACCGGATGCGGTGTCACGCGCAGCCCGCATCCGAGCAAATTTGAGTCCGGGGCAGCCTAGCTTGGTCCAGATTTGGCTCAAGATTGGTGCAGTATGCGGAGACTAATGAAATGCGAGAAAACCGTTTGTGTTTTTGTTCTGCGAGTTCAACTCGTCGACGGTGAAGACACGTGAGTTGTGCAGGAAAAGTACCTTTCAGGTAAACATATGGCAATTGCAGCCGGTTCTCGGCAAGTCTGGCTAAAGGAGCAGAAGGCGTGTTGCCGACAGGAGAGCAAGCAAGCCAGAGATGCTCGCGACACAGCGAAGCCAAACCAGTCAAAGTGAACTCGGCATGAAATCCATTAGCGACACAAAGCCAGGGCACTTCGCGCTCTCGATCACCGTAAATAAACCGAAATAAGTGACGCCCGCTAAAGAGCTCATACTGCTCCATTAAAATTGAGCACATGCATTGAAACCCCGCTGAAACGTGTTGAACAGAGCCTCGGAGCCTCCCTTTTCTGCCCCCAAATGAGGGTAACAATTGTATTGTTAGTTAGACATACAAGATTTACCATAGACCGGGTCACAGATACTAGAATAACTAGATGGGCCACTCAGCACATTAGCGTGTAAGCTACTTTCTGTTCAGTAGCAAGTTAAACTGAAGCATTTTAATTTATTCTTAAAGCCAAGGCTCATTTTAATTGGCTCTCCCCCCCAGCTTAAACCCTCCAACCGCGCCTTTCCACACTACCCCCCTCGTCCCGCCCCAATTTTTATTGCCTTTCTCGGAATTCCAGCCTAAAGCTGCCATGTACATTTCAGTGGACCGGCTAATGTACATTACTGCTGAACCAATTAGCAAGCTGTTTACGCCTGCAAGCTTGGGCTTCTAAACTTATCAAAGTCGTTTCAGCTGGCTTTATTCTTATAACATAGCTTATGTATCCTTCTTTGCTACTGAACTGAAAGTAGAAAGCTGATTTACTAAGTATTTATGCCTGAGTGGCCCATCTAGTTATTCTAGTATCTGTGCATAGACCAGACAGATTCTCACCAAGCGGGGGTGCGGGGACGGAGTCCTAACCATAGACAAATTTGACTGAAATTTTGTCGACGGACTAAAAATCGATCTGCTTTTGTTGTTTTCGTTGCTAAATCCTAATTTTTCTATATTTTCTTTGCGCGCGTTAAATACGCTTTACCAATAAAATCTATCATAGACACATCAATGCCATATATCAAAGCCATACACATTATCGGGCATGCCTAAAGGCTCGCTGACTTAAAAAGCCTACGAACAATAGACCAACGAAAGCGGTCGAGTCCTCACCCTTGCCGGCTGAGCCGGCGGTCGAGCAGCGACCGCCGCTGTTGCTGTGGCTGTTCGTCAGGCGCCTGCGGTCAGCCACGGCCCGCCTGACGCTCAACAGCAGGCGAGCGTTGCAGTACACGAGAACTATCAGCGGCAGAACGTTCCCGGCCAGGGCCCACATCACTCGGTAGGCGGTGTCCACGCCAGGACTGACTATAGCTACGGCCTCTGTGGCGTACATCAGCTGCCAGTCTGTGCCGGGTTCGGCGCCAGGCAGCGGCGCCAGGCAACGACGGGATTGCGACGACCACAGCATCGGCAGGTTGAACGCCGCGGCGAAAGCGAACGCGCCGACAACCACGGCGACGCGGGCCCGACTGTCGCCAACTGGACCGCGGCCCGACCGAGCCCGCAGCGGCTGGCAGACGGCTAGGCAGCGTTGAACAGCCAGCGCCACAGTCAGCAGCGTCGACGACATGATGAACGCGCTGATGACGGCCGGCGCGGCCATGTGGTAATAGTGTCCGAAGCTTCGGCCGGCGGACAGGCGGCCGGTCAGCGCGGTGGGCAGGACGCACAGGCTGAACAGCAGGTCGCTGACGGCCAGGACCACCAAACCGAGCTTGGCGCCGCCGTCGCGAGAGCCCAGCGAGTTGCGCATGGCCGGGTCGGTGAGGCCCAGCAGGCTAAGGGCGTTGCCAACGACGCCTAGAAGCGAGATAGGCAGCGTGAGACGTTCACTGGCCGCTACTACCACGGCCGCTGGGCCGTCGGCCTGCAGAGCGAGGCAGAACTGGGAGGAGGAGTTGTTGCTCATACTCTGTTAACTCGCGCTGTTCCACTTGTTCGTGGCGCTTCTGTGAGGCTGCGAGGGCAGAGAAAGGTTTCTATGAGCAATTCCTATTTTATCTATGCGATGATTCCGTGGGCCAATCGGCTGCAGCAGTCTGGTTGGCTCGGGAGAAAGCGACAGGCCAACAAGGAGATCTCGCACTAGAATCTGGTTCTTGATCTCCTTGGCACGCGGGACGCAAGTGTAAAGCTGCAATCAATCGAAAAAAAATCCTTCAGACTTTGAGTGAAGGGATACATGTAGTTCCCTTCAGTTCCGTTCCTAGAATTTACGTCGAAGAAACTAATTTAAAAAACCGCATATCAAACCAAGGCCAAAGGAAGAAGATGCTTCAGACGTTTCACTAGATACGGGTCTCCTTTGCTTCCTCTCTCGATCTTGGCACCCGAACCCTTTCACTGCTTCAGCAGAGCTCTGTCTCTCTGACCTCTATTGGGTGTTTCTTCTCGCTGTAAATGTCACTCAATAGGCAAATAGTTTAGTTCGGTGCACCCTGTGCGCTTTTCTTTGCAATAGTTTTTTCGACGAGTTCAGCAGAGTGAACGGGAAAGCGACCACACGCAGCATGCGTTCGATTGGCGTCTTATCTGTTTGTTAGAGAATTATAGAACTTGCACTATAATATGCACCTAAAGGAGAGCGAACGCCTTTGATCCGGTATACGAATGAAATTGAATGAATAATATATTGTATATAATATATATACCGGTATATTATTTATATATATTAATAAGTCGGATGAAAAAATTGGTGAAAGTTTGCATCCAATTCAGTGCTATGCACCAACTGGAATGGTGCTGGAAAGTTACCCTCGTAAACAAATCTATAGTTTCGTTTGATGAATGTACCGTAAGAGGTGCAAGCCATTATACATGTACAAGGAATGGAAGATGCGTGCAATATATGCAATTACATAATTTGTTGGATTAAAAAGTTGTGAAAATAAAAAATCACTACACGGCTTTGTGATCCTAATTGTAGTGCCTATACACGTTATTACGGGAAACATGCATTCTAGAAACTTCTGTATGCTTTTTATAAACCTTATAGGTAAACTTTACTAACATTGTCCCGCGTTTTCGGGAACTTAACTCTCATTCCCATGCCAGATGTGGCAATTTTCTTGAAAATTCTCCCGCACATTCCGAGTTTATAAATAGAAACACCCCCACTGTAGCAAAACCCAGGACTCTTACTCTACCCACTATGAGCGCGTACTGTTTTAGCTACACCTGGCATCTGGCAGCTACTAAATACGCTTCTCCTTGCTCTCGACTTCCGACGAGCACTAGTTAATCAGCATGAACTACCTAAATAACTTGGTATATCTATTCATCTCTTTTTATAAAGATACAACACCTTACACTACAGTATTTGCATGTACATAAATGTATATATCACCATGGCAGTAAATTAATGAAGCCAACATTGCAGTAGGCTTTTTGGGATTCCTTGGGGGGTTCCTTTTGGTTTGGTGATTTTAGTAGCATACGGGAATCAGAAAAACAGTGAATTTGATTAAGTGTCTATATAGATAAAGAATTGTGATTGCAAGTTTTATTGAAAAACAACGAAAGTATAATCATAGATTTTAATTAGCTAAGTATATTTATGACACAGGTTGAGTTCCACGGATTGTTGTGAGTTTTATACTCATCAATTTAAACAAACGATTATTGCATACCTATTTATACCTTTGTTTATTCGTGATGTAACCGCTAATTTTTGCGATTTAATTAAGTTTTTTTATATCAAATTAGTTAGGTTAAGAGCACTTATTATGTAACTAACCATAAATTTAGTTCACTAATTCAATTGCATCCACACATTATGAATTTTAAATATTCGAAAATAAATAAGATTTTGTTTTTGATGGCATCTAGTGACCTAGACAGTCATGAAAAAATTTCAAGACCACTGTTATTATTTAAATTCAGTCTTTGAAACTTTAATTTTTGGTGTACTAGTAAAGTAAAGCTGGAAATATGTAGAAGGTAGTATGTAGGTAGCATGTAGAAGGTCAAATTTAATCTTTAAACCATTGGATAATTGGATTAATATCTGACCAGTTTGACCAATTAAAACTCACATTTCAGAAAAATCTTAAATCTGTAGTTCCGTACTTCACTGATATGCTATGTCATCGGTTTTCTATCATTGAAAGGAAGAAGGTTACATGATTGTGTAAATTGTAGTCCTTGGCCCAAATTTAGCTCTTTAAGATTAGCTTTTTAGAATACTTTTTGTTAGTTATCATATATATTACATTTGTAAGCATATTTAAGCATATATAAGCATATATTACATCTAAAATTCTAATTAATTAAAATCTAAAGTTTGATAAGCTATATAAAATTGATGGCTACTGGTCACTCTATTAGTGTCCATCCAATGTACTAAAAATGATAATTTTTACATAGCCTATCACAATTGTAGGCGGAGAGAGTTTCTAAAGTGCATCTGATTCAAGTTTATTTTATTCCGTCAGAGCATAGCTTCAAAATGGTTTCTATAAGAGACAAATCGTTAAAATTTAATTCGGCATTTATATCACTTTTATCTTTCTATGAATATGCCTCTATACCACTAAGAACAAGAAATATGAAAATTTTGACATTTTTTTCATCTTTATGATTTCATCTATAGTTAATTTAATATTTCGAAAACTAATTACTTAACTACTAAGTTAGCTAACTTAGTTTTCGTTCCATTTCAGGTGACAATGGCGGATGCAAAGGAATATATTACTAAACGGGAAATCCCACAACTTTTCGAAGTAAGATATTGAGCAGTCTATTAAAAATCAAAGAATTATCAAGTACTCAAATACCAATGAAAACTATTGCTGCATCATTCCAGTGCCTGATGACAGCGCTGATGTACCACAGGCCGACTGATCACCTCAGCTTCATTCAGGAATGCGTCGAGAGGGTGAAACTGCATGGCGTGTCCAGCGTCCGCTGGGACCTCTTCCTGGAGGAGGGCGGCGGCGGTGCCAACAAGGCCGGCCGCCAGCTGCCCCCGGTGACCCCGCCAGGCTCCAGCCGCGCCTCAAGCCGAGGTATGTTGGTGTCAACCTGCGACCGATGGGCCGCTGAGCGGTTGTGAGAGGAGGAAAAAAATCACATTTTAAAGGCTTATTTTCAACTATCCAACAAGAAATGGCTTATTTTTTCATTTGAAGCTGTGAGCCGTGCTTCGTGTCCAAGGGTTGGTTGTAAAAGTTTATCGGCTTTACTATTTGAAACTGGCAAACTGCCAAACCACAGCTCCTCCAAATTTCTCTATCGATTTTTTGTAGTTATGGAACTAATTTCGTCTTGACGAATAGTTCCCACGAGATAAACTGGAACAGATTATCAGAGAGATTAGGAGAGAGGGAGGGGATCAGGGAGATTAGGAGAGAGAGGATTAGGGAGATTAGGAGAGAAGGGATCAGGGAGATTAGGGGAGGGGATCAGGGAGATTAGGAGAGAAGGGATCAGGGAGATTATCAGAGAGGGGATCAGGGGAGAGGAGAGAGGAGAGACTAGGAGAGAGGATCAGAGGGGATTAGGAAAAGGGTTTCGGGGAGATTAGGAAAGGGGATTCGGGAGATTAGGAGAGAGGGTATCAAGGGGATTAGAAGACGTAATCAGGGAGATTAGAATTGCAAGAAGTTAAAATAGTTTAAAATAGTCGGAACGCGTGCTCACTAAGAAGGTTATGGCTAAGCGTTCAACTAAGCGTTCTGGAATCCCACTTATGGACGCAATGCACCCACTTACTGCCTAGATAATACCAGACACTTCATCCCATCGTTCTCCCCCTCTCCATCAGCGGGATCACGGGCGGACTTCGTCGACAAGGCCAAGCAGCCGCTGCCACCAATCGGTGCCCCTGTTGAAGCCGCATCAGCCGTTGAGAAGGCGCTGCCTCCTCCTCCATCCACTGGCGACAGCGAAGCGCCCGTCGCGCCTCAGATTGAAGAGCAGCCGCAGGCAGCGGAGCAACCCAAGCCTCCCGCTGCTCCCATCGCCTGCCCGCTGGTTTTGCTGATCGGCGGTCCCGGAAGCGGACGTCGCCGCGTCTGTCGAGAGTTGGCACGGCGCTACGACTTCCAGGCTGTCTGCTTTGGCGACCTGGCGCGCGGCGCCACTGCCAAGGACAGCCTCACAAACTCAGCAGCTCTGGCGCTCCTGACTGACGCCCTCGGCAGGCTGCCCGTCGACTGCCAAGGCGTCTTCGTTGAGGGCTTCCCCTGGAATGAGGCGCAGCTGGGAGAACTGCTGCTGCAGGTGACTGACTGACTGACTGACTGACTGACTGACTGACTGACTGACTGACTGACTGACTGACTGACTGACTGACTGACTGACTGACTGACTGACTGACTGACTGACTGACTGACTGACTGACTGACTGACTGACTGACTGACTGACTGACTGACTGACTGACTGACTGACTGACTGACTGACTGACTGACTGACTGACTGACTGACTGACTGACTGACTGACTGACTGACTGACTGACTGACTGACTGACTGACTGACTGACTGACTGACTGACTGACTGACTGACTGACTGACTGACTGACTGACTGACTGACTGACTGACTGACTGACTGACTGACTGACTGACTGACTGACTGACTGACTGACTGACTGACTGACTGACTGACTGACTGACTGACTGACTGACTGACTGACTGACTGACTGACTGACTGACTGACTGACTGACTGACTGACTGACTGACTGACTGACTGACTGACTGACTGACTGACTGACTGACTGACTGACTGACTGACTGACTGACTGACTGACTGACTGACTGACTGACTGACTGACTGACTGACTGACTGACTGACTGACTGACTGACTGACTGACTGACTGACTGACTGACTGACTGACTGACTGACTGACTGGACTGACTGACTGACTGACTGACTGACTGACTGACTGACTGACTGACTGACTGACTGACTGACTGACTGACTGACTGACTGACCTGACTGCTGACTGACTGACTTCACGAGGCGGCTCTGCGCAAGCGGCTCTGCGCAAGAAGATCGGGCAGTGCCAGCGGACGAAGCCGCCGCCAGACTGGAGAAATTCCGATCGGCCACCCTGCCCGTGTGCCGCCACCTCGACGACGAGGGCAAGCTGCTGCTGCTGCCAGTCGATGGCGAGCCGGGAGACGGCGCGGCCGACGCCGGTGTCTCAGTTGTTGCTGGCGACGCGGTCGCTCTGCTTGAGCGGGTGCTCGGCGCGCCATCCAAGCCGGCAGCCGAGACGTCAGCACCGGCAGCGCCGCACCCGACGGGTCCGCAGCTGTACATCCGGACGCTGGACTTCGACGTGGAGTCGGCCACGGAGTCTGTGGAGCGGGACACCGACCTGCCCGCCTGCCCCATCCTCCTGCTGCTCGGCGGTCCCGGCAGCGGCCGCTCCGCGCTTTGCCGCCGTCTGGCCGCCGCTTTCGATGGTTTCGTCCGCGTCGACGCCCGCGACGCCCTCGGCGGCGACAGCGACGCCGACAGCGACAATCGGCCAGACGGTCGGGTCGAAGCGGAGGCGCTGCGCCGCCTGCTGAGCTCGACGGCGCTGGCCGGTGCCCGCTGCGTCCTGCTGGAGGGCTACCCGACCTGCGAGGCCGACCTGCGCGATGCCTGCGCCAGGCTTGGCCGGCCCGACCTCGCTGTGCTGATCGACTGCAGCGAGACCGGCCTGCTGGCCCGGCTGGCGTCCCTGCCCGAGGAGGACGTGGCGGCCCGGCTGCGCTACTTTAAGGAGGAGACGCTGCCAGTCGTTCGCAGTCTTGACGCTGCGGGCCGACTCAGTGTGGTGAGACACCTGGGGGCTCAGTGTGGTGAGACACATGGTGGTTCAGTGTGGTGAGACACCTGGGGGGCTCAGTGTGTGAGACACCTGGGGCTCAGTGTGGTGAGACACCTAGGGAGCTCAGTGTGTGAGACACCTGGGAAGGGGCTCAGTGTGTGAGACACCTGGGGGCTCAGTGTTTTGAGACACATGGTGGTTCAGTGTGGTGAGACACCTGGGGGGCTCAGTGTGGTGAGACACCTGGGGGCTCAGTGTGGTGAAACACATAGGTGAATCAGTGTGGTGAAACACATAGGTGAATCAGTGTGGTGAGACTACTTACAGTAGGAAATATATAGGTGTTATAAAAGGAAATGATTTCTTAGAAAACACAAGCTTCCAAGCTTTCTTAGAAACGAGGATTGTGTTGTAAATACCTATCCATTTAACGAGCTAATTTCCAATAAAAAGCCAGTTTCCCGCCCTCTTCATCAAACCCAACTCAAGATCGACGGGGACAGAAGCGAAGAGGCGGTGTTGGCCGATCTAAAGGCGCTGATCGATTTTGTCATCTTTAATCGCCGCTAAAATTTCAAACGCTGCCGGTGTGCGCTGATTGCACTACTGACTGACTGTAAGTAGGCTGTAAAGCGAAGCTAAACTGATACCAAAGTTGGTTATCTGTGCTAATTAAAGCGTATGAGGCGAAGAATATTGAACAGCGAACGGCATCCATCCATGAGAAACTAAGTTTACTATCGTTGTGTCTACATGTATGTAGTCTCTATATATGTTTTCTTGTACAATTTTATATTAACAAATTTGGACAATATTCTTGCAAGCTGTGATTAGCAAGCTCTATACACTATATTTCTGATGTTATTTTCTTGCGCTGATTTTTATACCTGATTATGAAACAGATGTTTTAAGCCAGATTGCAAACTGCATATGTTTTTAATTTCTATATTCTTTCCTGAGTCTTAATGTTCCAATAAAAAAGTACTTAATTGCCAAAATGCCCACTTGAGTCGAATTTTTCTAGAATTCCCCTTACACTATGGGGATTCTCTATAGAATTTCCCATTAGTACAAGCTGGAAATCGATAGCGGGGAATTCCCATAGAATTAGTGGAGAATTTCCATAGAATTCCCCTTTGACTAGGGGGATTTTCTATAGAATTTCCGATTAGTACAAGCTGGAAATCAGCAATAGGGAATTCCCATAGAATTTCCCTTAGACTATGGGGATTTTCTATAGAATTCCCTATTAGTAAGCTGATGAAAATCGACAGCAGACAGTTACTGTTGACAGCACATAGCTTTTATTACCTTAAGTATCTATATATTCATTCATAATTTTCATTTTTCGATTTGAAAAGCTATGATTAAGAAGAAATGATTTATTCAAATAAATTAAAAAGTACTCCTGTATATCAAAACTATTTACTTGGATATTCTGTGGAAAATGACTCCAGTAAGCGTTGTTTTGTTTTACTGCTTCTATTGCCTTTAGTTGGTTTGCTATTCGTTAGGCATGTACACTTCACTGCGCCTTGTGGCTTGGCCTTCAGGGCCGTTAATTGCACGAGCCGCAGAGCCAAGCCGAGATTCCAATTTATCCCCAAAATCAATGCGACTGCATCTGCTTCCATTTGCATTTGGGCATTTGGGACAGCTGACCCATCCTCAGACCATGCACAGACAATGCACAGACCATGCACAGACCATGCACAGACCATGCACAGACCATGCACAGAACATGCACAGACCATGCACAGACAATGCACAGACCATGCACAGACCATGCACAGAACATGCACAGACCATGCACAGACAATGCACAGACCATGCACAGAACATGCACAGACCATGCACAGACCATGCACAGACAATGCACAGACCATGCACAGAACATGCACAGACCATGCACAGACAATGCACAGACCATGCACAGAACATGCACAGACAATGCAGACCATGCACAGAACATGCACAGAACATGCACAGAACATGCACAGAACATGCACAGACCATGCACAGACCATGCACAGAACATGCACAGACCATGCACAGAACATGCACAGACCATGCACAGAACATGCACAGACCATGCACAGAACATGCACAGAACATGCACAGAACATGCACAGACCATGCACAGACCATGCACAGAACATGCACAGACCATGCACAGAACATGCACAGACCATGCACAGAACATGCACAGACCATGCACAGACCATGCACAGACCATGCACAGACCATGCACAGACCATGCACAGAACATGCACAGACCATGCACAGAACATGCACAGACCATGCACAGAACATGCACAGACCATGCACAGACCATGCACAGAACATGCACAGACCATGCACAGAACATGCACAGACCATGCACAGTCCATGCAAAATCTTGCATGACGAGACGCAAAGTCCACTCAGCTGGGCCCCAGTTTCGAACAGTCCCATTGGCTGCAGCACGGGCCTCACTCCCCCATAGCGGCGGAGCTGCCAATCCCAGCCAGCAAAGAGAGATTGCAGCTGTCGGCAAGACTTTACCAACTACGCTGGCCCAATTTTTGTTGCCATTCATTTTGTCCTCAAGGCGCATCACCCACTGACAGCTGTCACTCCTCCTGTCCTTCCCTTGGCCAAGTCGCGCACTCATGCCGCAGCCTCGGCCGCTGGTAGTTCTGGCGCTGCTCATCGCCTGGACCGCCTGCTCAGGGCTCTGGCCGGCGCTGGCCGTCTCCGACCGGGTGTCCAGCTTCCGCAACCAGCTGTCCAATAACTCGCTGGAACGCGAGCTCATCACCAAACTGGTGGACAAGTACACTCAGACCGGGCTGCTGGGCAGGCCTGTCAACACCACTGGCGACCTGTTGGAGATCAACTTCGGCCTGGCGATCATCCAGATCCTCGACCTGGACGAGAACAAGCAGCTGCTGCGCACGAACTGCTGGGTTCGCTACACCTGGCTGGACCGGCACCTCAAGTGGGAAGGCGAGCGGGGCTACGAGCGGTTCCAGAACATCACGCAGGTGCGTCTGGAGCCCGACTCGGTGTGGAAGCCGGATATCCAGCTGTACAACTTCGCCGACACGCGGCCTGAGGAGAAGCGCACGGCTCGGGTTGTGGTGTACTGGTCTGGCGAGGTGCTGTGGCACCCGCAGAGCCTGTTCAAGAGCACCTGCGCCGTGGAGATTCAGTACTTCCCGTTTGATACGCAGCTGTGCGCCCTCGAGTTCGGCTCGTGGACCTACGACATGACGCAGATCAACCTCACCTGGGTTGGTTACGAGGTCAGTACCAGGGATTTGTGAGCATTTTTCCAGAATTTTTCCTTGTTTGCTAGGGGCTGTAGCCTAGTGGTTAGAGAATCGGACTCACGACTTGAAGGTCGGGGGTTCGATTCCCGATCCCACTGGAACAGTTTGTGTCCTTGAGCAAGACACTTTAAACTCTGCATTGCCTCAGTTCACCCAGCTGTAAAATGGGTGCCAGCATTAGCTGGGGTAATTGAGGGTATGTGGCGACCCCCCCCCCCCCCCGGTCCTTGGACTGAACAGCCGTAAGCAGCCTTCAGATGCACCGCGCAATAGCTGCGGCTGAGCTGTCGGTTGCATAAATAATTATTAATTGCTAGTACAGCGAGTGGCTAGCTGAGGGTTAATTTTAATGTAAAATTGATCTGAACAAAAGCGTTCTCTTACCAGCGCCGCTCGCAACATCAGGGTTAAATTAAAAAACCTCCAAGGGCCGTTTAGCATTCAGAGCACATGCGGTCTGCCAAAAGAAGTTTCATAGCGTATCTCATAGCCTATCTTATTCTTGGCCTATACTCTTCCCAAGCCTTGCTGCTACGCCTATTTGCATATATGCAAGAGTGGCACCGTGGTGTGCTATACGAATATCCCATTATGTCCTTCGAGTTCTCTTAGATAATTTCACTATAGTGACCTGCAAGGGAAGCCCTTTAGTGTTGGCACTCAGATATTGTCACTCATGGCGCTCACATATTGGCACTCCAAGGCACTCAGATATTGGCACCCCAGGAACTCAGATATTGGCACTCCAAGGCACTCAGATATTGGCACTCCAAGGCACTCAGATATTGGCACTTCTGGCACTCAGATATTGGCATTCAGATATTGGCACTCAGATATTGGCACTCCTTGGCACTCAGATATTTGCACTCCTGGGCACTCAGATATTGGCACTCCTGGGCACTCAGATATTGGCACTCCTGGCACTCAGATATTGGCACTCCTGGCACTCAGATATTGGCACTCCTGGGCACTCAGATATTGGCACTCCTGGCACTCAGATATTGGCACTCCTGGCACTCAGATATTGGCACTCCTGGGCACTCAGATATTGGCACTCCTGGCACTCAGATATTGGCACTCCAAGGCACTCAGATATTGGCACTCAGATATTTGACCCACTTATTGGAAATCTTCGTGAACTAACAGACAGCTTAAAGGATTTGAGTAGAAATGGGAAATTTCGCAGTCCGTTGCCCACTCTCATCCTGAGGCTTATAGCAGGGAGCTAATGCGATTTTCTCACTATGAACTTCATCTTGGCTATCCAGGAGATCTGGCTGGTGTGTTGTTAAACAATTCATGCAGTCAGTCCGTGCATTATTAAACAATATCTTTATTGGCTGCAGCTGGGACTGCCGCAGACATTGCAGACACCGCAGTGCCACCGCAGTGCCACCCAGCTGCTGCACTTCTAGATGGCTTGGAGTTTCTCACGACCGTCTTTCTCACCCTCTGTCTTCACTTCGCTATTAAATTTTATTCCTTCTTATCTGTTGGAATTCTCATTTGGGTCTCAGCAGCCGCTGTCCCGGTTCCCTATTCCCCTGGGCCAGCTCAAAGCCGAGAATTCCGAGAACACTGGCTGCATGCTCAAGCGGAAGGTGATGAAATAAAATGCTAATAAGTTTTAGATGCAGGCCTCAGTCTGAGTCAATTAGTTGAACAAGACAAAAATGCGAGTGTGTCTAGGAGGCTGTCCGAGTGTGTCTAGGAGGCTGTCCGAGTGTGTCTAGGAGGCTGTCCGAGTGTGTCTAGGAGGCTGTCCGAGTGTGTCTATAGGTGGCTGTTCGAGTGTGTCTAGGAGGCTGTCCGAGTGTGTCTAGGAGGCTGTCCGAGTGTGTCTATAAGAGGCTGTCCGAGTGTGTCTATAAGAGGCTGTCCGAGTGTGTCTAGGAGGCTGTCCGAGTGTGTCTAGGAGGCTGTCCGAGTGTGTCTAGGAGGCTGTCCGAGTGTGTCTAGGAGGCTGTCCGAGTGTGTCTAGGAGGCTGTCCGAGTGTGTCTAGGAGGCTGTCCGAGTGTGTCTAGGAGGCTGTCCGAGTGTGTCTATAGGTGGCTGTTCGAGTGTGTCTAGGAGGCTGTCCGAGTGTGTCTAGGAGGCTGTCCGAGTGTGTCTATAAGAGGCTGTCCGAGTGTGTCTATAAGAGGCTGTCCGAGTGTGTCTAGGAGGCTGTCCGAGTGTGTCTAGGAGGCTGTCCGAGTGTGTCTAGGAGGCTGTCCGAGTGTGTCTAGGAGGCTGTTCGAGTGTGTCTAGGAGGCTGTCCGAGTGTGTCTAGGAGGCTGTCCGAGTGTGTCTAGGAGGCTGTCCGAGTGTGTCTATAAGAGGCTGTCCGAGTGTGTCTAGGAGGCTGTCCGAGTGTGTCTATAGGAGGCTGTCCGAGTGTGTCTAGGAGGCTGTCCGAGTGTGTCTAGGAGGCTGTCCGAGTGTGTCTATAAGAGGCTGTCCGAGTGTGTCTAGGAGGCTGTCCGAGTGTGTCTAGGAGGCTGTCCGAGTGTGTCTATAGGAGGCTGTCCGAGTGTGTCTAGGAGGCTGTCCGAGTGTGTCTATAAGAGGCTGTCCGAGTGTGTCTTGAAGTGTTTCTGGGATGTCTGAGTATCTTGAGTATTGAATGGAAAACGGTTTCTCCCAGTCAAACCCCAGTGTTCAGTTATTAATGAGGCGCCAGCAGTGCAAATAGAGCATGTCAATCTGGACCCTGGCAACAATCTCCCTTTCTCCCGCCAACACCGGTTATTAAAGACGCTGTCAGCAGCCCCGCCTCTGCTTGGCGAGTTCCTCTCCCCTCCTGCCGCATTCCTCGGGCGGGGCAGGCAAATGGCGCATCCCAGGGGCACTCGTTGCGCGTTTTATTTGGGATTTGGGATGGACGAGATGGGGGGTGGGCGGAAGCTGACAGACTGCGCGCTGGATCAGGGAGAGGGATTAGATAATCCGGTCCAAACTGGATCAGCTTAGAGATGGAGCTGGGCGGGGAGCTGGGAAGCGGCGGCGGCGGCAGCCAGTTGGATCGGTGGGGAGCTGCCAGTCCCAAGAAACGGACGAAAGTGCAACCGGCGGTGGCGCGCGAGTGGCCGAGGCGGATGGGGCAAGGGATTAGCTGGGGGGAAGAAGTGGGAAGCAATTGGATTTGCTCGCTCTTCAGCTGGAACGCAGCTGCAGTGGCGGCGGCCAGGACTGAGTGGAATTGCCCGACGATGAAGCCAGAAGCCGGGGGGGGGGGGAGGCTGTGGGATTTTCCAAGAGCCGCTTTTGCGACAAAATTGCCCCGGCTGCTGGTACCTGCAGCCAGCCAGCCACCGCCCTCTCCAAGTCCCAGCGGCCCCCATTTAGCCGATTTCTTGCCTGATATTTGAGTAGTGGGGAGAGGGGGGAGCGCTAAGGAATCCGTCAACTGTCAAGGTTTGAAAGGAGGAAGATTTTGCTGATTCGCGTGTTAAGACAGACTGCTACTGTGAGTAGTGAAGAAGGTTTTTCTCGCAGCATAAGGTCCCAAAGTGAAATAAAATTTTAAGAGATGCTTGGAGACAAGACTAAATGGATGGCGAGGCGCTAACGCTTCCGGCTCTCGCGCCAAGGTCCCTGAGTTCGATTCCGTCTGCCGAAAGTGGGGCAGTAGATAACCGGATGTGAGCCGGAAGTGGGACAGTAGATAATCGGATGTGAGCCGGAAGTGGGACAGTAGATAATCGGATGTGAGCCGGAAGTGGGACAGTAGATAATCGGATGTGAGCTGGAATGGGAGAGTAGATAACCGGATGTGAGCCGGAAGTGGAACAGTGGATATCCGGATGTGAGCCGGAAGTGGGACAGTAGATAACCGGATGTGAGCCGGAAGTGGAGCAGTAGATAACCGGACGTGAGCCGGAAGTGGGACAGTAGATAATCGGATGTGAGCCGGAAGTGGAGCAGTAGATAACCGGACGTGAGCCGGAAGTGGGACAGTAGATAATCGGATGTGAGCCGGAAGTGGAGCAGTAGATAACCGGACGTGAGCCGGAAGTGGGACAGTAGATAACCGGATGTGAGCCGGAAGTGGGGCGGTAATGTTGATAACCGGACGTGAGCCGAAAGTAAAACAGTGATTAACCGGATGTGAGCCGGAAGTTGAGCATTGGTTAACCGGATGTGAGCCGGAAGTTGAGCAGTAGGTAACCGGATGTGAGCCGGAAGTGGAACAGTGGATATCCGGATGTGAGCTGGAAGTGAAGCAGTGGTTAACCGGATATGTGAGCCGGAAGTGGGGCGGTAATGTAGATAACCGGATGTGCTCAGACTCCGCACCCGCCGGTCTCCCGCAGTACGAGCCCAACCAGTACGAGCCGAGTCCCTACATCGACTTCACAAACTACATCAAGAGCAAAGAGTGGATCACGGACGGTCAGGAAGATTTCGAAATTCGGCCATCGCTTCGCCGGCGCCAGGTCCGCTCGAAGATGCGCTGCACCCGAGTGAAATTCCAGGACGAGAACGGGCACGAGTACAGCCGCACGTACCAGCGCCTGGTCTACAAAATCCGCATTAGGCGGAACCCGGCCTTCTACCTGTCAATCCTGGTGCTGCCCTGCCTGCTGCTGTCTTGCCTCACCTGGGTGATCTTTTGGCTGCCGCCGGAGTCGCCGGCCAAGATGCAGCTTGGCATGAACATCTTCGTGGCTTTCTTCATCCTGATGCTGCTGCTGGCCAAGACTACGCCGAGCGCGGTGCGCAACTTCCCCTACATCGGCTATTTCTACGGGCTCAATATGGTGCTGATCACGCTGAGCACCTTTCTGGCGGCCATCGTGCTCAATCTGTACATGCGGGCCGACAGCCGGGGCCCGATGCATCCGGCGCTGCGCCGTGGCATCGTTGACGGCCTCGGCAGGCTGCTGCTGGTACGCCAAGCCGTCCCGCTTCAGGAGCCATCGTCGGAGTCGAAGCCGGACCCGGCCGCGCCGGATGAGCGGCGCCGTCAGCAGCAGCCGGAGACGGCGGCAGCTGCCCAAAAGTTGCAGCAAAAGTCACCGATGTCCAATTTCGACGGCGCGGTGGCAGGAGTCGCCGGCGGCCAAGTGGAGCGGGACGTCCGCGAGATCCGGCAGCTGTTCCGAGTCTACGTCGGCCGGCTGAAGGACCGCGAGAGGCGCTGCCAGGCAGCCATGGAGTGGCGCACTCTGGCCATTGTGCTGGACAGGCTGTTCTTCACGGCCTACGTCATCTGCATCCTGGTGGCCATCATTATCTGCCTGCCGCGGCCGGACACCGAGATCACGGAAATTGACAGCGTTGGCGCACCAGAGACAGACAGTTGCCAGCACATGAGCGCAGCCTACTGAGGCAGACGAGAGACACAAATTGCGGATCTGGACTACTTACTAAAATAACTAAGATGGGCCACTCAGGCATAAATACTTAGTAAATCAGCTTTCTACTTTCAGTTCAGTAGCAAAGAAGAATACATAAGCTATTTTATAAAAATAAAGGCAGCTGAGATGACTTTGATAAGTTTAGAAGCCCAAGCTTGCAGGCGTAAACAGCTTGCTAATTGGTTCAGCAATAATGTACATTAGCCGGTCCACTGAAATGTACATGGCAGCTTTAGACTGGAATTCCAAGCAAGAAAGGTAATAAAATTGGGGCGGGGGGTAGTGTGGAAAAGCGCTGGTTGGAGGGTTTAAGCTGCGGGTAAGAGCCAATAAATGAGCCTTGGGTTTAAAAATAAGTTAAAATGTTTCTGTTTAACTTACTACTGAACTGAAAGTAGCTTACATGCAAATGTGCTGAGTTAGTGCTGAGTGTAGTTAACAATCTGTGGCTCATCTGGACCGGAAGGTACTGCAATAACTTGATAAGCCCCTCAGCTCTGCTGCCTTCAATTCAATAGAAAGTTAAACAGAAGCATTTTGATGTATTTTATACGAGGAGAACAGTTAAGACTAGGGCAAGCCTTACTCTGGTCCCCTAGCGGAACCCCTCCGACCGCGTCTTTCAATAACACAAGCTACACAATCTCCAACCCCACCCCGCCGCCGCACAATTTCGGTGGCACTGGCTAATGTACATACGGCTGCACCAATAGCAAGTTGTTTACCTCTAATAGTCACTTCAGCTGCCTCTGCTTTTTATAAAGTAGCTTACGCACGCTTCCTTGCTACTGAACTGGGAGTAGAGATATTGAAAATGCATTAGTGGCAAATCTAGTTACTATAGTAGCATCTTTAGTCTGGAAATGTTGTCCGCTAAAAGTACATAATTTCATAACTGTGCGGTTCCTTTCTTTTTCAACTGATTTAATTTGTAACGCGACCTACATTTACTTACACTTAGCATCACTTTAGGCTCATGTAAATACTGTAGCAGCTAACCGTTAACCACCCAGGTTAAGCATTCATTGGTTGGTGATTCAAGAGGTCATTGGGGTTGGATCGGTTGTTGATAGGTCAGGCTCGATTCAAAGTGCAGGCAAATTAATTTGGGTCTAAATTGGAATCTCGGCTTGGCTCTGCTCGTGCAATTAACGCCCTTGAGGGCCAACCCCCCATGGCACAGTGAAGTGTACATGCCTAACTATAAATAAAGTTAGGGCCGCTGTACACTCCGGTGTGAGTGTGTGCCTGTGCGTAAGACTGCGTACGTATCCGCGCGCTTGTGTGCCTGCTCAGGGGAGTCGGCGGAATGGGCAGTAATGCCTCTCACTGGTTGTGTGACAATGTCGCTTAAAGTGTGCCAGGGGGTGCGCACACAGCCTCCTGACTCTAACTAAAAACTAAATCGGTTGGTGATTTAGGATACCTAGCAACGAATGACGGCACTTTTGCATGCTATCGTGTTACTGAGCCTCAGAAGATGTCAACAGCTCTCAAAAGATTAGAATATCAAAGATGAACATTGTGTCTGCTTCCTATCAAAAGCAATAGCAATTATTACTGTGCTGAAAAATGAAAACCTCTAATCTCCGTAGTGTATTTTTTCGGTAAAATATGCCTCCCAAACTGTTTCCAGGAAACGTAGTTTCCCGTCCAACTACAGCGGCGTAGCCATATTTGATTAACTAGTAGTACATTTATTTAACTACCCTGCACTCAAACAGACTACTTGTAGTACTGTATTCAGTAGTCTGTATGTAAACATGCAAGTTTTTTCACTCAAAAATTAGCAATATTCTACTTTGTGCGCATTAATTTCCCAAGTAAGATTCTTCACGTGCTCTCGCGTTCAACTCTTTTTTTGTAAAACAAATAGAAGAATCGAGGAACAGATTGATGATTTACTACTGAGATTGATGGCCTACTCTGTTCAAAATGCAGCGTGGCATGCTTTCACCCGATTGATTGATTGATCGATCCCGTTCCGGCGTGCCTAAAGAGGGAGAAAAATGCAAAAAGCACAAAACCCAAATATGATATTTTGATTTCTTTTATCGAAACACGAAAAACTGTATGCGCAAATTATATTTTATACTTAGTAGTAAAATATTAAAATTTTAGTAACGTGTGCAAATTGCTGAAATACTGTACTACTAACAATAGCGAGCCTGATAAGTAGTATATATGTATATAGAAAGGTGCAGCAGCAATTATTGACAAGCTATAAAACACAAGACGGAGGGGGCGGAGCGGCTGCATATGTATTAGGGGAGTAATTAGTAAATAATAGCATTACTAAAGATGGAAGCCGTACGGTACAGTGGTTTTCAAAGCCGATTAAAAACACAAAAAATAAGTGCCAGCATTACCAAGAGTACGGGTGTCAGTGCACACAGCGCGTGCTGCCCGCTCCTTGCGTAGACGCTCAAAAAGCACGCAAATGCAAAATAATAACGGCAAACAACAAATTTAGACAACACCAGTTGGGGTAATGACCGGTAATTGCTACTTGCTAGTAGTATAATGACAAAAATGATGACATTGATGACAACAATGTAGTTTAGAAAGCAAGCAAAGCGATGTTTTTGCTAATTAAATTAAAAAATGAGAAACAAAAATTAATCCCTTAGTTTTTAGCCTTGCAACTCCTTCGTTGACCTTGTCAGGCCAACTTATCTGATTTCATTCGATTTACATTATCAGACCGGTAACCTTCGATTCTTTAGGGCAACTTCCGGTATTTATAGTGGAATTTCCGGTTATGCCATACAAGTTCCGGTATTTTATAGTACCACTTCCGGTTCACTTCTACAACTTCCAGTATTTTATAGTGCCACTTCCGGTTCACTTCTACAACTCCCAGTATCTTAGAGTACCACTTCCGGTTCACTTCTACAACTTCTGGTATTTTATAGTGCCACTTCCGGTTCACTTCTACAACTTCCAGTATCTTAGAGTACCACTTCCGGTTCACTTCTACAACTTCCAGTATTTTATAGTGCCACTTCCGGTTCACTTCTACAACTTCCGGTATTTTATAGTGCCACTTCCGGTTCACTTCTACAACTTCCGGTATTTTATAGTGCCACTTCCGGTTCACTTCTACAACTTCCAGTATTTTATAGTGCCACCACCGGTTTTTACTTCTACAATATCCGTTATTTTATAGTGTCACTTCCGGTTCACTTCTACAACTTCCGGTATTTTATAGTGCCACTTCCGGTTCACTTCTAAACCTTCCGGTATCTTAGAGTACCACTTCCGGTTCACTTCTACAACTTCCGGTATTTTATAGTGCCACCACGGTTTTTACATATACAACGTCCGGTATTTTATAGTGCCACTTCCGGTTCACTTCTACAACTTCCGGTATTTTATAGTGCCACCACGGTTTTTACATATACAACGTCCGGTATTTTATAGTGCCACTTCCGGTTCACTTCTACAACTTCCGGTATTTTATAGTGCCACCACGGTTTTTACATATACAACGTCCGGTATTTTATAGTGCCACTTCCGGTTCACTTCTACAACTTCCAGTATTTTATAGTGCCACTTTTGGTTCACTTCTACAACTTCCGGTATTTTATAGTGCCACTTCCGGTTCAATAATACAACTTCCGGTATATTATAGTACCACTTACGGTCGTTTAATAACGAGCAATTTAGTGCAAAACGATCTAAGGATGCGAATTCGCTTCGTTAGGGGAAAAAGCCAAGCCCAGCATGCTGTGCAGTGAAAAGCGAGGACTGCAATCAATGATCGAACAAGTGCGCTCGCCTCCAGCTAAGCGGCTTCCATTTACACAAAGCAGAGTCCGCGATCAATTTGTTACGCGTAGAAGTCCGGATCGTCCGAGTCGTCCTCGTCGCTGCCGAACGCCGCCCTGGCCTTGGCGGTGCGTCGGCGCTTCCTAGCCGGACGGCCGCGAGCGCCGGCGCTGGCCCGGTGGTTAGGCGCGGCGGCGACGGTCGCGGTGCCAGCGGCGGAGGTAGTTATCTTAATAATCACTGGCTTGACTTCAGCTGATGTCGAAGCGGAAGACGTCGCCGCCGCTGTCGACGTAGCGCCGTCGCCAACTATAATGGACGGCTCGTCGGCGCCGTTGTCGCTGTCGTAGCCAGCCGAGGCAGCGGCGCCAACCATTGCAGTTTTGTTCTCCTTACCGGCTCGCCCGCCAGCCTGTCCAGTTTCCACCTGTTCGCTCTCCAGCTTCAGCAGCATCTTGAGACCTTTGGAGATGCGCGGATGCAGCTGGTCGGCTTTGCCAGCGTGGTGGCACACCGGGCAGCACCAGTAGTTGGGCATCTGGTCGGAGCGGAGGTCGGCAGTGACGAAGGCCGGATCGAAGTCGGCCGTCTCCAGCTGGCGCACGCAGTCGGGGTGCAGCAGGCGCCAGCAGACGCCGCACTCGAACAGGTCCAGATCGGGGTCATAGTTGTCTTCTTCTTTTTCAACTTCGTTGAATTTGCGCGCGTCCCGGCAGAGGAAGCAGGCGGCCTTGGCTGGCAGGCTGCAGGCGATGCACTGCTTCTGAATGCAGCACTGCTTGAGTATGCCGTGGCCGCCGTACTTCACCATGTCGGCGCAGAACACGCACTCGCGGCAGTCCTGCCTGCGGCACGGCTCGCACAGGCGGCAGCGGACTCGCCTGTGAATGAATTTGTCAGCTGGCAGCTTGCTCGGACGGGCGGCGCCGCCCGATTTTCGGCCGCGACCGCCGGCGCTGGCGCCGCCGCGCAGCTGCCTGACGTGCCCGGCGGCCTCCTTGAGCATGCCGGCTGGCCAGCGGATCACCGGGGCGCCCGTGCAGGCCGCGTCGGGCGTGTCGGCAGCGTGCTCCTGTAGCAGCTCTTGAATGTCGTCTAGCAGGCGATCGGGTTCGGGCAGGTCGGCCGGCACCTCCCTGCGGTTTGGGGGCAGCGGCCTGAGCCACTGGAGCAGCAGGCGGAGGCCCTGCAGCTCTGCCTGGGTCAGCGCCTGCGGATTAATTAGATGGGGAATGATGGGATCAGAGTGGCAGGTGGATCGGGGGGGGGGGTTTCACAAACTCGAAATTTCACAAGGTCGAAAACTCGAAAAGCAGCCACTTTCATAAGATCGAAATTTTACAATGTAAAAACTGAGAATTTAGCAGCCTCAAGTATGAAAAGATCAAAATTTTACAATGTAGAAAACTAAAGTCTTTATTGTGTCAATGTTTATATTATTTTTTTTGTTTTAATAGCTTTGGTTCAGAGAAGTTTTTAATCACCTCTTCTTTAAGTAGTTCAACGCCAAGGAGTGCTGAGTGCTCTGCTAAGTGTCTTATCACTACTGGGACGATGGGTTAGTTTACATAAGCTGTAAGTTTAGCTATATAGTTGGGAAGCATTTTGGAATTAGAGCAGTAAAAAGCACCTAAAATTTGGTATCAGAAGTAGGATAAATTTAGGGGAAAAGAGAAAAACTTTGAAAAGAGAAAAAAGCCCTATAACTTTGGCAATGACTGGTTAGGATAAATTAGACTAAGTGACAAACAGAAAAACACCTACAACATATATAGGCCTACTAAACAACAATAGAATATAGAAAAGCCTCGAAGGCTTACAATTATTAAGTCTTCTGCTAGAGTTTTCGATGTTGTGAAATTTCGACCTTGTGCAATAATTTGCTTTTCGACGTTGTGAAAGCACCCCGGTGGATCAAGCCCAGCTTCTCCAACTGATCCCAAATTCTAGCCTAGTTCCCTGCTGTGACTAATTTGGAAATTGCTGCAATGATGAAATCGGTGCTTCAGTGGCCGCAGCTGACCAGCCACCGGACATTCAGTGGCTGCAGCTGACCAGCCACCGGAGCTTCAGTGGCCGGTGTCAGTCAGCCAGTCGCTCATTCAGTGGCCGGTGTCAGTCAGCCAGTCGCTCATTCAGTGGCCGGTGTCAGTCAGCCAGTCGCTCATTCAGCGGCCACCTGCCAGCAGGCAATTCCAATCACAGCCAACATTAGTCTCACCTGGCCGGGCTGATGCGAGTTCTTCAGCTCGGTTCCGTACTCAGCCATCCGCTCCGCGTAGGCGGCCAGATC
This sequence comes from Macrostomum lignano, assembly GCA_002269645.1. NCBI lineage: Eukaryota > Metazoa > Platyhelminthes > Macrostomidae > Macrostomum > Macrostomum lignano. The sequence goes on from NIVC01000606.1 coordinate 218,406, forward strand.
TTCGCCCTCTTCCCTAGGCGGCACAACGTGCTCCCGGCGCATCAGGCAGCCGGCATAGCGGGCCAGCACGTACCAGTGCAGCTGCATGAACAGCGGGAAGCGGAACTGACGTTTCACTCGGGTTTTCTCTTCCAGCTCCCACACTCGCAGCTGCAGTTTGATGTTCAACGAGTGCAGATAGTTGCCGCCGAATACTAGCGAGTCTTCCGGCGTGTACACTGCGTGCATCCAGCCCGTGGGGATGAAGAAGGTGTTGCCCGGCTCCAGCTCTACTCGCTGGCACTTCTCCACCTGTTGGTTAAGTAGTTGAACATTTTGTTGTGACCCTCCCGACTTCAGTGACTGACCAATCACCCACTCAGACTTCAGTGAGTGACCAATCACCCACTCAGACTTCAGTGAGTGACCAATCACCCACTCAGACTTCAGTGAGTGACCAATCACCCACTCAGACTTTAGTGAGTGACCAATCACCCACTCAGACTTCAGTGAGTGACCAATCACCCACTCAGACTTCAGTGAGTTACCAATCACCCCTCAGACTTCAGTGAGTGACCAATCACCCCTCAGACTTCAGTGAGTGACCAATCACCCACTCAGACTTCAGTGAGTGACCAATCACCCACTCAGACTTCAGTGAGTTACCAATCACCCACTCAGACTTCAGTGAGTGACCAATCACCCACTCAGACTTCAGTGAGTGACCAATCACCCCCTCAGACTTCAGTGAGTGACCAATCACCCACTCAGACTTCAGTGAGTGACCAATCACCCCCTCAGACTTCAGTGAGTGACCAATCACCCCTCAGACTTCAGTGAGTGACCAATCACCCCCTCAGACTTCAGTGAGTGACCAATCACCCACTCAGACTTCAGTGAGTGACCAATCACCCACTCAGACTTCAGTGAGTGACCAATCACCCCCTCAGACTTCAGTGAGTGACCAATCACCCACTCAGACTTCAGTGAGTGACCAATCACCCACTCAGACTTCAGTGAGTGACCAATCACCCCTCAGACTTCAGTGAGTGACCAATCACCCACTCAGACTTCAGTGAGTGACCAATCACCCACTCAGACTTCAGTGAGTGACCAATCACCCACTCAAACTTCAGTGAGTGACCAATCACCCACTCAGACTTCAGTGAGTGACCAATCACCCACTCAGACTTCAGTGAGTGACCAATCACCCACTCAAACTTCAGTGAGTGACCAATCACCCACTCAGACTTCAGTGAGTGACCAATCACCCCCTCAGACTTCAGTGAGTGACCAATCACCCACTCAGACTTCAGTGAGTGACCAATCACCCCCTCAGACTTCAGTGAGTGACCAATCACCCACTCAAACTTCAGTGAGTGACCAATCACCCACTCAGACTTCAGTGAGTGACCAATCACCCCCTCAAACTTCAGTGAGTGACCAATCACCCACTCAGACTTCAGTGAGTGACCAATCACCCCCTCAGGCTTCAGTGAGTGACCAATCACCCCTCAGACTTCAGTGAGTGACCAATCACCCACTCAGACTTCAGTGAGTGACCAATCACCCACTCAGACTTCAGTGAGTGACCAATCACCCACTCAAACTTCAGTGAGTGACCAATCACCCACTCAGACTTCAGTGAGTGACCAATCACCCACTCAGACTTCAGTGAGTGACCAATCACCCACTCAGACTTCAGTGAGTGACCAATCACCCACTCAGACTTCAGTGAGTGACCAATCACCCTCCCGACTTCGGTGAGTGACCAATCACCCACTCAGACTTCAGTGAGTGACCAATCACCCACTCAGACTTCAGTGAGTGACCAATCACCCACTCAGACTTCAGTGAGTGACCAATCACCCACTCAGACTTCAGTGAGTGACCAATCACCCCCTCAGACTTCAGTGAGTTACCAATCACCCACTCAGACTTCAGTGAGTGACCAATCACCCACTCAGACTTCAGTGAGTGACCAATCACCCCCTCAGGCTTCAGTGAGTGACCAATCACCCCTCAGACTTCAGTGAGTGACCAATCACCCACTCAGACTTCAGTGAGTGACCAATCACCCACTCAGACTTCAGTGAGTGACCAATCACCCACTCAAACTTCAGTGAGTGACCAATCACCCACTCAGACTTCAGTGAGTGACCAATCACCCACTCAGACTTCAGTGAGTGACCAATCACCCACTCAGACTTCAGTGAGTGACCAATCACCCACTCAGACTTCAGTGAGTGACCAATCACCCTCCCGACTTCGGTGAGTGACCAATCACCCACTCAGACTTCAGTGAGTGACCAATCACCCACTCAGACTTCAGTGAGTGACCAATCACCCCCTCAAACTTCAGTGAGTGACCAATCACCCACTCAGACTTCAGTGAGTGACCAATCACCCACTCAGACTTCAGTGAGTGACCAATCACCCACTCAGACTTCAGTGAGTGACCAATCACCCACTCAGACTTCAGTGAGTGACCAATCACCCACTCAGACTTCAGTGAGTGACCAATCACCCTCCCGACTTCGGTGAGACAGTACTTTCTTACATTAATATTCAAAGCAGTACAGAGCATTATTTAACCATAAACGAAAATATTCTAGGCTATTAGCGAAAGTGGAAAGTGGCATCCTGCCTACCGGACAGTGTCCACTGTTCAAACAGTTGAAAATTGCGTTCGGTAGGCGGCACCAACCAGAAGACTTTGCGGCCGCGCAGAATATGATACCAAACACTGGTGCCGCCCATATCGACGTGCCAATCTGTGTAACAATCGGCCACGCTCATCAGTACATACTTGCGCACCTTCGGATAGAACATTGTGTCCATAGAATTGAGCGCGTCCATTTGTTTCTCGCGCAGATACGGCGGCCAAGCCCGATCGATCCAGTCAATCTGGCGAACAACAGTTGGACTCTCCACATAATTATCCAGCTTAGTGTGCGAGAATTCCAAGCTGATTACGTTGAGAATGCGGTCCCTATTGGGGTCTGTGTAGTAGTCAGTCCACTGGCGCATGGTCATAACCAGCGCCTGCTGGGTGCGAACATCCATGACGTCCACAGGGCGCCTGGCGCCAACCATGAGCTTGACATCGGCTACATTAAACGACTCTGAGGGGACGCGCAGGCCGAGGCCGGTTTTATTTTTAAACAATAACGGATTGCGGAAGCCGTCGCGCTGTAGCTCGGCGAGGCCGAAGCCTTCGCCAGTGTCGCGGACGTCCACAAAAGTGGCCGAATAGTTGGTGGAGTTGAGCTTCTCCTCCAGGTCCCACTCGCGCTGCCCGTCAATCAGTGGGTCGTAGTCCTCCTCGTCTGGGGTCTTGCGTTTTAGTCCTGGACGCACCATGCTGGTTGCTGCTTTTTAGGCTATAGACACTAGCTAGCAGTGCTGGAGATTGGCCAGTGCGATTGGATGCTTAATCTGATGCCAGTATGAGCAAGCCTTTATTAAGAGATGGTGTGGATTCTAGGGTCAAGACCCAAAGTAGAGGCAGAAGGACCTGTTTTTTCGTTCCACAGATACTAAATGTTATTTTGAACTTCTAAAGTTTAATTACAATTACAGTATACTTTATATCAAACAGATAAATAAATACTAATTTTTAACTTTTTAGCCATCTTTTAAATACCATAGACGGTTGCTTTACTGCACCAGTGTGCACTTGTGCAAATGTTTTAAGATATAAAGGTAAACAGCAGGAGTAACTATTGCTATATTTAGCTACCTAAATGCCTCGTCATGTAAGTACCTTTTTATCGTTATTGCTTTATAGAATTTTTGCTATGTTGTATTGTGCTTGTCTGCTTTAGCTAGCCTAGAGGCAGATTTAGAAATATAATAAAATGAGGATAGGGAATGCCATATTATTCACAAGAGGGGCGCCATAATATATACTAGAGGGGAGCCATACTGAACAAACTGAGGGCAATAAGGACCTTTTTTGGCCCAAAAGAAAAGGGGCACCATCATTGGTAGACATAAGACTATCTACCTTGAATCTGCCTCTAAGCTAGCCTACTACTAATTTGTTAAGATGCACTTATAGTTTTCAATTAATACAAGAAATTGTCTTAGAAAAGCTTTATTAACTTCTTTGGCGCCCAAATAGGTTCTTGTTTCTTTGAAAACTAGAACATTGGCAGAAATGCTCTTAGAACAATGGTAAATAAGAAAATCGAAATATATTTTAAAATAACTTACTTCAAGAATAAATATCAAATAAAACAACATGATACCCAAGGAAAAAACTAGAATTTTAGGATGCCATTTAATGTAAGATTAGGATAGAGGGCCCAGGGGGTATACTATACATTTGAACTAGCACATGAAGAATGATGACACAAATCAAGACAATGTCACAAGTTTTAAATACTCTAAGGTCTAGACTTAGGGCCTAGTATTCGATTTAAATTTGTATTGACTGTTATAAAAGGTTATGCTACAAAATCGATCCTAATAGAAATATATAGAACTTATAGTCCAGGTATAGACTGTGTTGATCGATGCTGATAGTGATAAGCTTAACAATAAGCGATTTTATAAATTGAAAATATGATCATTGATTGGGTATAAACCCTTGACCTAAAATAACAACTACAAGGGCGAAAATAGTCTAGGCCTACTACTACTAGTCAAAGACAAGAACAACAACTTTATCAAATTAGGCATTGGGTCCTAAGCCTAGTCTATTAAGGGCTAGGAATAAAAATAGGACATGTTATAAACTTGAAACCTTAGTTTAATCGCCTAATATTCTATTAGGCCTGGTAGAATAATATATTAGATATTTAACCACAATAATTTAGGTCGAGTTATGATCATAGGCATAGGCCTAACTAAACTTATAGATAATAACTAACACTTTGATTCTTGTGAAAAGACAAAGCAAATTTAATTCGAACTTTATACTAGAAGTAGAAATAAAGCATTAAGAGAAGTTTCAGTATCATGATTTTTTTCAAATCGATTAAACTTTTATAGAGGTTGTATATTTTAAATTTTATCAAACATCTTAATTCCAGCCATAGTTAATTAATTACAAAGTCCGAAAATACAGCAAATCACGAACTATTCTACTGGAAGTAGCCTTATACAGATTAAATAAGACAAGTGCATAAGCAAAATTGAAATTCTGCTACTATTGCAGTACAGTTTCTGTAAAGTTCCAGAATTTTTAAATAAAATTATAAGTATCTTGATTGAAACTTTAAAAAATAAATTTAACCCACAGTTAACTTTATAGCTTAATTACTTAAATCGTTTGTTGTGCTACTGCCTACTATTCCAGGCATTTTTAATACATGTAAGTAAATGAAATAGTTTGTATTGAGTTTAAAATATTTGATTTTCGCTTTCCATTGAAACCCACGCGAAACATCAAATAACAAATCAAAGACATCAATATTATATCATCCCATTTGGTAAACTAAAGCCTTGTAATTTACGTTACAATTTATTATACGAAGCGGGCGGATTGATTATTTACATTTTTACTCCAAGATCCAAATTGAACCTGAAGATTGTATTTTCCTTTTTGAGCAAAAGCAATATAACAATATCTATATTTTCTGTATAGCATCGATAACTTACACATTGTCTGTTTAAAAAATCCGAAGTATTAAAATTAGTTCTTGTTTTTGTGCAAAGAACATTCTTTCTTGTTGTTTTTTTAATATAAATCTAATGTGCACTGGGGGGCGAACTATGCAGGGCAATATAATTCATGCCCGCCGTTGAACGTCGACGAAGATATGAAGAAAAACCAAAATTAAGTAACGTCGGGCTTAGCACCACCTTCTGGTCAAGGCCTATGCGATATGGCTCCTCGCAGAATATTAAGACTGTATAATTATGTATGTAATACTACGTACGTGTACACATTTATATGATCGGGTGCAGATTACGATCGCGTGCATGCATTTCGCATGCACAACCGCTGTAACATCTAGGTACAGTACAGTTCATCTTATATTATTTACTGACGCAGATGTGCAGCATGTAGCTGCGTTATTTCACTGAGCTGCCAATCGAAAATTATGTCAATTTGATTTTTCGACAGTTCAAACTTAAATTACATTTACGTGCATCTTCACATGCACGTGTGGCATGTGCATGTACAAATGGTACTTTTCACTCAAAATTACATGTTTATGGACAGTATAACTACATGTTTAAATCCCTGAATTGAAGCTGTACAATAATTTACATGCATGCACATTCAACAACACTCAAAAGTTCCACCTGCCAAGCAAATATATTTTTATTCACCATTTACTGTGTATTTTAAATGAGAATTTTTCTCTCTACCTACACGTGATTTGTACAGGTGGAAATTTTGACTGTTGCTGAGTCTATATATCAACCAAGCTTTTAAACACTTATACATTTACTAAAAGGTTTGAGAAAGTGTAATATTAATGCTTGTATGCTGTAGTTACTGTCAGAGAGCTAGCACTATAATTGCACCAGCTAGACGTTTACGCCACAAGCCACATGTACACTGTGTGACATATATACACATTTTACATCTTGTATCTGCGAGCAAGCTACAAGTATAAAGTATAAAGTATCGAGTATAAAGCTAGATTTTTATTTTAAACATTATTGGTAGAAAAAACTGAGTCGGCATGAATGCACTTTATTTTCTTGCATGAAAGTATTGAGTCCGAGTCATACAACACAATTTCTTAACTTTAGGGTCTCAAAATAGTGGGTAATTTTTCCGGGTTTTTCCGGGTCTATCTTTGAGTCCGCTTCGGGATAAATCGTGCGCCGGCTGCTTTTTATAAGGTGCTATCGAAAGTGCTGGAGAAGATCAAGGGCGTCGTGCACTATATCGACGACATCGTGGTCAACTCAGCGACCAGAAGTGAGCACGATAAGGCTGTCCAGGCAGTCCTGGAGCGTCTCAAGAAGCGCAAATCACGCTGAACCTAGAGAGCTCTGAGTCAGTAGGCCAGAGACCGCGTGGAGTTCCTTGGCTGTGTTCTCAGCAGTGAGGGCCTCCTGCCGATCACATCCAACGTGGACGCCATCACAAACATCAAAAGTCCAAAGTGTCAGAAGGAAGTCCGGCCGTCTCGTTTCTTGGCATGGTGAAGTTCTATGACCACTTATTTGACAACCTGTCGACAGTGGCTCCGTTGCTGCAGCTACTGCGGAAGGACGCGCCATGGCAATGGACGGCGAAGCAGCAACAGGCATTTGAGTCTCTGAAGTCGATGATCGTGTCGCCACCATGCCTGAAGTTTTTCAACACCGAGCACCGCACGATCGTCGCCTGTGACAGCTCAGCTACAGCAATTGGCGCAGTCCTCGCCTAAGAAGACGAGCATGGCAACTGCCGCCCCTGGCCTTCGCATCAAGAACGCTGAACGCGGCAGAACGCACGTACTCGGCCTCCGAGCGCGAAGCTCTGGCGTGCATCTTCGCGTGCGAACGATGGAATTTCTTCGGATTCGGCCGAAATTCGAGTTGCAGACGGACCACCGGGCGTTGACTACTCTGCTGAGCACCCTCGGCACCGGGCACAGGCCGCTACGACTCCATCGCTGGGCAGACAGGCTGATGGCCTACGACTTCAGCATCAAGTACATCGCTGGGAAAAGCAACACCGTCCCAGACTTTCTGTCCCGATGCCAGCCCGATGAAGCTGAAGTCGACGACAACAGCCTCTGTGGCGATCAGGCTGTCAATGCGATCCTCCTGTCTGGAGTACTCAACCTGGTGTCCGTGGACACCAGCCGCAACCCGCGAAGACACCGTTCTGCAACAGGTGATCCAGATGGCCAGAATCAAGCAAGCAACTGGAAGCGGAGCTGCTACCTTTCTGGAAGGTCCGCGGTGAGCTGTCAACGTGGAACAACGGCAGCTGCCTGGCCAAAGGCGCCAGGGCAGTCATTCCACTGGCGCTGCAAGAGACAGTGCTGAACCTGGCTCACTTCGGTCACCTTGGCATTAGCCGGACAAAGCAGCACTACCGAGAAGCTGTTTGGTGGCCGAACTTTGATCGAGGCGTCGAAGACTTCATCAAGAATTGCAAGCCATGCGCCGTGAGTGAGAAATCATTTAAGCCTCCAAGGGTGCTGCTCACACCGACGAGGTGCAAATTGAGGTGCAAATTGACATCTTCGGAGAGCTGACGGCTCCGGCGCTGCAGACCTGTCGGTTTGTCCTGGCAGTTCACGATTTGCACTCCAAGTGACCAGAGTTCGCCTGCCTGCCATCTGTGACGGCATCGCAAGTCATCAGCGCCCTTAAGTCACTCTTCGCCAGATGGGGACTCCCGAAGCTCATCAATACATAGGGACGGTAGACCGCAGTTCACGTCCACCGAGTTCGAGGAGTTCTTCAAAGGCCACGGCATCGAGAACCGCAGGTCGCCAGCCGATTATCCTCAGGGGAATTCCGGCGTTGGGCGTCTGAACAGGTTCCTCAAGGAGGGGCTGAAGAGCCAACTGGCTGACGGCTACGAGTTCAAGGACGCCATCTGGATGCTGCTGTAGTCCTACAGGGCGACTCCGCACGCGCTTGCTGGCGTCTCTCCGGCCGAGCTGATGCTAGGGCGAAATATGACGACCCCGCTCTTGAAGCTGAAGCCGAGCCAACCGAGAGTTCATCCAGCGGCCGCAGGCATCCGAGATCGACAGAGGCTGAACCTGGAGACTCGAAATCAAGGCCGGGTGCCGCCGCCGCAGTTCGCACCTGGTGAGAAAGTGCGCGTTCGACGGCCGCAGGCTCGCGGCAAGCTGGCCAGTCGGGTGTCCGAGCCAAGGACGGTCGCTGCGATGTGCAGCCCCACAATCTTCAAACTCGACGACGGCTCCCGCTGGCATGTTACAGCACTGATGCGGGCGCCGGGCGTCGGCGAAGGAGTCGCGAAAGCGTCGGCGAAGGAAAGAGCAGGACGATGCACGGGTAACTGACGGCCAGAGCACCGACCCACCCATCAACGCCGACGACCAAGGAGAGCCACCGGCAGTGAGGAGGAGCGGCCGAACCACGGCGCCGCCAGACGGGTTCGGCAACCTGGTGACCTACTGAGTGAGGGTGATGGGTAGTGACAATGGACAAATGGAATTTTGGGGGAGGGAAGGTGGATGTTGTGACTTGCGTTGCTGTATAACGTACAAAGTGTCTGAGACATGCGTGTCCGCTGAGTCACACAACCTTTAGACTCGCTCTGTCAGTTTGTACCCGCGTTTCCCTGCTCCACCATCAATGTAAAGCAGGAACCTGCTATGTCCGGTGAGGATTGAGGAGGCCGCCAAGGGCCAGGAATTAAAATAGTGTGCTTTGCATTGCTTTTCTGCCGAGGCGCTGGCGGGCAGGTAACGGAGCTTCCGCGCTGTCAGCAGTTCGTCTACCTCGGCGGTCTGGTACCTGACGTCCGCGAAGATTTGCGGCGTCGCCGCGGGCTCGCTTGGGTTGCCTTTCGCTCTGTGAGGGCGGTCCTGCAGTCCGAGACCCTACCTGACCGCCAGAGGGCGGCGCTGTTCCAGGCGGTGGTCTAGACCGTTCTGTTGTACAACGCCGAGATCTGGACGCTGACGGATTCGCTCGAACAGCAAGTCAACGCGGCGCACGCTGGCCTGCTGCGCGCCGCCTTTATGATCAGGGACGAGCGGATCACTAATGCGGCACTCTATCGCCGCGCCGGCCTGGCCCGTCCAAGTGAACTGCTGCGACTTCGGCGACTCCAGCTGACAGGCCACATCATCCGCGCCGAGTCCTACTGCCCGCAGCCGGTGCAGGAGGTGCTGCTGCTAACGCTGCAGGCACCCTACCGGCGCGGCCAGGCCCGAACTCGGCGTTACGTTGACTGCCTGCTGGCCGATGCTGGCGCCCCGGACTCTGCCGGCGGTGCGGCCTTTGTTCGCGCCCAGGCTCTGAAACGTGCCCTGTGACGCTGCTTTTTTCCACCTGACAGCGTACTTTGTTGTTGTTGTTGTTGTTTTGATCCCGAATGGGGGACAAGGGTTGTTTCTTTGGAGACACAGTCAAAGAACCTGCCTCTCTTCTGAGTCTTCATTTTGTCCCCTGCACAGATAGAACAGCTCTCTCAAACCTCAATCCCATCTGACATTGTCCATCACTGTACGGTGTATTTTTAAGAAGTCATGAATTCATTTTTTATAATGGATCACTCCTACTAGCAAAATAGTATCATAGCCTCCCGGTACATGTCAACTACTAGCTGAGAAGAGCAAAGGATAAATTTGTACTTTCTAGCTTAACCACTTACCTACGACAGAATACCTTCCCCACATCCCTACGCTCGTATCTTACCAGATCGGCAAGACAATTTTGATTCTGCGCTGTATACTTTGAATTCCAAAACAGTTGCTACATTATGCACAAACAAGAAAACCCTTTCTCAACAGGAGAAGTGACACCTTTGATTGGAGAATTGTCTATGGCCAAGCTAGAAAAAGTCAAGAGAGAGAAAATACAGGCATGAAAAGTTAACTGAAAGAATTTTTTCACGTGCCTCCTCAGCTGAACATATGGGAGGTGTGGATCGGATGGATGCCGCAGCCCAGCCTTACAGCGCATGTCGCCGAACACACAAATGGTTCGTAAAGCTGGTGGTATTTCTGCTACAGCAACTGGTTCGCAACATCTAGGAAAGAAAGCATCTAGGTGGATCGATGAGCTTTCTCAACTACACTGAAAGGTGTGTAAAGCACTTGATTGAAAGCAGCGGAAATGGTCGATCCAGAGTTAAGCGTCGGGCTCTTCCCCGTCAGTCAGGCGACATCCATCATCACCGGCTGGAAAAGCTACCTGCTACCGCAGTACAAGAACGGCATACCAAGCGTAGCCGAGTTTTTTACCAGCGCAGGCTGAAAAAGCGGACCCTTCTGTACCTCTGCCAAAGCTGTGACGGTCAGCCTGAGCTTTGCCTGAAGCCGTGCTTCTTTGAATGGCGCTCGGCTAACTGATTGTTGAAACCTACTTTTCATTCACTTACACGCAACTTCATCTGCCCGTATGTTCTTAATATTTACTCTTGTTAGTGCCCACTGCCCACCCCAGAAGACGAACGCAGCAAGCTCAAGAGCAGCAAATGGCGCAGGAACAGCGAGGAGGTCAGGGAAGGCTGCCATGCACTCCCCCCCGTATATTTCAGACCGATTACGAGAAAATATTCAAGCATTATTGACACCAGTTAGAACGGATCAAAGCAGGATTAAAAGAGTGACAGGATACGAAAAATTTTTTTTTTCAATTGCAATGCGACAGCGAGGCCAAAGAGCCAACCGCGGGGGATAAAAAAAACCCCGCCACGCAACCCCCCCCCAACACCGGGGGTGGGGGGAAGCCGCGGGGGAGGGGCAGGGGTGGGCAGCGTACACAAACGCCAGTTAGCGCAGCCCGCGCAAACTAGCCATACCCATGGATGAATGAATAGAATGGATTGCTATTCTGGCTCTGGCTATTTTCGTTTTTGACTCTTTTGCATCCGGTTCCCCCCCGTGCCTTTTCATTGGTTGATGATTGCCATAGACAATTTTCGGCCTTCGCCCCTTTCTTTCGATGCACAAGCGCAAAGAACTGAGAATGTCAGTTACTTGCAGAGAATATCGAGCGCTCGATATTCTCTGGTTACTTGTTTGTCAATTGAAGTTGTTAATTGAAGCAGAGGAATGATAACAAATCCCCTGCAAATTACAACAGTAATGATTTCAGATTTTCATGTCGAGGGTGATGATGAGGGTGCGATGACAATGCTACAATAATGGATTACTGGCGATGCTTTATTTGAATTTTACTATTGGAGTTATGAAATTGGTTTTAAAGTTCTATTTCAACACAAGTAACTTCTATTTCGCCCATCATCATCATCGAGGGAGTACCTTTGTGTGTGCATCACGCATCAAAACTTGTGGTACACGATTCTATTAACGTACATGACAACACAGACTGTTAGAATGGTGAAATTGAGTGAAATTGGAACAGGAAAACAACACACATATACGATACCAGTAACGATGAGAACAGACTGTTAGAATGATTAAATCATATGAAATTAGAGTCGGAACACTACAGCCCAATGTTAGGAGCACAGGACAATCTTTAGCTGTTACTGGCCGAGAAAGAGAATACTGAGCTCTTTGTCAAGACAAACTGCGGTGCCATCTTCACATTGCTCATCCATTCGGTCAGTTGAAGTGGAGATTTGACAGGAAAAGAAAAGAAGCTGATATTCACTCCAGTGTCGTCCCGCATCCCTGACTTGGATAGACATCCTAGTGCAGCACAGTAGCGCTTTGAGCCATTAGGCATGGTAGTGATAAAAGTAAAATAAGCAGTGAGTAAACAACAACAACAAGCGCAAAGAACTGATTTTATTGTAGACGAATCGACTCTTGAATCGTGCTTGTAGGTCTTCCCCCTTTATTTCAAAACACGAGCGAAAGCGCTTGTGCATCGAAAGAAAGGGGCGAAGGCCGAAAATTGTCTATGGCAATCATCAACCAATGAAAAGGCACGGGGGAACCGGATGCAAAAGAGTCAAAAACGAAAATAGCCAGAGCCAGAATAGCAATCCATTCTATTCATTCATCCATGGCCATACCTGCAATGTATGCCATTTCCTATTGACACATGGCCAAGCATTCTTAAATTGCTGACACTATTCATTGTCTATGGCCAAAAAGCAATCCTTCACCAATAACGCGACTGTGCTGTAAATTCCAAGCCGTGCTGTAAATTCCAAGCCGTGCTGTAAATTCCCGCACGTATTCAACTTATTAAATTTATTTAATTCTACCTGAGCTACTGGTCTAATTCTACCTGAGCTAATGAGCTAATCCTGCCTAAGCTACTGTCTCAGTACCTGAGCTACTGACCCAATTCTACCTGAGCTACTGAGAAAATTCTACCTGAGCTACTGACCCAATTCTACCTAAACTACTGGTTTAATTCTATCTGAGCTACTGACCCAATTCTATCTGAGCTACTGACCCAATTCTACCTGAGCTACTGAGAAAATTCTACCTGAGCCACTGACCCAATTCTACCTGAGCTACTGGTCTAATTCTACCTGAGCTAATGAGCTAATCCTGCCTAAGCTACTGTCTCAGTACCTGAGCTACTGACCCAATTCTACCTGAGCTACTGAGAAAATTCTACCTGAGCTACTGACCCAATTCTACCTAAACTACTGGTTTAATTCTATCTGAGCTACTGAGAAAATTCTACCTGAGCTACTGAACCAATTCTACCTGAGCTACTGGTCCAATTCTACCTGAGCTACTGAACCAATTCTACCTGAGCTACTGGTCCAATTCTACCTGAGCTACTGAACCAATTCTACCTGAGCTACTGGTCCAATTCTACCTGAGCTACTGACCCAATTCTACCTAAACTACTGGTTTAATTCTATCTGAGCTACTGACCCAATTCTACCTGAGCTACTGAACCAATTCTACCTGAGCTACTGGTCCAATTCTACCTGAGCTACTGGTCCAATTCTACCTGAGCTACTGGTCCAATTCTACCTGAGCTACTGACCCAATTCTACCTGAGCTACTGAACCAATTCTACCTGAGCTACTGACCCAATTCTACCTGAGCTACTGAACCAATTCTACCTGAGCTACTGAACCAATTCTACCTGAGCTACTGAACCAATTCTACCTGAGCTACTGAACTAATTCTATCAGCCGAGGTACCGAAATTTAGGACTGAAACTTACATGTTCGCAGGCAAAAATATTTTCCATTGCTGTTGTCACTTAATTAAAATAAATTATAAAGCCCTCTTATCCCTCTTATAGTCCATGCGTGCGGTAAATTCCAATCTATCTATCTATGGCTAAAACCAGAAGAATGCTTTGCCAAGACTATTTACGCACTCGAAACCTAGAGATAAATCTACCAATGTTGCACGCTCCAAATATGTCTATGGCCCAAAGATCTGGGCAGTTTAGAGCAGTGAAGAGACGGGCAAGGCCAAGCCAAGCGAGGTCAGCGAGTTTGCGGCCAAAAAGCTGTCATCATGATTTACGAAGCATCAACGGGCGAGCCTATTGGATTGCTGCATATGTCGCAAGGAGATGTCGTTGGTTTGTCGTCTTCTGAGATTGACGAGCGAATCTGGCGGGAGGCGACTATGCAAGGCATGCTGGACGATCTGGCTCAGTTGGATGTGAATGAAATCAAGGTGCTGTTAGCTGGTCAAGATCCGGAACGAGACTTGCTCAGGGAGATGGATGTAATGCAACTCGACACTACGCCAAAGTCAGCTCTGTTGCAAGAAAAGTGGGCACTTCGTAAGTTCAACGAGGTGCTTTCAAGCGAGGTGCTTTCAGACTACGCCTGCGATCTGAATACAGCCGATATCGAACAGTTAGTCACTGGCTTGCGAATCTTCTATGTTAGCTGGTCAGTTTAGAGTGAAGAGTTCTACTATGCTTTTGTTCGTAAAATTGACGGTGGCTTCTATGCGCCTGCTTCGTTGATTACCGCTCGAGCTGGTGTTTTCCGCTATTTGCTGCGTGTCCGTGACGTTAATATTATCGAGGATCCGCGCTTTGCAAAGGCCAACATGCAATTGAAGGCTACAGCCGCCATGTTCATCAGATCAGGCGGCACCGTCAGATAGTTCTGCGCCTTGGAGACAGAGGATCTAGAAAAGCTGCGCCGCTACTTCGATCGAAGTAGCCCGACCATTTTGCAGCAGGAGGTCTACTATGTATTAGCCTTGCAGTTTGGCTTGCGTGGACGCGAATGGTTCCGTAAGCTAACTACGGATTCTATTGAGAGATGCAACATCAATGGGCGACGCACATTCAGGCTGGCATCAATGGAAACCAAGACTGTTCGAGGAAGTTTAAAAGCGCGGACCTCAGAAGATAGGAAGCAGAGTGCGATTGTCGAAACCTTTGAAATAGGATGCCCCTACGAGTGTGTTGAGCTTTACCTGAGCAGGATCGAAGAGGCCAAGAGAAAAGAGGGAGTGTCGAGCTCCGTTGTGTTCATACGTCCCCGAGTACGCGGCTTTGCAGAGTCGTGGTATTTTGCTAAGCAGGTTGTAGGCGTCAAGACTCTTGGGAACATGGGGAACATGATGAGTGGCATCTCCAAAGCGGCTAATTTGAGCAAGATTTATACTGGCCACTGTCTAAGAGTCACCCTGGCAACCGAGTTGAGTGCAGCTGGAGTGTCCCTGAGGGATATCAGCGCTGTAACGGGACACAAAACTGAAACAGCTGCACAAAGGTACATTCGGAACAGCAGAAAGCGTGACGGAGAGATGGCTGGGCTGTCTGTAAGGATCAGTTCCATCGGCGAGGAAAAGAGCGCAAGGATAGAGATCCCGCACGACGAGGTGCGTGTGCCGACGCCCGGCTCAGAGGTACCGGCTGATGCGTTGCTACCGGAGACCAGTGCTCAGGCCGATGTGCGACAGCAATCATCTACAGCCACGAGGGCTAGAACGGCAGATGCAAACGTTGGCTACAGCTATATCGGGCACATTCAACAACTGCCAATTCCACGCGCATATTTCGAACATGCCTTGATCCGGCGTACAGCTTGGACCGATTTATACTAAATCCGTTGATTGTTTTGTTCATATTAGGTTTTTATAAATGTTACAAACTTGTTTTCTCATATTAAGTTTTTATAATGTTCAACTGCTAAATATAGCATTAAGTAGTTAGTTCAGACGTTGGCTTCGGCCAGACATTCAAAGCGTGCAACAATCTGGCTTGATTGCTATACCCCTAAAAACCCCTCCAAAATGATACAATGCGTTATGGCTCTATTTCTAGCATACCTATGGTGTTTGGTAGCTAAATAAGAATTAATTCAGACAGTTATTTTCTTCACCGAATTACTTCATCAAATATTGTTTGCTGTCACGCTGATCGATCGCTGCAGCAGATACATGCATTTAGAACACGCAAATTTGAATGTTTGAATTTCAATATATAGAGTACAATTCTTTATCACCAGGCTGGAGTTGATCGTCGTTTGTGTAGGCAGCGCCTACTATCATTGGCGTTGGGTTGTTTGTTAGCGGCTGCGCCGCGTGACTCAATCGCTATATATACATATATATATCTTCCCCCTGCGCAAGTACAATATCAAATGTGCATGATGCGACTTTAGCCACCACCCTGACTCAGTTCAATTCAGCCAATAAAATATACTGATCGCTATTATTCTCGCCTGCAAGCTTTCGGCAACTATCGACAACAAGCGTGCAGTCTAGTCTCGTTTCACTCGCTACAGTGGCATGGCAAAGCAACCGCACCCAACGCGGAATGGTCACAAATTACATCGCTCTAACGCCTCCTGAATACATTTGTCATCTCCGACGAACCTCACAATGCTGGCAAGCGCTGTCATGAATAGGCAGTGCGCTTCACAGACTTTATCAAGGCGTCCGGAGTTGCAAATGAGAACCAGAAGTGCAAGCTGCTCTGCTACACTGCCGGAAAGGAGCTCTCGGGCATCGTTCGCGAGCTGCCAAAGCTTTGGGTTGTAGGTGAACAGGAGGAGCACACACGGGTCAGCATATTTGATGGACTGAAGCGCCATTTCGACGACAGGAAAACATCGTTTTCGAGAGATACCAATGTTCTCTAAAGCGTCCAACAATAATCGGCCGTGAAAAATCGAGGCAGCTGCATGGTACAGCAGACTGCGGACGGCAGCCGAACCTTGCGAATTTAATTCACTCAGCTCGTCGCGACATGCACCTCCGACAAACTGCGCAGACGACCACATGTACTCCAAGAAGCAGACGTCACGTACGTTGGACGATGCCCTGCGGAAGGCCAGAGCATTCGAATCTGCGGAAGAGCAGGCTGCTGAGATGAAGAAGACCCCCGACGCCTAGGTACAAATGTAGGTAGCGTAGCCAGGAGCAGCAAAGCAGCGACAGGCAGACGCGGATCCGCCAGCAAACCGAGATCAAAGCCGAGCCAGTTGCCGACCTGCTACCGCTGCGGCGAGCGCGGCCACGCCACCTGCGACGCAGCCATATGCAGGGGCAATATCTGCAACAACTGCGATAAGCCAAATCAACATGGCCAAGGCGTGTCGTCAACCGCACTCAGCCGGCAGCAGAGTCCCGCAGCAGATCCACGTCAACGCAGACTGCACGGTCCCCGACGCTGTCGCCAGCGAAGACCTGTTCACCCTGCACAGAGACGGCACCTTCCCGGGTGAGGAAGTGGGAAGTCGGTAGCTCTCGATGCTGATCGACAGCGGCGCCAGCTGCAGCATACATGTAATGAGCAGCCGCACTTTTAAGACGCTCAATTGGCCTCACCTGCGAGCTCCATTGTCGGAAGTCAGAGCCTACAGAGCTCTGTGCACCACTCAATATTTTAGGAATCGCCGACCTGGAAGTTCAAGTCGGAGCAGCCAGTACCGTCGTCCCCTTCCACATCATGGATGGCGATGGTCGCACAATACTCGGTTGCAATCCCGCATTCAGGCTCGGAGATCTCAAAACTCAGCACCCGGAGTTCAGTGGACGCCAATTAAGCAGCACCTGCACCACGACAGACTAGACGCCTGTCTTCACCACCTCCGCGAATTCAGCAGCGTCACGCTGAACAAGGACAAGTGTAAGTTCGCCAAACCGGGGGTCGAATTTCTCGGGATGCACCTGTCAGACAAGGGCATCCAACCAGCTGCTGAGAAAATTTGCGCAATTGTTCATTCTTTTGATTGACCATAGACAAATTTGAAGTCGAAGGGAAAGCGATTTTAGACAGAATCATGTCTTACTTAACCAGATGGAATACATGTATGTCATAGCGAAGAAACTGCTTGTATATCATTCTGCGTCACAACGGAAGAATGGCTATATCGTGCACCAATGTTTTTGACCGAGGGCGCGTAGCTACTAGCTAAAACAGCTAAAACAGTTACTACATCATTGTATCATTTTGGAGGGGTTTTTAGGGGTATAGCAATCAAGCCAGATTGTTGCACGCTTTGAATGTCTATGGCCGAAGCCAACGTCTGAGCTAACTACTTAATGCTATATTTAGCAGTTGAACATTATAAAAACTTAATATATGGCGCAACCAGAAATTTGGGAGCGGATTCTAAAGAGGGTAAAAGAACCAAAAGGACCGGGGGCGGAGGGGATGGCTCTAAATTTTGGCGAATATGCGCTTGGTCCGCCTTTCATTTTTCAGGTCTCCGCCAAAAAGGTGGCGGTCCCCGCCCCTCCTAGTTGCGCCACAGCATTAAAGGGATTAAAGAGTAATGTATTCAAGGTAAACGCAATGTCAAGATTACGTTTAGATTTACTTTTTGGAAAATCGTTTACTACGACTACGAGCAATATTTAAAATATTTCAAGACATTTTGATCAAAACGAAATCCATGATATATATAGGAGGACTTCAGTGTTCACTCACAAGTTGTCAGTACTTTTAAACTAAATTTAATCACGCAGCTTGACTGTAGCGTTGTGTGCTTTGCCTAGGTTTCACCGAGTCAATCTAT
This sequence comes from Macrostomum lignano, assembly GCA_002269645.1. Classification (NCBI taxonomy): domain Eukaryota; kingdom Metazoa; phylum Platyhelminthes; family Macrostomidae; genus Macrostomum; species Macrostomum lignano. The sequence goes on from NIVC01000606.1 coordinate 236,884, forward strand.
TTTCTAATCTTTAATTAATGTCAGAAATAGGTATGGTATAGACGATAATATCTAGTGAATCTGTGCTTTTTTACTCAGTAATATTTCTCTATCTAGAAGTGTAAATCTACGTCTCTAGTCTAATTTTTAACAAGGCCTAAGTCAAAGTTCTTAGTTCTTTCTAACTAACTATCAGCTAGTAATTATGATTATGAAATAATTTTGATGCAATAATAGTGACGACCTAGTAAAGTTAATTCTAAGCCTAACTACACCTAAAACCAAATTTAAAATTAAAGTAATGACAATGTAAATGAAAATGGAACAGTTTAGGCCTAATAGGCCTACTTTTTTAATTTTTAATATGCCACTGGCATCATATTCTAGAATCTAGACCCAAATCTAATAGTATGTAGGCCTAACACATTAAATTATCTGCTTTTTATTAGCTAGTAGGCATATGACTATCTCCTTAGATATGTGATATGTGACTGTCTAGTCTAGAGTATATGTATTTTTTGAGTTAAAGTATGATTAGACTACCTATATTCTATGGTATAGGCTAATTTGACCTAATTAATTGAATCAAATTTCCATTGTTGAATTTTTGCTAAAGTGCATAGGTTATAATAAGAAAATATGATGTTAATATCTTTGAATCTAAAATTATACCATAGTAAGCTCATTGTAAATTTATTATAATATTGAGCCTTCTCTAATATGAAATGTTCTTTAGGTTGATGAAAAGGTTGGACAATATTGAATTTTCAATTTCAAAAAAGTATTTTTTTGACAATATGATATGAGATACAATTGAGATTTTGAGATACTTTATTCAGATAAAACAAAGCTAATTTAAAGAATTTAAAGAATTGAAAAAAATAGATTTCTTTTTACAAAATTTTCTATATTCAAAAACAACTTTAAACTTTGTGCACTTTTGTTAAAAAATCATAACCTTTAATTTGTAAACAGCATGGACATTTTTGGGTGTATATTATTTTTCCAAACATGGCTAAATCCTTTAATGAGTTGTTTTTTGGCACTAATTTGATTCATATTAAATTCAATGTGTTTATATTAACTTCTAAGTAATCTATGCTATATTCAGAAGATTAATATTCAACCTAAGGCTCTTTATTTTACTTTATTTTATATCTTAGATTCTTGACATTTTTAAAAATCATGATTCAACTGAGATTCAATCAAGAAAAAAAGTCAAAATCTTAAATATTAATTGCAAAATTGAGATCTTGTCTAACCTCCATCTTTATTTGTAGATTTATACTTTTATCAAAGCTAGGTAGGCCTAATATAGCAATGCAAAACCAATCTATTGTGCCGGGGGTTAGGCCTACCATTGTCTTATTACATAAAATCCTTAAAGCTATCTCATCAATATCATTAAGCTATGCTAGGCCTAAGGCTAATACTTCTCTATCATAATAAGTCCTAAAATCTATTATAAAAAGTGTCTTAAATCTATTTTTTTATATTGCACTTTAATTTCTATGATTGCACTTTGTAACTCTGGTCTTAGTATACTTTTGGTGCCATCTTAGTCAGTGATGGACTAAGTATAGATTTTTGCAAGTTTCCTAAACTGAATCCAAATGTACAAAAATTCCAAATCTGAATATCCAAATATGTTTCCAAATATAAGCAAAAGTAAAAAGTGAATGGAAGGAATAATTATGACACTTTTAAATAATAAAAATACCTTATTATCTAATTAATTATCAACACAAGCAACTAGTTAATGAAAACAGTCTCTCATCCCAGTGAGCTTTGGGGTTGGAATATTATAATATAAGGTGCTGGCAAGTTGCAGTAATTGGCCATGGCCACCCTATTTTTTAAAAGTACCAATCCATATATGCACAACCTTAGGAATCACCTGGCTGCGTCTATTGGCAACACACACATGTAAGTCGCTTTTGGCTGAGAATATACATGCGCAACCTTGGGAATCACTCGGCCATTTCTATTGGCAACATACATATTTAAGTCGCTATTGGCTGAGAGCAATCACGTGACTATTATTCTGTTTAATAGTGACTTACATGTGTGTGTTGCCTATAGAAACAGCCGGGTGAATCCCTAGGTTGTACCCAAACATAGCTGAGAAGCAGTCACGTGACTATTATTTTGTCCAATAGCAACTTACATGTGTGTGTGTTGCTAATAGAAATGGCTGGGTGAATCCCTAGATTGCACCCAAGCATGTACCAATCAAACCTATCTTCTGGCCATAGGCTGGTTCATAGCCTTCACTGTTCAATAGAGCCATTTGGCCATGTCTTATAGGATGGCTACCACCTTTGATATGCTAAACTACTCTTGGAGCTGTCTGTCTTAGATATGACCATACTTGCAAGCTCTATAGAAATCTCTAACATTGATCTAGCTTAAAAAAGGCAATCTTAAGCAAGAATTGCTCAATATAGTGCCAGATTTTCTTAACCCCTAAGCTGTTTATAGTAATTAGACTATGTACTACTATGTAATAGTCTTTAGGTTTTTGTTCGAGTGCTAAAGCCTTTGCCCTTTGGCAAGGTGCCTCTATAGAGTTAGCAGCTTTGTTGGTGCTTCCTTGCCAAGGTGTGATGTCATGGCTGTAGGCTGATTTACTTGGCTGATATATTGGAGCTTAAGACTTCTAGGAGGGGCCTAATGGTAGTGCAGATGGCAGCATTGTGATCTATTGTGTCTTGGCTAATGTCAAGGTTGCTATAGATCCCTTTATAACATATTATTGCATTGGTATAGCCACATACAAACCTTAGAGATTTAGATATTTAAGATTGCTTCTATTCTAGGCCTTCCACTTTTATCTGTCAGCATAGCAATGAGGTTGGAATGGCCTCTTATTGGTGCTAGGCATCTTCAGCATTGTAGGGTAGCAGGGTAGAGCCTCATTCTTATTTATGCCTTATTGAACCTCAGGTTTGCCAAGTAGTTCTTGAAAAATGTCTATGGAATTGTCATATTAGGCTATTAGCAATCTTATAGCAGTCTTATTATAAAGAATCGATGTAATATAAGATCTCCAAAGCTTGCAAGGGCTTGCATTTATAGCCTGGTTGACTAAAAATTGGACTATATCATTGTGTTCCTCCTTGCACCTTAGGTGGGGTATACCAGAATTGACAGATTTTCTATTTATGTTTATAACTTTTTTTAGATATTTTAATGAGCAATATGTCTAATTAAGGATAAAATTTTGTAGATTATTATGATATTTGCAGATTCACTTTTTGTGCATGTCAGTTTTTATAAGCAGATAACTATTACTAACATGAAATTTTTATAGATTGCTTATTTGCTTGCATGTCTTTTGACTAGTGGCCTGACTTTGACATGGCACCTAGTGGCCTATAATGTTTTGTCTTGCACAGTATTCAAGAAATTATGAAACAATTGCTTTTCTACTCCCAGTGATCTTAGTCTAGATAGTGTATCTGCCTTAGGTATCTCCATAGATTGATAGCATTTGATTAAATACTTGTATTTGGCTCAATACTGAATTCTAGTGTTCACCAAGATATATTTTAATGACATGATGATTAGTGAGCAAGGTAAACTTCTCAGAAAACAAGTATTTACCCAGCTTTTTGACAGCCCAAACAATGGCCAAGGCTTTGTGCTCAATTTGTATAGTTTCTTTCCACTTTGCTTGGGATTTTCAAAATATAAAGAACACAACCATTAGACTGCTCTAGCATGGCACCTAGACCAAATGGTGAAGTGTCTGTTTTCAGCTTGATGTTTTATCATGAGGGTTGAACAGCTTGATGATATCCACATTCAGAATCCTTCATTTAATTGCACTAAATGCTGCACTTTTTTGAGACCCCAGTGCCATTTTTCATTCTATTGCACAAAGTAAGCAAGGGGTTCCTTTATGGTGAAAAGGTTGCAGACCAGGCCCAAAGAGGCCATAGTTCCTTCATAGATTTAGGCTCTTCAATTCCTCTGATTGCTTCCATTTTGTCTAGTGATGATATCTTGCCTTCACCACTGATGCTTAAGCCCATACATGCGCGACCTCCAAAATTCGGTCGGCCGTGCGACTTAGTTTTAACAAAAATGCGACGTAGTTGTTGGCCAAAAATGCGACTTACATGTAAAAAACCGCAAATAACGCAACTTTGGGTAAACGGCAGGAGTAACTATGACTGTCTTATAAAGCCAAAATGCCTTGTCAGCTACTTAGTACCACTACTTCGTGTTTTTCGCGTGGGCATTTTTGCGACTTCCATGGTTGGCCGCCAAATCGGTCGGCCGGATCGGCCGACTCGGCCGACTGTTGCGCATGTATGCTTAAGCCTAGATACTTGACTGCCATTTATTCTAGTTATTTGAAACAGTATTTGTCTTTAGAATCCATGTAATAAATTTCAGTTGTTCATTGTGTTCTGATTATATTCTACTGAGCACAAGAATGTTATCCTGATATAATTAACAATCAGTTTTTCTTGTTCACTAAAAGCCAGTCCATGTATCCTTGAAAGATAGCAGGTGCTTGCTTGACTCTAAAAAAGGCCAATGTCTGTGGTTGATATAGGCCAAAAGGTGTACTAAAAGTTAGTATCTAACTTTGTAAAGACCCTTAAGTAAATTTAGCTGTCACCCCAGAAGATGCATAGAGTGGACACATTGCTGCTATCACTGATGACAATAGATAGCTTTGAAACAACACTGCTAGTCTTGGTCTTTATGTCTTTACTTTCCTCCTTTGAAACAACAATTCCGATTATGTCAACAAATCCATAAAATGTTAAATTGGCCAATTTATAAAAAAAACTTTGCAACATAGTTTTCATGAGAATGAAATTGTGTCTTTTTAAGGTTAGTTTAGTCATATGCTTCTTTTTTCAAAAAGCACTTTTAACAGTTGAGGGCGCTTTCAAAAATTGTTCCTTTCTGTTTGAACTTGCAAACTATTTCTTTATATATATTTTTACAAACTTTAAAAAATATGTTCAAATTCTTGCAAAGAAACAAACTTATAAAATTTAGTTGCTAAATCTATTTTAAGTATTTAAAATAAAAATTAGAAGACACTTAGATTTTTTCTAGATTATTAGTCAGGAGGTCAGGAGTCATTTCCCCCTTCTCATTAAAAAATCTGTCCTATGGTGCTAAAATAGAACTGGGATATTTTTTTCTGTTGAATTCTGCCTTCTTGAAATAGTAATAATTTTCTGTTACACAATTCACAGCCTCTATAAAAATCTACTTTACTGCTTTCAGTTGGATAAAACTGTTTCGACAGAGAAGCAATGGAGGTAGACGAGCTTGGAAGCGGCGGTGGTAGTAGCGGCGACCCCGAGAACCAGTTGGTTAACATGTTCAGTAGCATGGCTACAGAGGACAAGGACAATCTAGTCAAGGCGCTGCAGGCCATTGTGGGCACCAGCGTCAGTCCGGCCAATTGCCAATTCTTTCTGGAGCTGGCCAACTGGAACCTCAGTGGCGCCATTGGGGCTTATTACGATTTCGACTTCTCACAGCAGCAGCAGCAGCCGCAGCAGCAGCTTCTTCGGCAAGATCTTGTCGCAACTGACACGTCTGGTCCTCGGTTGGCCATTCTATCCTGCGAGGCTGTCGTCTGCGAGGACAGCAGCCTGGCCGTGTCGTGCACTGTCTACAACGAATCAACAAACGATTGCCCGCCAGGCTGTCGGTTGGTGTGCTGCCCGGAGTCCGCCGACGCTAGTGGAGGTGCCTACTTGTGCGAACCCTGCCAGCTACCCATTATGCGGCCTGGCAGCAACTGCAGCTGCCGTTTTATCTTGCCGCCGTTATTGGCCGGGGCGCTGAACGATTTGGCCAATCCTGGCAGGCGGGTTCGGCTGCGCTTAGTTGCGCCCGACGGTCTGCCGCTGACCCTGCCGGCCTCTACTCGATGTTTAGATTTAGTCGATCTGGCAATGAGAGGGCGCGGCGGCGCTGAATCTGGCGCCTGCGCCGATGCAGCCAGCCGATCTGGCGCCGATTCGCCTGTTGCTGTGGTAAGTATGAAATCTGTACGAACACCGGCTGTGACTTACTTTTTGGCCAAAAATGCAACTTACCTATGAGAGAAACCTAAGCAAAATTTAATGTAATTTTTGGGTAAACGGCAGAAGTAACTATGACTTTATTATTAAGGCTAAATTCCTCGTCATCTAATTGGTACTACGTCTTTTTTGGGTTGGCATTTTTGCCACTTACCTTGGCTGGGCCCTGACTGTGCCAGGTATTGCGCATGTATGTGTCTGCATAATGCGTAGATTACATTTAGCTAATGTTGGCTTAGCTAATTTTGCACATTTTTCGATCGCTAAAATCACTTAATTACTTCTAAAAAATAATCCTTTATAATTCGTGTCTAGTTAGGCCTGAATATTAATACAGGTGAGACCATCCGTAGGGTTCTGATTGAGAGATTCAAAAAGTTTCTAGCATGTCAACTTACCCAATTGTACTACTAATAATCTGATGAGAGAGTAGGCATAGGCTAGCATATTCAACGGTTCTCAAGCAATAAATCAAGAATGAACAAATCTCAATGTCTAAATTTCAGCTAAAAATTACATTTATTCCCGGCTTTTAACGTTAGAATCGCAGTGCCATTTGGCATCCTAGATTCAAACCCAGGATGCCAGCTGAGCATCAGTATAAGAACACATACTAGAATAACTAGATGGGCCACTTAGCACATTTACGTGTAAGCTACTTTCAGTTCAGTAGTAAGTTAAACAAAGTATTTTAATTTATTTTTAAACTCAAGGCTCTTTTGGCTCTTACCCCAGCTTAAACCCTCCAACCAGCGCCTTTCCGCATTATCCCCGCGTACCACAATTTTTATTGCCTTTCTCGAAATTCCAGCCTAAAGCTGCCATGTACATTTCAGTGGACTGGCCAATGTACATTACTGCTGAACCAATTAGCAAGCTGTTTACGCCTGCAAGCTTGGGCTTCTAAACTTATCAGAGTCATTTCAGCTGCCTTTATTTTTATAAAATAGCTTATGTATTCTTCTTTGCTACTGAACTGAAAGTAGAAAGCTGTTTTTAAATATATATGCCTGAGATTGGCCCATCTAGTTATTCTAGTATCTGTTGTTAAGAATTTCAATATAAAAAATATTAATGTCTGTACCCTACCCTGATAGCTTCAGAAGTTAGCTCAGCAGTCTCAGTGTTTTCAGACTACTCAAAGTTGACAATTAATGGAAATCTCGGATCCGAATTCAGAATGCCAAAAGTACGGTTGATGTGTCAGGCACGCACGCTATGACAGAAAACCTTGTTCCTTGGCATAAATAAACAATAAGTGATTATTAAATGAACTTTAAATTATTTACCCTTGTATATTTCAGAATCCACCGCCGTCTCCGTCCCACGCTGATGAGAACATGATGGATTAGCCTAAATTTGTCTGCAATGAAAAATTGATACAAGTTTAAAATGTTTATTTATCGTGAAAAAAGCATTTTAGACTAGACTACTTATCGTTATATGTTTTGTGTAGACTTTTGACTAAGACAGGACATTGCTTATCTTGATTGATATTTCCTTTTGATGTTGTACAGTTTGTGCTTTCAAATCGATGAATCAATGGTAGGTACTTGCACTTGAATTTAAATTTTTTATGGAAGTTGACTTATTTTAATTTACTGCTATATTAGGAAAGTAATAAGGTGCAAGAATATGTAAACCCAGAAGTAAGCTTTTGCTATATTCAGATTTGCGTACCGTTCCTTTTTTGTCGCAGTTCCTCCTTTTCTTCACCCTTTGACTTTAATGAGTTTTGCTACTTGCAGCATCAACGTGAGCTCTATTTAATCTGTTACATATTTACACCCAGAACACCAAAACAGCAGCAGCCCATTATTTGCAGTGTTACACTTTCCGCACTCTGTTATTATTAGCCCCATTCACCTTCAGATATAACTCCATCACAATAGCTTTAGTTAGATTTTGCCAATTCTCTTCATCAGATCCAATGCTAATACCAAAATATATATTCACAATTTGCCATTTTTTGTGAAGCTGATTCAACAGCTTATACTGACTGCTAGAGTTTCATTCATTTATTATGAGTATTTTTATTTAGCAGAATGAAAACTTTAGATACTGCGTTAACCATCCTATTACTGGATAACTAAAAACTAGAAGTAAAATGAGCTCCCAAAGAATTTGATTTGAAAAATTCTGAAAATTTTTTTGATTTAGATCTCGACCAAAGTTAGAATCCCAATGCCGCCCGATCCCAAAAAAGTTTGATCCCATCTTACCTCTAAAAACAAATCGATTCTTGCCCCTACGATATTTGATCCCTATCTAAACCTGTCGTCGTGATAACAGCTTATGACCTTGTTATGAAACAAAATAAAACAATAAATGCAATGAAATAAATCAAAGTAATATTTTATTTTCTTGTCGACTAAAGTTACAACTAAACTAAAACTAAGCTGAACAAACTAAACAAGCTAAACTAAACTAGTTGCTCCTTTCCAATCTGTTTTGATTTTTGTAATCTTCGATTGCTTGTACAAATTGCATGCTCCAATGATCGGTACTGGGTCCAGATCTTCACAAGAAATACCGGAAACTGTTGGGTAAGCCTTATGTGTATATAACTCAGATTTATGTCATATTAACATTCATTTAATAATTTTTATTAAATAAAAATATGGAAATGCCTTTTTCAGAAATGAGTATGAACCATTCCGCCTGTACTTCACCGGATTTCCGTACACATTTAACGAGGTGAGTTTTATCTTCATTATCTTTTTTCTTTATTAGTAGAGGATAAACACTTTCAAGAAAAAAATATCTACGATTTTAAATTATCTCTGTTTTAGGACAATATACGATGCCTTTTCGAACAGTTCGGACAGTTATCTGACGTTCGCATCGTCAGGCCTCCGAATGGCACTTGTATTGCTTTCCTTACACTCGGTAGAAAATCGTCCGCTCTGAAGGCCATTGAGGCTTTGAATGATAAAATGTTTGGCCATCAAAAGCTAAAATTATGCAAAGCGCGACCGGAAACGAAGCGTGAACACCAATTTCAATCCAGCAGTTCCAATACGCTATCGTGGCGACCGAATGTCGTCTCTGAAATTGGTAATACGACTAGCACAGAACAACAGGACGCAGTTGAGCAGAGCGTGGAGACAGACAGAGTCCCGGTAGTTAAAGAGACTCAATCGATAGAAGAAAAGTGTTCAACCGAAGCAATCGAACAAAGCCACGATCATGAGAAGCCGCGTGAACATTCGCAAATTGTTCAGGACTTCATATCAAATGATAAATTTGAACGGAAACGTAGTGACCGTCAGGGTAGTTCTCGCACAATTATTAACCGGAGTAATTCAGAGCCCGAAATCGAAATGGGACTTTCCTGTAGCGATGTCGTTGATGTTGAGGTGACCGAATTCGAGTCCGCTACCCACTTCTGGGTCAAATGGCAATATCAGCCGGATTCAATGTTTGATTTAAGTGAGGCTATGCGTGAATGGTATGTTCATCCTGGCTCAGTGGTGACTGAAGTAACGCTTAATAGACCGTACCTTGCTTTGATTGACAACGGCATTACTCGAGTGCAAGTAATCGACAAGGCTGATGAAGAAAATTACTACCGAGTGCTGTGCGTGGATCTTGGATACGAAAGCGAGGTTGATCGGTCTTGCCTGCGCACTCTGCTAAAATGTCACTCAACACTGCCTGCCAATGCTGCGCTGGTTTCGTTTCGGGGCATCACGGCGCAGGACTTGCAGCTCACGACTGTCAATGAACAAATTGGCCGTCTTTTGGAGAACAATCATTACACTATGAAGATTCAGAAGTGCACCTCTACTTCCATCAATAGCCATTTTGGCTTCAAAATTACACCAATTGTCATTGTGGAGTCGAGTTTGCAAAACCTTGGTAACGAGAAATTTGTGTCTGACAGTTCTTATACAACATGCCAACTAGACAAATCAACATTAAGCGCACCTGTTCAGGTAGGTGTTATTCAGACAGTTGAAAATTGCGACTATAACCACAAGTCTGACAGCAAGCTGGCAACACAAGGTGCAGCTCTAAACAACCATGCCGAATCTGAATCGCGAGACCAGTCTCCATTGCAGACCGTCGTTGGATTCACCGAACCTCCGCCTTCACAGACAGCCTCACTCAATAACTCAGATGTCTGTGAGTCAGGGCAACTAAATCATGAAAACTGCATTGAGTTTGACAACTCTCAATCGACTACTGACTTGCTTTCTCAGGATATGACATCCTCGACAACAAAACTCAAGTTTCCTACCACTTTAAGTGGAAAATCTGTCACCACTGTCAACGACAAATCGGCAGCTCCGGCTTTAAGCCAAAGTAAATTTGAGTCCCATATCGAGCAGCCAGCAGCCAGTGTTGCCTTAAATTCGGCTCCGCAACCTAATGAAACTCTTGATTTTGATAGCCGTGAATCTATAAATCAAGCTTGTTCTGACAAGCATTTGCGAAGCAACTCCTTTTCACCAGAGATTGTGCTTAACAATATGTCTATTACAGTAGACAGATCAAGCCAAAAGCGGTATGTTCAATTACAATGCATGACCTTTAAGCTAACTCGTGAAACTTTCCGTGATAGTACAGAACTTCTAAACAGCTCTGAAAGAGATGAAAGCAGCAGATGCAACAAGTTGACAAGATCTGTGCGCCCCGGGATCGGACTATGGCAAACTCGATTTCAACGGAAAGTCCAACCTACCTCAGATGGCAAAGTTGACCGCAATATCACTTCAGCAGCACCTGCTCCTAAAAGCGCATCTACTTCCCCTCTAACATTTAACTTGCTAGATTCAATCGATGAGCTTGCGGTGTCTCAGAAAAGCTTGACTGCTTGTAATCCTGTGATTACTGAGGCAGATAATCTAGTGGACAGCTCAAACCAACGCGTGAACAGCACTCAAGCAGAGCGAATTGAGTCCGATGTAAAGCGGTCACTTCCTGAGCAATTTCTGCCGGTAGGTTCGCCTATTCGAGTAGCGATTGTTCAGCAAGATGGCAAAAACTTTAAAAGTGACTTCTTTGTCGTAGTGCTACTCTACAGCGAAGAATTCGCTAAGGCAGCAGAGACTGTTGCAAAGTTCAACTCACTGGATCGAGAATTTATTGAATCAGTTTTGTGTCGTGTCCATGTACCTCGTGTTGGTGATTTTTATCTTGTTGAACATAGCCCAACATCCAAGTTTCATCGAGCGCAGCTTATCAGTTTGGATCCTAAGAACAGTGACTGTCAGGTACTCTTTGTTGATTTCGGTGTTACACTGTCAGTAAGCTCCGATTCTTTATTTGCTATTCCAAATCAGCTAGCTAGTATTCCGCCACAGGCCTTCGCTTGTTGCCTTCTTGAACCGATGTCCGAGTCAGTTGAGAAGAAGGTTGCTGCTGAACTCAAAACCAATAATCCGTGTTACGCTGTTTTCACATCCAGTTATAAGCCCGGAGGCGTCATTCGGATTGTCCAGAAGATTATTACACCTCATTTAGATAGCGATATTTCTGCTATCTAAACTTTCGTAGCATCTGCGTCCTTAACACCAAGCGTGAAATTTACAATACGGCTGTTTGTTTATTGTTTAAGTTATTATCGACTAAAAACCTGCATTTCTCATTCATCTTTGATGTCAATCAAGTCTGTCATCGTGTTTGTCAGACGAAATAATAAGCGAGTGGTTTTTATTAAAGGCTCTGAAAGCTTCTACAGTGACTAGACAGAAAAATGTTTCTTCTGAAATCCAACCTTCCCTGATAATGTGCGGAATTTTTCGACTTTCTTCTGAATTACGAAAGTTTGGTCTGCTGGGAATAGCGGCAAAGAACCATTATTGACAAAATGTAAAAAAATGTTAAATTTCATGCATCGATTTGTGTAAAATAAAATAAATGTTCAGTCATGCACTCGTATGTATGTATTGAAGACTGCAGCTTAGTATTATACTGTAAGTATTTAAAATGTTAATTTTAACTAAATTCATGACTTAATGTCACATTTGTGTACATTTTCTTGTTTTTATTTCTCTATGTATGTTCGGATGTATGTCTCTTCTCTATGTATCTACTATATGGTTATTGTTACATTAAGTTTTCAACGTTGTGAAAGTGGCTGCTATTTGAGTTTTCGATGTGAAATTTCGACCTTGTAAAAGCACTCCCCCCTGATGGCACAGAAAAAATAATAGTGCACAGAACATTCACAACCCATAATTGCAGGCTGGCAAGCCATCGCTCCCTAAAAATAAACGGCCACTGTTCGCCATCATATCTGCCAAAACTAGGGTCCCGTCTGGCGTCTATGCTATAATAAGGGGGTTGTGCAGTTTTGCTTTGCAACTTGGCTGAGCGACCGAATTCTTGTTTAAATCCACAATTTGGCTGGTAGAGGGTTGTGAAATGTATAAATAATGGGATCTAAACGCTATGATATCAAAAAGCTGTCTGCGACAGTTAGACAATGGAAAACGCCCGCAATGATTGATTGTTTTATATCGCATGTTTTGTTGTTTTGTTTCGTTTGCTGCCTTTCAATAATAATATAGTTTAAATTCATCAGTTTACCAATGCTATTCTGGTTTTTGTTCCTTTATTATTTCTATGCTCGAATCGCTTTAGTAGCTCAGGCAATACCATATCTAAATAAATTTCACAATTCTTTAACAGGTACAGGTAGGGCTGGTAGGCACTTTATGATAGGATAGGAAACAATTTAAATCATTTTTTAGGTTTTTGATAGAAGAGATTAAACTAAGGCTTCTCTTATCAGAAGTAAGAAATAGTGTAAAAAATGCTGTTATTATCAAAACGCTTTGATCGGATAAACCTCTTTATTAAGACTTACTAAGCAATGGGGATTGGGGGGAGGCAATGCAGATTGCAGACAAAATGACTAAATCAATTGCGCTGCAGGAAAAAAGCATTGCGGGCAAACCTCCGCACGAAAAAACTCGGCAGGCAATTTGTCTGCTGGCGATTATCGTGCTCCCTTGTAGGACAAAATCGGCTGTGTGACTATGCTAGGCTTGAGCTGTGTGTACATGGCTAGCGTTGGGCTGGAGGGGTGGGTTAAAGTATCGATCGCCTCCACAATTCCTTTCCCCAAGCCTAGTTCCAACCCACCCCCCACTCACTCCAAGCCTCCAGGGCCGACCTCAAACTGTGTGGGGCAGTAAAGTCGGGAAGGCTTGTAAAGATAAGTTAAAATCAAATTCGCGCTAGAGGCATTAAAGATAACTTTAATGCGATACCATACGATACCACTAATGATAAACTCGATTTGTTTTTAACTTCAGATTCAGATTTCTCCAAAAGAGGACTATTTTAAACCACAAACAAAATGGCTGCTTCTGATCCGTCGCCGAATCTATTCATTGTGTTTCGCAGTGCCGATACCGTTTCTGAGGATGATGTTCGAGCCTTTTTAGAATCTTTTGACGCACCCGAAACGCTTAGCGTTCCTAGGCGTAAGGAAGGCGAAAGTCGACTCTGGTAAGTGGATCAAACAAATTTATCATTTGCGTGCTAAATAAACAAGCACCAAAAAGTACATATCTAATAAAATATTAAAATCAGAATCAGGCAGTGATCAGCTGAAATCAATGGGGGGGCGGCAGAATCAGGCAGTGGCCAGCTGAAACCAATGGGGGCGGCAGAATCAGGCAGTGGCCAGCAGAAGTCTATGGTGAGGGTGGGGGGGGGGCGGCAGAATCAGGCAGTGGCCAGAAGAAATCAATGGTGAGGGTGGGGGGGCGGCAGAATCAGGCAGTGGCCAGCTGAAATCAATGGTGAGGGTGGGGGGGGCGGCAGAATCAGGCAGTGGCCAGCAGAAGTCTATGGTGAGGGTGGGGGGGCGGCAGAATCAGGCAGTGGCCAGAAGAAATCAATGGTGAGGGTGGGGGGGCGGCAGAATCAGGCAGTGGCCAGCTGAAATCAATGGTGAGGGTGGGGGGGGCGGCAGAATCAGGCAGTGGCCAGCTGAAATCAATGGGGAGGGTGGGGGGGGCGGCAGAATCAGGCAGTGGCCAGCTGAAATCAATGGTGAGGGTGGGGGGGGGCGGCAGAATCAGGCAGTGGCCAGCTGAAATCAATGGTGAGGGTGGGGGGGCGGCAGAATCAGGCAGTGGCCAGCTGAAATCAATGGTGAGGGTGGGGGGGCGGCAGAATCAGGCAGTGGCCAGCTGAAATCAATGGGGAGGGTGGGGGGGCAGAATCAGGCATTGAAATGAGATTTTTTATTTCTAGAACTTGTGAAATATTTTTTAGCTTCGCCACATACGAGTCGGAGGCCAAGGCCACGTCCGTAATGAACGCCATCATCGATTCCGGCGCCAATTTAAAAGGCGAACGCCCGACTGTGCGGTACAACAATGGTCAGAGAGATAACCGGCGCCGAACTGTCGGCGGTGCTGGCGGTGGAGGCGGCCCCAGCTCAGTGAGTAGTTTTGGGCAGCGCCGCGATGACGCCAGGATGGGATCGCAGAGCTCGCTGAGCAAGTCTGGCTTTGGTGGATTTGGCAGCGGCGGAGACACTGCTGCCAGGTCGGCTAGCCGTAGCTCTGGCGCTGCTGCTAGCCAGTTCTATGCTAATAAGGACATAGATCTTGCCCGTCTGGTTATTAAGTAAGCTTTTTTGTTTGTTTATTAACCCTTTATTAACCCTCTTAGAAAAGAGGGTAGAGGAGAGAGGAGAGAAGAGGGTACAGGGGAGAGAATAGGGTAGAGAAGAGGGTAGAGGAGAGAGGAGAGAAGAGGGTACAGGGGAGAGAATAGGGTACAGGGGAGAGAATAGGGTAGAGAAGAGGGTAGAGAGGAGAGAAGAGGGGAGGGGGGAAAGGCGAAAAGAGACACCAAGCTCAAGCAGACTGGATTGCTATTGCAAAGTGTTGAAAGGCCCGAGGGCCGGATAGAGAGGCTTCGCGGGCCGCATGTGGCCCGCGGACTGGACTTTTCCGACCCCTGCTTTAAGGTTTAAGCCATGGCTTTACCCTAACTCTTCCTTGATTTACCTTTGGTTTGGCCTACCAACAACTTTTAATTGACCCTTGCCATCAGAAACCTCCCTCTATGAGCCACAGCATTTCAGAAATTTCTATTCTCAACTCAATTTATCAATCAACATCCGCGCAGAGTGGAGACTGGCAACGGCGTGCGTCACATCGAATGCCAGCCGGATTGTTTCAATCTGATGAGGCAGTTCATGGCGCCGGATGAGGTGGACACCGGAATTCGGGCCTTTGCCATCTCCGCCAATGGTGGCGGGGGCCAGCAGGCGCCAATTCCAATCAGAGCTGAGCAGACCGCGCCAGTGTTGACCAATGGCCAGCGGCAGCACAATAACGGCGGTGGCCTTCGAACTTCTTCAAGTCCGCAGCAGCTGATGCCGCCGCCGCCACCGCTTCGGCAGCCGCAGGCGCCGCCTCAGACTGTCGTCCCAGAGGCCGCGTCAACCGTGCCTAAACCAGTAGCGCGCTTCGAGCCCAGACGCCTGGCACCGGGTGAACGCCTGCGGGCCCAGCTAATTGAATTCGATTCAGTGAACCAGTTTACAGCTGTTGACATGAAGCTGGGCGAGAAGTACCAACAACAGGTGGAGGTTTTGATTGATCGGCTCTATAATAATGCCAATGGTCTGGCTGTTAGGGAATCTGCTATCGATCCTAAGGTGGGCGACTGCGTGTGCGCCATGTGGGACTCCGACAGCAAATACTATAGGGCCGTGGTGCGCGAGGTGTCCGGCGGCCGGCTCACTGTGTTCTTCTTTGACGAGGCCTCCATCGATGGCGTGCAGGCTGCCAAGGTGCGGATACGTTAGTTTTTAATAAAAGTTAATACCCTCTGGGGGCCTGGGGAGAGCTGAACACCCTCTGGGGGCCTGGGGAGAGCTGAACACCCTCTGGGGGCCTGGGGAGAGCTGAACACCCTCTGGGGGCCTGGGGAGAGCTGAACACCCTCTGGGGCCTGGGGAGAGCTGAACACCCTCTGGGGGCCTGGGAGAGCTGAACACCCTCTGGGGGCCTGGGGAGAGCTGAACACCCTCTGGGGGCCTGAGGAGAGCTGAACACCCTCTGAGGGGGCCTGGGGAGAGCTGAAAACTCTCTGAAGGGGCCTGGGGAGAGCTGAACACCCTCTGGGGGCCTGGGGAGAGCTGAACACCCTCTGGGGGCCTGGGGAGAGCTGAACACCCTCTGAGGGGGCCTGGGGAGAGCTGAACACCCTCTGGGGGCCTGGGGAGAGCTGAACACCCTCTGGGGGCCTGGGGAGAGCTGAACACCCTCTGAGGGGCCTGGGGAGAGCTGAAACTCTCTGAAGGGGCCTGGGGAGAGCTGAACACCCTCTGAGGGGGCCTGGGGAGAGCTGAACACCCTCTGGGGGCCTGGGGAGAGCTGAACACCCTCTGGGGGCCTGGGGAGAGCTGAACACCCTCTGAGGGGGCCTGGGGAGAGCTGAAAACTCTCTGAAGGGGCCTGGGGAGAGCTGAACACCCTCTGAGGGGGCCTGGGGAGAGCTGAACACCCTCTGAGGGGGCCTGGGGAGAGCTGAACACCCTCTGAGGGGGGCGAGGGAGAGCTGAACACCCTCTGAGGGGGGCGAGGGAGAGTTGAACAGTCACCCTCAGATGCCTCAATGATAGGCAGGAATGTGGATGCTTTGATTTATAGTCGCGAGTCGCATTCCCATTTTCCCTATCAGGTTCGCAAAATTGCTCCCGAGCTGATTAGCCTGCCCAACCTGGCCCTGCTATGCCGTCTTGACGGTGTGCAAGATTCCGAGTTTAACCGCCTGCGTAACAAACTAGCTGCTGCCGGCTTTATCGTAGACTTAGAGATTGTACAATGCAACGGATTCGAGTGCTCAGTTCGAATGTATCTGGGCGGCGAGTGTCTTAACAATGCCCCGGCTGCTGCCGCGCCCGCTTCTCAAGCAGCTTCGTCGCTGCCTGTTCGCAGCGTCGAGCCCAACCGCGAGTACCCAGTGGTGGCTATTGAAGCCGCTTCGCCCGCCGAGCTGGGCCTCATGCTGATTGAACACGAGACCGACTACCAGGCTGTGGCCGCTCTGCTTGCTCAAATCAATGCCAACAATGGCGCAAATCTGGAGCCTCTGCCCGCTATACCGCCAGTTGGCTCAGCCTGTCTGGCCAGGTGGGCCCAAGATAATAATTTC
The DNA here is from genome assembly GCA_002269645.1 of Macrostomum lignano. NCBI lineage: Eukaryota > Metazoa > Platyhelminthes > Macrostomidae > Macrostomum > Macrostomum lignano. The sequence continues at coordinate 254,067 of NIVC01000606.1, forward strand.
TATCGGGCCAGAGTTATCCAACTAGTCGGAGACAACAGGTGCCGGCTGTTTTTCCTCGACGATGGCAACACCGACATGGCCGACTTAGAACAGCTCAAACAACTGCCGGCCGAGTTGACAGCAGAGCCGCCTGTGGCGCTGCGCTGTCGCGCCGTCAACGCGTCCGATGCCCGCCTGACCAAGCCGATCCCGACCAACTGCGAGATGCTGGCCGTCTTTGCCGCCGGGGGCGCCGGCGATGCCGAAGTTTGTTTCGACGCTTCACTTGTTGGCCTTCAATTTGCGGCCGATAAGAGTGACGCGTTAATAGTGTCTGTTCCGGCTGCTTCGTCAGCTTTACCCGCTGCTCCTGCAGCTGCCGTCCCGGCGTTCTTGGCTTCTGTTAACAATATTGATCAGGGCGACGATTCGCGCGAAGTTCGCATCGTGCATATGGACTCACCGATAGATTTCCTGGTGCAGCGCACCGATATGTAAGCGCTCTAAACCATGAGTTTCATTGTATCTTTTCTATTCCCTTTCCCTCCGCTTCTCGCTTCCCCATCTCCCCATCCGCTTCTCCCTTTTCCCATCTCCCCATCAACTTTTCCCTTTCCCCATCTCCCCATCCACTTCTCCCTTTTCCCATTTCCCCATCAACTTTTCCCTTTCCCCATCTCCCCATCCACTTCTCCCTTTTCCTATCTCCCCATCAACTTCTCCCTTTCCCCATCTCCCCATCCACTTCTCCCTTTTCCATCTCCCCATCCACTTCTCCCTTTTCCCATCTCCCCATGCACTTCTCCCTTTTCCCATCTCCCCATACACTTCTCCCTTTTCCTATCTCCCCATCCACTTCTCCCTTTTCCCATCTCCCCATACACTTCTCCCTTTTCCTATCTCCCCATCCACTTCTCCCTTTTCCCATCTCTCCATGCACTTCTCCCTTTTCCCATCTCCCCATGCACTTTCTCCCTTTTCCCATCTCCCCATACACTTCTCCCTTTTCCTATCTCCCCATCCACTTCTCCCTTTTCCCATCTCTCCATGCACTTCTCCCTTTCCCATCTCCCCATACACTTCTCCCTTTTCCTATCTCCCCATCCACTTCTCCCTTTTCCCATCTCCTCATGCACTTCTCCCTTTTCCCATCTCCCCATGTACTTCTCCCTTTTCCTATCTTCCCATCCACTTCTCCCTTTTCCTATCTTCCCATCCACTTCTCCCTTTTCCCATCTCCCCATCCACTTCTCCCTTTCCCATCTCCCCATGCACTTCTCCCTTTTCCCATCTCCCCATCCACTTCTCCCTTTTCCCATCTCCCCATACACTTCTCCCTTTTCCCATCTCCCCATCCGCTTCTCCCCTATCTACCTAGGCACGTGCGCGCGCGCGAGAGAGAGAGAGAGAGAGAGAGAGAGAGAGAGAGAGCCAGTCGTCTGCGATATTGTGGGTGCAAACAGCATCGATATAATTAACTGACAATTATCTTGCCAACAACAATTTGCGCAGGGACGCCGAGTTTGGACAGTTTGCCGTTGAGCTGGACGCTCACTGCAAGCAGGGCGCGAGCCCGTGCCAACCGTCCGACCTGCAGGTCAATAGCCTGGTTGCCGCCCCATTCATGGATGTGTACTATCGGGCCAGGATCACTCAGCTCCTACCTGACCAGTCTAGTGCCGTAGTCTATTATATAGACTACGGCAATGCCGATTCAGTCAGATTCAACCAGCTATTTAAGCTCGAGCCGGCCCACCTGGCCAAGCCAGCCTGGGTTAAGCGGGGCCGGCTTAGCCGCATCGCTCCGGCCGCTAGCAACGGCCAGTGGCCCGACAACATCCAGGTCGACGTGCAGACCCAGCTGGGCGGGGACACCGCCGTGCTGCGCTTCGCCCCGCCCGACGCCTGCGACCTGGCCACTGAACAATGCCCGTCTCTGTGCCAGGCTCTCGTCCGGGCGGGACTAGCCGCTATTGTTATCGAATGATTGAAAGGCCAAACTTGACGTTGCGTTGCTTGCAAACTTTTCGACATTTATAGGGAGCTTTTATTTATTTTACTATCGTGTCTATTCTGTTCGATTTTGTTTGTTGTATTTGGCGCCGTGAGCCCAGCTTTGAAGTGAAACAGCAATTTTCTATTACTTACAAAGCATTTAAGGAAACATTAACAGGTGCATTGAGCTGATTCCTGGTGTTTATCATATTGTTTGTTGTGCAATTTCTCATTTATTGTCCCTATCTGTAGTTTTGTGACCAATTAGCTTTGCCTTGTAACTTTTAATAGCTTTTTAAACGAATTTAATTACGAGCTAGCTATATCACCACGTTTGTGCTTCTCAGCGTTCAGCTAGCTAATCGCTATAGAAGTCACAGAAAGGTCCGTTTTAGTTTTATTACGCTGTGTTGTGTTTAATTTTTAACCGTTTCTCCTAGTAAAGGTTTTGTTCTCGCGGCCTATGCCCATATATTATTATTTTCTGTTTAAACGAAATCAATTTCCTGATAAAGAAATTTTTAAAACCGCCGTAATTCGCCGCCCATTGCCGCTCAGTCATTTCCATCTTTGTGAAATAATTCAAACAATAAATAATAGCGGCTAAGCTTGTTCGCAGGCTTTTGCTAAAGTCTACCTTTTTTGATAGAACTGTTTTGTTTGGGCTCGATTTTCTTATTGGCTAAGGACCGCATTAGAACTGGTGCCAGAGTATCCGGGCTCGCACCACAGATACTAGAATAACTAGATAGGTCACTCAGCACATTTGCGTGTAAGCTACTTTCAGTTCAGTAGTAAGTTAAACAGAAGCATTTTAATTTAAATGTATTTTTAAAGCCTCATTTATTGGCTCTTACCCCCACCCCCCCAGCTTAAACCCTCCAACCGCGCCATTCCACCCAACCCCTCCCCGCCCGCCCCAATTTTTATTGCCTTTCTCGAAATTCCAGCCTAAAGCTGCCATGTACATTTCAGTGGACTGGCCAATGTACATTATTGCTGAACCAATTAGCAAGTTGTTTACCGCCTGCAAGCTTGGGCTTCTAAACTTATCAAAGCCATTTCAGCTGCCTTTATTTTTATAAAATAGCTTATGTATTCTTCTTTGCTACTGAACTGAAAGTAGAAAGCTGTTTCTTAAAAGTATATGTGCCTGAGTGGCCCATCTAGTTATTTTAGTATCTGTGGTTCACACTAATATCCTGTGTGAGTGTGCAGTGTGCCTGTTGTCGACGTCGTAAAGTTTTCCCAGGTGAATCATGGAGGAACTTTTCATTTTCCATCGACCTCGAAGTTGGTGCTTGACATTTGGGTACATTTAGTGAAGCAGGGAAGTTTTTAGAAAAATCGCTCACAATTCCTTTTGGTAATGTTTGATAAACAGCCTTTATATACATATTTTATAATTTGATTTCAGTCCAAGCCGAAACATGCTTAACTCGTTAAAGAACTACGTTAACACCCAGCTGTCTACTATTAATCCGTACAAAATTGAAGAGGCCAATCCTGCTAACTTTAACAAGTGAGTCAGTCGGGCGTGTTGCCTCCATTGTTATAACTAATCAGTGGTTACTTCTTTTTATTTTAGTAGTAATTAATGAGAATTGCAATTTACAGGTACCAGGTGCACATTAGCGACAATGCGGGCAGCAAATTGTACCGGGTGGCCAATCATTTCGAGATGATATTTACCTATACAAATGCCAAAAATGAGTCTAAGGCATATTCGTGAGTTGTGTTTTTGCTTTTGTCAAACTGCTTTTAACCTGAAGGCAGAAACAGAAATGTAGAAGATGGGAAGGGAGAGATGCTGGAGGTGGGAAGGGAGAGATGCTGGAGGTGGGAAGGGAGAGATGCTGGAGGTGGAAGGGAGAGATGCTGGAGGTGAGAAGGGAGATATGCTGGAGGTGGGAAGGGAGAGATGCTGGAGGTGGGAAGGGAGATATGCTGGAGGTGGAAGGGAGAGATGCTGGAGGTGGGAAGGGAGAGATGCTGGAGGTGGGAAGGGAGAGATGCTGGAGGTGGGAAGGGAGAGATGCTGGAGGTGGGAAGGGAGATATGCTGGAGGTGGAAGGGAGAGATGCTGGAGGTGGGAAGGGAGAGATGCTGGAGGTGGGAAGGGAGAGATGCTGGAGGTGGGAAGGGAGAGATGCTGGAGGTGGGAAGGGAGAGATGCTGGAGGTGGAAGGGAGAGATGCTGGAGGTGGGAAGGGAGAGATGCTGGAGGTGGGAAGGGAGATATGCTGGAGGTGAGAAGGGAGATATGCTGGAGGTGGAAGGGAGAGATGCTGGAGGTGGGAAGGGAGAGATGCTGGAGGTGGGAAGGGAGAGATGCTGGAGGTGGGAAGGGAGAGATGCTGGAGGTGGGAAGGGAGAGATGCTGCAGGTGGGAAGGGAGAGATGCAGTAGGCAAGGTGATAGTTCCTCAAAAAGCGTGAAACCAACTCAAACCCAGACTGTTCCGGCTGGAGAGCATGTCCGACGCCGAGACCCTGTTCGCTCACTATTCCTCTCGACTGCGCGTTCTGGAGCGCGTCGAACGGGCCCTGCTGACGCGCAAGAAAGACGTGGAATCTGCCTGCGAAGTGCTGCGCCAGAATCCCGGCTACACGGCCTGCCACGTTGCTGTGCACCTCAACTGGATACACATGCTGCGGCACCCCGATATGGTTGCCACTGTGAACTCGCCCGACGATGTTAGCCGAATCACTCCATTCATACTGTCCGTTGTCAATGGCAACATGTCCATTGTGCGCGAATTTCTAACTATGAGCAACGTTGACCTCACCATAGTGGACTCGAATGGCGATTCCGTGTTTCATCACGCGGCCGGGAAGCCCAGCGAGCTCATGACTGTGAGCCTGACTGATGACTGACTCACTGACTGACTGACTCACTGACTCACTGACTCACTGACTCACTGACTCACTGACTGACTCACTGACTCACTGACTCACTGACTGACTCACTGACTGACCGACTGACTGACTAACTGACTGACTGACTCACTGACCGACTGACTCACTGACTGACTGACTGACTCACTGACTCACTGCACTGACTGACTCACTGACTCACTGACTCACTGACTGACTCACTGACTCACTGACTGACTCACTGACTCACTGACTGACTCACTGACTGACCGACTGACTGACTAACTGACTGACTGACTCACTGACTCACTGACCAACTGACTCACTGACTGACTGACTCACTGACTCACTGCACTGACTGACTGACTGACTGACTGACTCACTGACCAACTGACTCACTGACTGACTGATTCACTGACTCACTGCACTGACTGACTGACTGACTCACTCACTGACTGACTGACTGACTGACTCACTGACTCATTGACTCACTGCACTGACTGACTGACTCACTGACTGACTGACTGACTGACTGACTGACTCACTGACTGACTCACTGACTGACTGACTGACTGACTTGATAAGCGTTATCACTGTTACTCTAACTATTCAGCTGCTAATCGGCCGCGACCAGACGATGGTGAATCACGTGAACGACGAGGGAAAAGTGCCGTTGCACCTCACCTGTCAGGCTGCTGACGACTTGGGCACCCTGCTGCTGCTGCAGGCCGGCGCCGATCCGGCTGGCGGCGAGGCCACCTGCCCGGCCAAGCCCATCCACCTGGCCATGCGGAGCTGCTCGCTCAAGTGAGATCTGTTCATTTCTAGCTGCCCGATGTAAAACCAGTCTGTGCTTACCATGCCTTGCCTATGTCAGTCTATGTCAGCTATGGTAGGCGCTGTATATGATACAGCCTACTGAACAGTAGCGAGCAAGGAATCACGCTCGTAGAAGCTCACACACTGCATACCATAATAACTTTCTGTTTGATTATATTACACAGACACTAATTAGTAGATGGACCATTTAGCCATTTTTAATTGCTTGGTAAGAAGCGTTTTCTCTACTTTCAGTTTAGTAGCAAGAAAGCGTGCGTCAGCTATTTTATAATTATAAAATAAAGGTTGTTTAAATGGTTATTAGACGTAAACAATTCTTGCTATTGGTGCAGCTGTACTGTACATTAGCCAAGCGCCACTAAAGATGTACATGTACATTGGCCAGCGACACTGAAGATATATATGTACATTAGCCAAGCGCCACTGAAGATGTACATCTACATTAGCCAGCGCCACTGAAGAGGTACATGTACATTAGCCAGCGCCACTGAAGAGGTACATGTACATTAGCCAGCGCCACTGAAGAGGTACATGTACATTAGCCAGCGCCACTGAAGAGGTACATGTACATTAGCCAGCGCCACTGAAGAGGTACATGTACATTAGCCAAGCGCCACTAAAGATGTACATGTACATTAGCCAGCGACACTGAAGATATATATGTACATTAGCCAAGCGCCACTGAAGAGGTACATGTACATTAGCCAGCGCCACTGAAGAGGTACATGTACATTAGCCAGCGCCACTGAAGAGGTACATGTACATTAGCCAAGCGCCACTAAAGATGTACATGTACATTAGCCAGCGACACTGAAGATATATATGTACATTAGCCAAGCGCCACTGAAGAGGTACATGTACATTAGCCAGCGCCACTGAAGAGGTACATGTACATGACAGCTTTAGACTGGAACACCGAGAACGGCAATTCATTAGAAATTCATTGTGTTGTCCTGTGTCTCCGCATTTATGTACAAAACATAACCTGCTCATCCTCAGGTGCATCGAGATGCTGTGCACCAGAGATCACGGCCTAATTAACAGTGTCGACAGCGACGGCAACTCGGTTCTGCACTACGCCCGCGAGAAGGAGATCACCTACACCCTGTGCCACTATCCGCAGATCAATAAGAACTTGGTCAATACCAAGGGCGAGACGCCGCTGCACTCCGTGATCATCGAGATGTACAAGACCACCGATAAGAAGAAGAAGGAAGACTACCTGGATGTGATCATGACTCTGCTAGTGCTCGAGGCCGATGCTAGCATACCTAATATTGAGGGCGAGACTCCTCTGCACTCTGCCGTTCGGGTGAGTTTAATCATCCCCATATTAGGAGATTTCATTCACTTATCCTCTGAGCGAAGTTAATTCCATTGAATCCTTCAGAATCTCCCCAGTCTCATCCCATGGAATCTCTCACGAATCTTTCTATTTTCATCCCACAGAATCCCTTAAGAATCTCCCCATTTTATCCCACAGAATCCCTCACAAATCTCCCCATTTTCATCCCACAGAATCCCTTACGCGCTCGTAAGAATCTCCCCAGTCTCATCCCACAGAATCTCCCCAGTCTCATCCCACAGAATCCCTCATAAATCTCCCCATTTTCATCCCACAGAATCTCCCCAGTCTCATCCCACAGAATCTCCCCAGTCTAATCCCACAGAATCCCTCACGAATCTCCCCATTTTCATCCCACAGAATCTCCCCAGTCTCATCCCACAGAATCCCTCACGAATCTCCCCATTTTCATCCCACAGAATCTCCCCAGTCTTATCCCAGAGAATCCCCCGAGAATCTCCCCAGTCTTATCCCACAGAATCCCCCAAGAATCTCCCCAGTCCCATCCCACAGAATCCCTCACGAATCTCCTGGTTCATCTCATAAAATCCCTTTAGAATATTTCCATTTAGTTTCATCCCTGAATTCGCATTTTCTTACTTATTCTGGCACTCTTTCGGGTTGCGCATTCATAATTATGCTAAACATTTGTTCCAGACTCGCAACGTTGACGTAGTGCGCGCTCTAATCGTATTCGAAGCGGACGTTAACTGTCTGAATAAGCGAGGCCAGACTCCCAGGCACATCTTGTCTAGCGAAGAGGAGGGTCAGCCAGCTTTCGGGTCTGTTTGCTGCGTTCAGTACCTTCAACAGCATTAATTTTATTTAAAATAGCTGGCACCTTAATCTAATCACTGTTTTGTTCTTTGCAGAATTTTGCCCTACTTCCGTACCAGCACCCGGGATCGGTGAGCGCTGTTTCAATCTTGATCTGAGGGCATTGAAATCTCTGTTTTTACATATATGAAAAGGACTATTCAATTCGCAGATCTAATATACTGAAAATGAATAATTGAAGTTCTAAAGATGAGATTTGCAGATTGGGTTCTAATAGGGTGAGATTTTGTAGATTGAGTTCTTATAGGGCGGGATTTTGCAGATTGAATTCTTTTAGGGTGAGATTTTGCAGATTGAGTTCTAATAGGGTGAGTTTTTGCAGATTGAATTCTTTTAGGGTGAGATTTTGCAGATTGAGTTCTAATAGGGTGAGATTTTGTAGATTGAGTTCTCATAGGGTGAGATTTCTCAGATTGAGTTCTCATAGGGTGAGATTTCTCAGATTGAGTTCTTATGGGGTTAGATTTTGCAGTTGGGGTTCTTATGGGGTGAGATTTTGCAGATTGAGTTCTCATAGGGTGAGATTTCTCAGATTGAGTTCTCATAGGGTGAGATTTCTCAGATTGAGTTCTTATGGGGTGAGATTTTGCAGATTGAGTTCTTATGGGGTGAGATTTTGCAGATTGAGTTCTTATGGGGTGAGATTTTGAAGATTGAACTCTTATAGGGTGAGATTTTGCAGATTGAGTTCTTATGGGTGAGATTTTGAAGATTGAGTTCTCATAGGGTGAGATTTCTCAGATTGAGTTCTCATAGGGTGAGATTTCTCAGATTGAGTTCTCATAGGGTGAGATTTCTCAGATTGAGTTCTCATAGGGTGAGATTTCGAAGATTGAGTTCTTAGGGGGAGATTTAGCATAAGGTTTATCGATTTTAAAATTCATAGACTTTAAGAAACTGTTCACATCACATTCTCACGCAGCGACGTGCTGATCTACACTCTTCACATGGTCGGCGCCAACCGCTGCTCCAGCAGCACCTCCGGCTGCGGTGACGGCTGCCACTACCGTGGCAAGAACAATGGCACAGTGCCTGAGGCCTGTAAAATACCCGAGCTTGAGTCGCACTCGCCCGAGCCCGCTCCGAAATCGAATCCGTTGAGCGGCGCCTCAGCTGTTGCCTTGTTGAAGCGACTGGACAGCAGTCGGTCCAGCTCCGGCGGTGTCAACTTTCGCAACTCCTCGTCCAGCAGCTTGAACAGCGGCGGGAACGCGTCAGCCAGCGGCGGCGAGCAGCAGTCGCCTAGCGAGCCGTGCGTCTACCTGGCGGAGTCGGCCAGCAGTCACAACATTCTGGCTAACGCCACCACTGCCAGCGTCGATGTGCCCGACAGTAGCGAAAGTGACGACGTTTCGCTGGCGTTGGACAACGCCGAAGGCGACACCCTGCTCTGCCTGGACGGCGGCGGCATTCGCGGCCTCATTCTGGCGCAGCTGATGCGGGCTATCGAGCGCCGGCTTATTCAACACGAGCAGCAGCCGCAGGCGCAGCTAGTTGACTATTTTGACTGGGTGTCCGGCACCAGCACCGGCGCAATCTGCGCGTTGGCTCTGGGCGTTGGCAAAACTGCCGCATTTGGCCGCTGTCTGTATTTGAAGCTGAAGGATCGAATGTTTCAGGTACGACAGTGCTGCATTCTGAATGAGTCAAGGACCCTGGATGAGTCTAGGACTCTGGATGAGTCTAGGACCCTAAATGAGTCTAGGACCCTAAATGAGTCTAGGACCCTGGATGAGTCTAGGACCCGAATGAGTCTAGAACCCTAAATGATTCCAGGACCCCGAATGAGTCTGGGACCCTAAATGAGTCTATAGGACCCTGAATGAATCTAGGACCCTAAATGAGTCTATAGGACCCCGAAGGAGTCTAAGACCCTATATGAGTCTGGGACCCTAAATGAGTCTATAGGACCCCGAAGGAGTCTAAGACCCTAAATGAGTCTATAGGACCCTGGATGAATCTAGGACCCTGAAAAATGAGTCTAGGACCCTAATGAGTCTAGGACCCTAAATGAGTCTAGGACCCTGGATGAGTCTAGGACCCTGGATGAGTCTAGAACTTTTGTCGCATTACTGTGCTGTACTACTCATTACTACTATGTTAATTTTAACGTAGTTTAATTGGTTCCTACATATCGGCAGGGCTCGCGTCCCTACGCAGCCGACTTCCTGGAGCAGACGCTGCAAGAGATGTTCGGCGAGAACACCGTAATGACTGACATCCCGCTGAGTCGCTGCGGCATCATGGTGCACGCCCTGCTAGCTGACAGATTCCCGCCGCTGCTGCACACTTTCCGCAACTACGATCCGCCTTTGCCCGACCCTAAGCCGCTCAAGTCTTCGCCTGAGGTGGCCGTCTGCCGGCCCGAGGATCAGCTGGTCTGGCGGGCGGCCAGATCTTCCGGTGCGGCGCCGACATTCTTTAAATCCTGCGATCAGTACCTGGACGGCGGGCTGGTGGCTAACAACCCCACCCTGGATGCCCTGACTGAGGTCAGCTGTGCTCTATTCTTGCTTCTGTTTGCTTGCAGTGAATGAGTGAGTGAGTCAGTGAGTGAGTCAGTGAGTGAGTGAGTGAGTGAGTGGGTGAGTGAGTGAGTGAGTGAGTGGGTGAGTGAGTGAGTGAGTGAGTGGGTGAGTGAGTGAGTGAGTGAGTGATTGAGTGAGTGAGAGTGAGTGAGAGTGAGTGAGTGAGGGAGGGGCAGCAGAGACAGATGCATTGAATCTATCCGAGGATATTGCAGCCAAGCAAAGCATCTCCACAATTTTCCTGTTCCCTCCCATCTCCCTCCCCGCAGCTGACCGCCTACTACAAGAAGAACTATAACCAGCTGCCAAAGCTGCGCTGCGTTGTATCTCTGGGCACTGGCCGAATCCCAGTGATCCCAATCTCCAACCGTGACGTGTTCATGCCATCCAATCCGGCCCAGCTGTTGCAGACTTTCCGCGGCATGAACAGCCTGGCCCAGATCATGGTTGAGCAGGCCACTAGCGCCGATTATCAGACTGTACGCCGGGCCCAGGCCTGGTGCGACTGTCTCGGCGCCCGCTATTACCGACTGTCGCCGCCAATCTCGGCGGACATACCCCTAGACTGCAAGAGTACGTCAATATTGATCCAGATGCTTTGGGAGACCGAAGTCTACTTGGCTAGGAGTACGGACAAGCTCGACCAGCTGGTTCGGGTGCTCACAGCGCCGCACAGGGCGGCTAAAGCTGCTGCTACATTCTCGGCCGAGCCTGGGACGCCTAAAGTGGCTGACTAGTCCTGAAAACATGCGCTGAATTCGCTGTGCTGGTTTTTGTGCTATCAAATTGATCATTTTAAACGCTTTTTAGGTCCCAAAGCTTTCTATATTAAATCACTTATTCACAAGTAGCTACTACTCTACTGTCCATACTACTTAATGGACAGTTATGTCCATATACTACTACTACTACTAAAGTAAATTAAGTGATTAAATAGATAAGGGGAGGAGGCTGTGCAACCGGCAGTTCAGCCGTAGGACTGGGGGGTCGCCACACACCCTCAATTACCCCAGTTAATGCTGGCAGCCATTTTACAGCTGGGTGAACTGAAGCAATGCAGAGTCCAAGTGTCTTTCTTAAAGGACACAAATGTTTTGAGAATCGAACCCCTGATCTTTCAGGTGTGAGTCCGATGCTCTATCCCCGAGGTTGTGATAAAATAGTTACAATCGGTGGACCTCTATAAATTTGATTCTATTTTGATTTCTGTTTGACTGGAGTGATATAATCGATTTCTTCTCTTCTTAATTAGTTTCAAACGGTTTTATCCTTTTTTTCTGCTTTTCTGTGCAATTATTTATCGGATGGAAGATAAGTGTAGAGGTTGAGAATCTACAACTCAAACTAATATGTGAAACAATCTAGTGTATTATACATGCTCCAGCTAGTGCATGAAGCTGGGAGTGATTCTGTGGTAACTTTAAAGACTGAGCTTCCTTGTATTGTTGAATCAATTTTGTCACAATAGCCGCCGTTTCAAGACATTTTTGCTAATGCTAATTCTCTGTTTTGGCGTAAAAATTGCTGATAATTAAGTATAGTTTTTGTGTACATTTGTATCGTATGTGTTACGTGATTGATATGAAGTAAGTTTATATTAGAATATTGCAACTTTTAGTGCGATTCAAATAGTGAGAATAGGCCCTTTCGCGTGCGTTTGGTCACCTACTACTACTACTACTACTACTACTACTACTACTACTACTACTACTACTACTACTACTACTACTACTACTACTACTACTACTACTACTACTACTACTACTACTACTACTACTACTACTACTACTACTACTACTACTACTACTACTACTACTACTACTACTACTACTACTACTACTACTACTACTACTACTACTACTACTACACTACTACTACTACTACTACTACTACTACTACACTACTACTACTACTGCGTTGCGTTGCGTTGCTGCAGGCTAACACCTCGCGTGACGCAAGGTCGCGCGAGCCAGTGTGACCACACCGGCCACTACTACTGCTGCTAATCTAGTGTACTCTAAGTATACATATTTGCGTAGGCAGCCTATACGCACCTAATACTCGTAGTAGTTGGCCGCATTCCATAGCTCTAGCTGCTGAGAAACAGTTTGAAAGTTTTTATTGTCAAGTTTATTCATTTTTCAAGCGTGATTTTATTTTAAATATTTAACTCTCACAGTATTTCACTAGCAGGTAGTCATGTCCTGTTTTGGTTCTGGGTGTTCTATGCTCTCTGTTTTTATTCCATCGTTCTGTGTTTAGTGTAAATATTTATTCCGAGTTAGTTAAACACAGGCATACTGCGGCGATTTTCTTGGCATCTCAGAATGCCCATCTGAACCTTGGCATCTCAGAATGCCCATCTTAACCTAGGCACCTCAGAATGCCCATCTTAACCTTGGCATCTCAGAATGCCCATCTGAACCTTGGCATATCAGAATGCCCACCTGAACCTTGGCATCTCAGAATGCTCACCTGAACCTTGGCATATCAGAATGCCCATCTGAACCTTGGCATCTCAGAATGCCAATCTGAACCTTGGCATATCAGAATACCCACCTGAACCTTGGCATCTCAGAATGCTCACCTGAACCTTGGCATCTCAGAATGCCCATCTGAACCTTGGCATCTCAGAATGCCCATCTGAACCTTGGCATATCAGAATGCCCACCTGAACCTTGGCATCTCAGAATGCTCACCTGAACCTTGGCATCTCAGAATGCCCATCTGAACCTTGGCATCTCAGAATGCCCATCTGAACCTTGGCATATCAGAATGCCCACCTGAACCTTGGCATCTCAGAATGCCCCTCTGAACCTTGGCATCTCAGAATGCCCACCTGAACCTTGGCATCTCAGAATGCCCATCTGAACCTTGGCATCTCAGAATGCCCACCTGAACCTTGGCATCTCAGAATGCCCATCTGAACCTTGGCATATCAGAATGCCCATCTGAACCTTGGCATCTCAGAATGCTCACCTGAACCTTGGCATCTCAGAATGCCCATCTGAACCTTGGCATCTCAGAATGCCCATCTGAACCTTGGCATCTCAGAATGCTCACCTGAACCTTGGCATCTCAGAATGCCCACCTGAACCTTGGCATATCAGAATGCCCATCTGAACCTTGGCATCTCAGAATGCCCACCTGAACCTTGGCATCTCAGAATGCCCACCTGAACCTTGGCATATCAGAATGCCCACCTGAAACTTGGCACCTCAGCATTCCGCATTGATCAAAGTGAGTCATCTCAGCAACTTACCTGTAATTCTGCTGATCTTATGGGAAACTTTGCCGCAGACTAAACCGCATTATTCGCCAATTATGTATATTATCGAAGCAATTCGTTCGTTATTACTGATTAATTCAATAAAATTTGCATCGGCTCTGTTCTTGCTAATCTGTTGCTTTCGTGGACTTATGGTCTATATATTCTGTGCGACAGATCTTCGCGACCCTAAGATGCAAGGAATGGAAAGTTTGTCTTTAGTCTCAGTTCCAACACTAAACGTGGTTTTACTGTTGATGTAGTTTTCTGTTGTATAATTCCCGTAGTATCCTGATTTGACGTTTAAATTTCATGTCGAATAAAGTCGAAATGATGATTTGAATTCTTATTTACAAGCCGAATGCTGTGTTAATATTTCTCTATATACAGTAGTACTATTGTTGGTTTGTACACTTAACCGTTCTGATGTAATTGGTGCCCCGGATGCAGTAATAATATAAATATGCCATAACAATAATTTTCTTTTTTATCGCCTTTCAAAATATTGTTGTTTTTGACTTAAACAATCTGCATACTCAAACAGTAATCTTTAGAGTTTATTTATTTCTGTAATTAAAAAAAATAAGCGGAAAAAATAAAAAAACAGTAGTTAATGAGCATTAGGGCATGATGAAGGAACTTCCAATTCCAGTTGAAGAGGAGTCTGGACACAATCTAGTCTAGAATTTGTCAAGCGTTTTAAACTTTAAAATGCCGCGGTCCAGTTCAATTTAAATCCCCATTTATCATTTTCGAAGCAGAAGTTGATTATAAGCAAAGTACCCAACTTCCCCAAATTATTTGTCAGTATAAACTTTATTTCCCTTGAGCTTTGGGAATTTTTGCATTTTTATTACAGCTTGGGGGCTGAATTCGTGAAATTGGCTGACTTTTTTTATTTCATTAACAAACACCGGATATGTAAGCTTTCAATTGCCTTCTCACACAAGTCTCTCATCATAAGCATTCGAGGCTATAAGTTTTGTTCTAAACATATATTCTCTTGAATATGCAATTATGCTATAAAAAGAGCGTTGAAAGAAAATTACCTTCATTCAGCAACTTACTCGTATTTGGGGTCTGTAGTTGACCAGCCATCCGCCTTATTCACCTGATCTGACATCCTGTGACTTTTTTCTGCAAGTCAAAGATTCACCGCGTCAACGGTGCTTTTCAACCGCAGAAGCGGCTGCAGATGCTTTCGATGAGGTGGTGGAGGGGATGTCTTGGTTTGAGAGAATGAGGCGCTGCATATAGAGTCTGGTAGAGAGTATTTTGAGAAGCTCTGAAAAATTCACTTTTAGTTGCTGCTTTTGCTCGAGAAACAACTTTCGTAGGCCCCCGTAACTGCAGTTTTCTACGGAAGTAAATTTCCTGCTTATAAAAATCACTCGACTCAGTGGATACCAGTGGGCATGTGCTTAGCCGGTGGAGCAAAGGTTTTGGAACTCCACAAAAAGTTCGCGTAGGTTGCTAGAAATAGCTGGGTCAGCTGGGTTGACCATAGACTGTAGCTAGTAGAATAGAAGAGTATATAATTTTAATGCGCCACTGTGACCAGCGCTGCTGACCATGCTCAACAGGAAGGGCTTTTTTACCATAGACTTGAAAACATGATCGACAGTTAAGGCCTGAGATTTAATCCCCGCTTTGGCCCGGCTAGCTGCCTATCTCTGTGTATTTTCATTTCTTGGACTCCAAGAAATAATTGCTAAAAAACATTCTTTCAGTATAAGATAATCCCCACTTGATTTTGCTTCTTTGGCCTAGGAACGGCTGAGGACTGCGTTTCTAGGCCGAGGCTATTCCTCCCTCCCTCGCTGACTCCCTCTGACACCCTATGATACAAGACTGCTTATAACTGTTCGTAGTTAGATTTTTCACTTTTGATCCCCATTTGTTGCTATTCAGTGTTGTGAAACCGGTCTTGTTTCAAAAGTATAACAGCATCTTTGTGTTTCTACCATAGACAATTATTTCTTGGCCTCCAAGAAACGCCTGATGGGAGTCTCAACTCATTTGAAGGAATGTTTTTTAGCCATAGACAATTATTTCTTGGAGTCCAGCGTTATCCCCGGGCTTCAGGATGAAATCCAGTAGGTCCGGCGAAATCTCCATATCCGGGGCTTCAACAACGACAGCAGCAGAGATGTCACCCATATTCGGTACCAAGCTACACACAACTGAAGCTTTTCTGATCTTACACAGAATATTCGGCTTTATAGAGCTTTATAGCCAATAGTCTATGGCCGAGGCTTAGTCTCATATCCTCCCGCTGGCTGCGGCAATTAAATATTATAATCCCCACTTGATTTCGTTTCTTTGGCCTAGAAACTGCTGAGGACTGCGTGGGGATTATCTTATACTTAATGCACCCCTAGATGGGCCACTCCAGCCGCATGGCCGCAGCGCCAAAACCCCGGGGTTACGGCCATAGACTGTACGTAGCCTCCGCTTCTCTTAAGAATTTAGCACAGTACTCGAAGAATAGCACTTGAAAAGCATTAGAATCTAACTGATTCAGCAGCTAGTGTCTGTGGCCCTAACCCCGGGGGTTTTGGGGTCTCGGAGACGGCCGCTAAATACATTAGCAAATTTTGGAGTGACACATCTAGGTAATATAGAATCTGCGGTTAAGGCTGTTGATTTAAGGTCAGCTCTGCTTACCATACGGCAGCTCAAGGTTAAACTTTCAGTCTATGATGCGTCTCTGGGTCTTTTGTGTCTTAGCGTGTCATGACGCATTCACTTTAAACTTGGCATCCTGTGTGCGTCTGGCGCTTAAACAACCTAAAGGATGCGACCCCAAGATGCAGTGCTGTCGTTGACATCAAGACAGCTTACAATACTCTAGTCCACTAAGTTTTCGTTGCAGATTCAAGGCAATGCCAATTGGGAAAGATACATGGGGCTGTGAGGCATCTGGCATCCAGAAGCGTGATTTCGAGCCAGTTTAATTATATATATGAGGCTTAAAATTAAACTTCGTCATTTTGAACGGCATCGGCATTTTTAATATGGGCAAAAAAGCTGAATCTGGCAAAGCGCCCTAGTCTCGATCCTCATTATAGAAAACAGCTTTTTGCGCGTTCTAGAATCTTGGAGTCAAGCTTCTTAAGTCGCCTGGTTAAAAGAGCATAAGTACTCGTAACGTCTTACTGTTCACTTTATCATTATATTTCGGTTATTATCCTTATATTGCCGGTTCCTTATCCAGCAGCTGCTCGATAAAATGTATGCAACTTTTCGTTCAGCTAAGATTGCGCATCAGGTTTGCACTTCTATTCAATTCAATCCAGTCTGTCTTCATGATCACTGACCACAGTGCTCAAGTGCTCAGTACTCCACTTCGTCGGTTTCGCGGCCAAATCGGAACGGCATGTGCACCGTGTCGTCGCGTTTGCCCCATCGGAACACATTGGCTCGCTTGCCCCATCGGAACACGTTGGCTCGCTTGCCCCAGCGAAAGACATTCGGAGCCCGCTTGCTCTCTGGCCAGTAGTAATAGACCTCTTCAGTTGATGGCGCCGGATACTCGCTCATCAGGATCCTGCCAGGCGCCATCCGTTTGCCGCGCTTCAATTCCAAAGCCTGAGAGTCCTCACCTGCGGGTTTTGTATCGAATAAAGATAATGAAGGAAGTGCCGTCTTGCGTCCGTCATCTTTGCTGATTTCATTTCAGCCGATTTCCTTAATTAGCAAAAATGGTTCCAGCATCCTAGAGTTGCATCCGCGATGCCGAAAATCAATTATGGAAAATATTTCGGGGCCTAGTTGCTGCTAGTGCTGGTTGACAGCCTAAGACTTTCAAATTTCAACTGTTGCTTTGATCGAAGACAGAGTGCAAGTTTCGCATATTCACCATTTGCAACGCGCGCGCTCGTTTGCGTAACCATCAGAAAGGCCAAGGCCAGGCCGCAGACCAGCATTGCTGTGTTTAGAAACATTTCCAATCAGACTGTTGGCCAAATACTGCAGGAATGAAACGGTGCGGGATTTACATCGCATGGGCTTACAAATAGCTGCGATGTTCGTTACAAACTGCAGAGAAATCTTCACTTACCAATTTAAGTTAGAAGGGCTACTTAACTCTGAGCAAATGAGTCAACTGCTGGTTGTAGACTGTCTGTTACTCAGTGGTGTGCTCATTCTTGATGGAGAGAATCTTTGCTTAAATAGGCTCCGAGTGCGATGAACCAGCTACTTGCTATTCGAATCCCCTGCAAAAAAACGCGATACAACAACATTGTAGCTGATTGGCTAGTTAAAAACATCATTTTGGGGGCGGACTTGAGCACCAAAAATGTATCTTGCCGCTCACTAGCTGGACAGTTTGCCTCTGCAAAATAGTCCATTTATGGAATCAATAACAAAGTGACGACTTTTATTGCCGTACATGTGAAAGAAAAAACACCGTCGTGTCGTCGAGGATAAGAATCTGTGTCAACAGATGAATTGCAACGACATGCGCATACATGTACACAATGAATGCCCTTCCATGTATGCATACATGTATACATATATATATGCCCTTCCACTTGACGCCCTGCGATTTATGCTATATAATTTGACTATTGCGAAATAACCTTTTCAAAGAAAGCACATTTTATTTAAAAAACAGAAAAGATTATCGGTAGGTATCTATCTTCTAGGTATCCCTAATACTATTTGGGCTATTCCAATATGATATAAGCATCCAACACTCGCAGACTTAATAATCTACGCAAAATTGATCGTAACAACCAAACCGATGTTATCGACAGTCGACGTCTCCTCATTGTTTAGCAATTTGACGATCGTTGTTCGCACATTTTTAATGCAGAACAATCCATTACTACAGACAATGCATTGTCTGTAGGATCGTCAAACAGAAAAACAATGCAAAGAATCAGCGGTCGCAGTGCGTGACAACGATTGTCTGTGGCTCGCGCCTACGGGGCGCTCGCCAGACAATCGTTGTCACGCACTGGGACCGCTGATTATTTATCCATTGCTGTTTGATATGACAGTAAATGTTAAGACATACAAAATATAGATTTTTAAGATTGGCTAAGGTTGCCATGCAATTAGAGTGATGATGGCTCTGATTAATAATGATGAATTTGTATAGATGCATGTACACTGTAGCTACTGTGAACGTTTCTGTGAACGACGACAGCAATGTCGAAATGAGCTGAACTTTCAGTTACAACTCCTTGCACAGCTCCTCTTGAACGGTAAAACTGCAGAACGAGTTTGATATGCTGAGCGAAATTGCATTGATTTGGCACCGACAAAAATAGCAACAGAATTTAATGCCGTATCACGAACTTCTCAAGACACAACATTACGCTGAAACTACCTGGACATGAAGCGTTACGTTACGGTCTCAAGCAACCTACCGACTAAGCACGTCCAGCCTGAAATTGAATGTGCGCGCTTGATAAATACATGGAATCGTATCATTCAGATCAGTATAAGCAAGTGGTACGTACGTATAGGCACGTGGAATACCAACCAGGCTAAATACACTGTATGAGTAGTAACTTGAAATGGCCTGACTACATGTACATAAAGCTACGCTCGTATACTAACATATGACAACGTTGTATAACATGTATTGTATTTTAATCAATGCAGGTAGCGAAACCTATTCAATATAAATCAGAGTTTTTTATAAATGAGTTTTCTCTGCTAGTTTATCTTCGCTTTAATCTTTCCTGCATTGAAATGGCATGCAATACATTGTATGCATTATAGTGGCATAATATACGCTCGTGTTTATAAGTTGTGTTTTAAAGTGGTCTTTACAAACTTTGCAAACATGCAATTGTGTCTTTAAGAATAAGAATTTGGCGCGAGATTTCAACGCTACGTTTTGCCCTACATTTTGTCAGCACAACACTAGCCCAACGTCAGAAAATAAAACTTTGAGCGCGCCTAGTACGTAGCAAAAAGCAGAGTTTTTAATAAACTGAAGAATTATTTCTGACGCAAGCTAATCTCATCAATATTTATCGATTTTATACATTTTAGCGTATTTAATTTAAAAACTGTCTCGGCTGACTTTGGACTGGTGAAATTCTGGTTTCTAATATTGCATTTCCCGCTAAGTTTTTGTGACGACCCAAATCCGGATACTTAAGGTTTTAAAGTAAATCAAATCAATAATTTTAAATTGTAACTATCTAAATATGAGTGCATTTAAAGCTAGTTTTAATGTTTAAGTTTTAGTTCCTTTGTTAAATGTTTTCCGTGATCAAAGAAAAAACACGTTTCACTAGTAATCAGTTTTCAGATTTAGCATAAAAATATCAGAGGCTTATTTTATTTTGTGAAAATTTGGAAGATTTGTGGATAGTGCTATTTTAATCGATAAGGTTGCATAATAAGGGCTGCTCACAATGGCATTTGAGCAACCAGCAACGGTTCCAAATGAATTCAACCAGCTTGATTCAGGTAATTGAATATGTAGTCAGTTTATTCAGTTGATTCATAAAGTTCACTTTACTCTTATATATTGGGAAAAAAGGAATTTTTGTATGACAGTATTTTTTAGATTATACGATAAATTGTCGATAGTGAAAACAATAGGCCCATGGAAAAAAAGTTTTTTTTATTTAGAATAATAATTAGAAATGATTGGTGCCACAAGAATTCAATTAATACATGACTGAATAATACTCAATTAATTACTCCCGAGTTCTGAACAGTAGTTCTAGTTGCTCACTTACATCATTTGTAAATTCGAGTGTTTTTACACAGATGTCTGTGTGTGTTACAAGTTAACGTTAAAAATATTTATCACGCTACATGCAATTATTGCTAAAGTTAATGTTAAACTAAAAGCCAATAACTTTATTGAATGATCTATTGTAAATATAGCAATATAAGCTTCCATAATCTTTCTTTAGTATAGTATTTTAACGCATATCAGAACAAAGAAATAATATGACATGTGCATTAATTTTTTTATTTTAGAAAGCAATAATTACACCTATTAAACATTGTTTTTTACAGTATTTTTTGTTTCCATACGAATTTTATCAAAATTTTCAGTTTTTAAAAAATGTAAAAAATGTTTTTTATTTAATTTAGACTGGCTATGCTTAATTTATATTCTGATACAATAAGTAAGCAATATTTCAACTAATACAAGCATGTGACATGTCTGCTGTGTAATTGTTAGTGAACATTAGCATTAAAATTAGCATCATAAAAAGCATATCTAGTAGATAGATACATTTTTTGTGAATTTTGGATTTAGTTCACAAAAAAAATTTATTAATTCTAAATTTTTATGAGTTGAATTCATATAAGAGGCTTGTTAAATTCCCTTCAACAACGCCCCACAGGCAACAGCGACGAGGAGGCCAACGAGGAGGGCGTGGTTGGCAACGTTAGCAAATTCTGCGTCACGCCCCCCAGCTACACGGGCAAGCCGAAGAAGGGCCACCTGGTGTTCGACGCCTGCTTCGAGGGCGGCAACCTGGGCCGGGTGGACTTCATCAGCGAGTTCGAGTACGACTTGTTCATCCGGCCGGACACTTGCAACCAGCGCTACCGGGTCTGGTTCCACTTCTCCGTGGAGAATGTCAAAGCCGACCAGGTTGGTGCTTGGCTATACACCAACATCACTACTTTATGTTGATTCATTCAGATATTGAGTCTGGAGAACATGTCAGTTAATACCGGTTACTGCCATTTATACCATAGCTACAGGAATCCTCTCCTAATACTAAAGTTGGTGCGATGATTGTTTGTTTGTTTGTCTGTTTGTTTGTGTGTTGCATAACTCCTCCTAGAATACTTGCAAGTCAGCGTTGAAACTTATATGGGGAAACTGCAAATTTTCCGGGGACTGCAGTGGGCTATTTCAATTTTTTATTTTCACATTTTAAGATCCCTAAAAAAGCAGAAAACTGATTTCCTAACCTTCTCTGGACACTTTTTCTGCTCGGAGCCGAAAATTTGCATGATTTTGAGCGATTGCGCCACAACTTTTTCCTATCTCTGTAGTGTATTTTCTCGCCAGTGGGGTTGGTCGCATTCTCAGTGGCAGCGTGTGTACAAGCGGACCCCGGCTGAAAAATTGAACTGTGTGTATTTCGTGGGGTGGTGGGTAAGTAAGCGCAATTATATGGCTATTGTGCTGAGATTCAATTGGTTTTATTATCAGCGCCTTTCAATTGACTGCCCTGTGCATTGGTTAGACAGTGAAATTCAATGAATAAACTTGCGGGCCTCTTTAGCAGGCAGTGAACGTATGAACGTACACTCAATATTGCAATGCTATAAATCGGCAAATTTCAAACTCAGACTGTTGCTGGAGTTTTTAACTTTGAGAGGAGAGACTTATATTGCTGGAAAGAACTTGCAACGCTGAGTTCGGGGATATAAATTGTTTGCTTTAAATATGAAAACTAAATGCTCTGCATTGGAAAAACTATTTCCATACTTTTAACTTATTGCAAAGATTGTACTCATTTTAGGAGTTCAATGGTGTTCGACTGACCCCCCAACAGTTGGGGGGGGGGGGTTCAATTTCTAATTGCCACTGCGTATTGGAAGGGGGTCGGTCGCTGTGTATTGGATGGAGGGTTGATTTAGATTGCGCAATATTTTTGTTAACTTTAACTGAGACTGATACTGACTGACTTAGAAATACGAGCGTAAATTGCGCAATCTTTTGATTCAATTATCTCATTTTTTATCGGACCTTTTCAACACGCAGCTCTGTGCAGCTCCAACCCTAACCCTAACCCTAACCACTGAATCCTGAGAGTTTAGTTGTTTGACGGAGAAACTTTCGATTGAGTCCAGTTTCACGGAGAGGATTTCTGTTTCGCGGAGAGGATTTCGATCGTGTTCAGTTTCTCAGAGAGGATTTTGATGGATTTGGA
Organism: Macrostomum lignano; assembly: GCA_002269645.1. Taxonomy (NCBI): domain Eukaryota; kingdom Metazoa; phylum Platyhelminthes; family Macrostomidae; genus Macrostomum; species Macrostomum lignano. Next base: position 276,617 of record NIVC01000606.1, read on the forward strand.
GAACAGTTAGATAATGGGATTCGGGTCTTGGGATTCAGCTGATGGAGTTCAGGGAATGGAATTCCGGTGATGGGAGTTCTTCCCCTTTCTCCTCCATCGGAGGAGTTGGCCTCGTATATACTAAAAATGGTCTGTCTGTGTCTATGTGATCGATTAGAGAAAAAATGGCTGGACCGATTTTGTTCGAACTTGCACTGTTCGATCAGAAATTTTCCCGTGACGGTACATGCATCGTGGCTAAGAAATTGCTCGATGCTAAAGGCATTAAATATTCGAAAAACATGCTTTTTTGCAAAGGTCAAGCAAACTTTTCGACTTGAAATGCATTGTAAGAATGCTAGAGAAAAAACTGACTGGTTGAATTCTGATTCTGAAATAGATTGCATCATAACTGAATTGTAACTCCGACTTGAATTGAAAATGCAGTGTGGAAGCGGACACCAGACTTGATTTAAATTGCGTAACCATATTGTTAACTGATACCGACTGACTGAAAAACTGATTATGTCATAACTGCTTCGTGTAATTTACTCTATGCTTGGATTTTAAACTGTTGAATTATATATATATATAAGTGCAAAATTTGATGTTATCAAAACGATAAGAGCTAGCCTAGAGGTGAACAAACTGAACTGCTAAATGCAGCGACGATGGTTCATATTTTCATAGAGTGGAATTTTTTTAATTAAAGCTTTTCAACGTCAGGAAAACTAAAAGACTTTAAAAAAAAGCGTCATATAAAAATCATAGATGCGTCATTTAAAAAATCATAGAAGCGTCATGTAAACAATCATAGAAGCGTCATGTAAAAAATCGTAGAAGCGTCATATAAAAATCGTAGAAGCGTCATTTAAAAAATCATAGAAGCGTCATGTAAAAAATCATAGAAGCGTCATGTAAAAAAATCATAGAAGCGTCATGTAAACAATCGTAGAAGCGTCATATAAAAATCATAGAAGCGTCATGTAAAAAATCGTAGAAGCGTCATGTAAAAAATCGTAGAAGCGTCATATAAAAATCGTAGAAGCGTCATGTAAACAATGATAGAAGCGTCATGTAAAAAATCATAGAAGCGTCATTGAAAAATCATAGAAGCGTCTTTTAAAAAATCATAGAAGCGTCATATAAAATCGTAGAAGCGTCATGTAAACAATCATAGAAGCGTCATGTAAACAATCATAGAAGCGTCATGTAAAAAATCATAAAAGCGTCATGTAAAAATCATAGTAGCGTCATGTAAAAATCATAGAAGCGTCATGTAAAAAATCGTAGAAGCGTCATGTAAAAAATCGTAGAAGCGTCATATAAAAATCATAGAAGCGTCATATAAAAATCATAGAAGCGTTATGTAAACAATCATAGAAGCGTCATGTAAACAATCATAGAAGCGTCATGTAAACAATCATAGAAGCGTCATGTAAACAATCATAGAAGCGTCATGTAAACAATCATAGAAGCGTCATGTAAACAATCATAGAAGCGTCATGTAAACAATCATAGAAGCGTCATGTAAACAATCATAGAAGCGTCATGTAAACAATTATAGAAGTGTCATGTGAACAATCATAGAAGCGCCATGTAAAAAATCATAGAAGCGTCATGTAAACAATCATAGAAGCGTCATGTAAACAATCATAGAAGTGTCATGTGAACAATCATAGAAGCGTCATGTAAACAATCATAGAAGCGTCATGTAAAAAATCATAGAAGCGTCATTGAAAAATCATAGAAGCGTCTTTTAAAAAATCATAGAAGCGTCATATAAAATCGTAGAAGCGTCATGTAAACAATCATAGAAGCGTCATGTAAACAATCATAGAAGCGTCATGTAAAAAATCATAAAAGCGTCATGTAAAAATCATAGTAGCGTCATGTAAAAATCATAGAAGCGTCATGTAAACAATCATAGAAGCGTCATGTAAACAATCATAGAAGCGTCATGTAAACAATCATACAAGCGTCATATAAACAATCATAGAAGCGTCATGTAAAAAATCATAAAAGCGTCATGTAAAAATCATAGTAGCGTCATGTAAAAATCATAGAAGCGTCATGTAAAAAATCGTAGAAGCGTCATATAAAAATCGTAGAAGCGTCATATAAAAATCATAGAAGCGTCATATAAAAATCATAGAAGCGTCATGTAAACAATCATAGAAGCGTCATGTAAACAATCATAGAAGCGTCATGTAAACAATCATAGAAGCGTCATGTAAACAATCATACAAGCGTCATATAAACAATCATAGAAGCGTCATGTAAACAATCATAAAAGCGTAATGAAACAATCATAGAAGTGTCATGTAAACAATCATAGAAGCGTCATGAAACAATCATAGAAGCGTCATGTAAAAAATCATAGAAACGTCATGTAAAAATCATAGAAGCGTCATGTAAAATCATAGAAGCGTCATGTAAAATCATATAATCGTCCTGCAAAAACTCGTAGAAGCGTCATGTAAAAAATCATAGTAGCGTCATGTAAAAAATCATAGAAGCGTCATGTAAAAATCGTAGAAGCTTCATGTAATAATCATAGAAGCGTTATGTAAAAATGATAGAAGCGTCATATAAACAATCATAGAAGCGTCATGTAAACAGTCATAGAAGCGTCATGAAACAATCATAGAAGCGTCATGTAAAAATCATACAAGCGTCATATAAACAATCATAGAAGCGTCATGTAAACAATCATAAAAGCGTCATGAAACAATCATAGAAGCGTCATGTAAAAATCATAGTAGCGTCATGTAAAAATCATAGTAGCGTCATGTAAAAAATCATAAAAGCGTCATGTAAAAATCATAGAAGCGTTATGTAAAAATGATAGAAGCGTCATATAAAAAATCATAGAAGCGTCATGTAAACAATCATAGAAGCGTCATGTAAAAATCATAGAAGCGTCATGTAAACAGTCATAGAAGCGTCATGAAACAATCATAGAAGTGTCATGTAAACAATCATAGAAGCGTCATGTAAACAATCATAGAAGCGTCATGTAAAAATCATAGTAGCGTCATGTAAAAAATCATAAAAGCGTCATGTAAAAATCATAGAAGCGTTATGTAAAAATGATAGAAGCGTCATATAAAAAATCATAGAAGCGTCATGTAAACAATCATAGAAGCGTCATGTAAAAATCATAAAAGCGTCATGTAAACAGTCATAGAAGCGTCATGAAACAATCATAGAAGCGTCATGTAAAAATCATAGAAGCGTCATGTAAATCATAGAATCGTCCTGCAAAAATCGTAGAAGCGTCATATAAAAATCATAGAAGCGTCATGTAAACAGTCATAGAAGCGTCATGAAACAATCATAGAAGCGTCATGTAAAAATCATAGAAGCGTCATGTAAACAATCATAGAATCGTCCTGCAAAAATCGTAGAAGCGTCATATAAAAATCATAGAAGCGTCATGTAAACAATCATAGAAGCGTCATGAAACAATCATAGAAGCGTCATGTAAAAATCATAGAAGCGTCATGTAAACAATCCTAGAAGCGTCATGTAAACAATCATAGAAGCGTCATGTAAAAATCATAGTAGCGTCATGTAAAAAATCATAAAAGCGTCATGTAAAAATCATAGAAGCGTTATGTAAAAATGATAGAAGCGTCATATAAAAAATCATAGAAGCGTCATGTAAACAATCATAGAAGCGTCATGTAAACAATCATAGAAGCGTCATGTAAACAGTCATAGAAGCGTCATGTAAAATATCATAGAAGCGTCATATAAAAATCATAGAAGCCTCCTTTAAAAACTAATGAAAGTGTCATTTAAAAAATTAAGAAGCATCATGGTAGAATAAAAGAAGCGTCATGTCAGACATGAAAGGTGTCATGTAAAAATTAAATGAAGCTATAGTGCTGTGCTAGGGAGAAAAACTGAGACGTCAAGGCTCACAGAGAATAACTGAGATTATGGGGCCGTTTCTGAGATGTCAAAGCAACAGTCAGAAGCTACTTCAAAGTTCATTTACTTTACTCAATTTTTTTATTACATTCTTTGTTGGCTCGCCACGGGGGGGGCGCTGATAGAAGAAGAGTCATGTAAAAAATAAAAGTAGCACTATGTATACATAAAAGAAAAGTCATGTCGAAGTTAAAAGATTCATTTGGGAATTGCTACGATGTCAAAGCGAGGGAATCGTTATAGTGCTGTGATTCTTAAAGAAGAAATCACTAAAATGTCAAGGCTTAGGGGAGAAGAATTGCTGAGATTCAAGGCTTTAGGTTGGGTTAAAGTTAGGTTTAGGTCAGGTGTGGGTTGAGGGTTATATTTTATCGGGTTTCAAGGTTAACGGGGGATTTTTCAGATTTCAAGGTTTATGGAGGCCATCGCTGACATGTCAAGGCTTACGGGGGGGGGGGATAGCTGACATGTCAAGGCTCACGGGGGTATAAATGAGATTTCAAAGCTAAAGTCAGAAGCTACATGTAGTTTATTGAAAACTTTTTATTACATTATTTGATGCCTCCTCAGGGGAGGGATCGCTGATAAAAAAAGCGTAATGTAAAAAATAAAAGAAGCTTCATGTCGAAGTTAAGAGATTCATTTGGGAATCCATTGCATTGCTGAGATGTCAAGGGGGGGAGTTGATATGTTAAAGCTTGTGGGGGGATTACTGACATGTCAAGGCTTACAAGGTTTGACAGGAGATTTTTTAAGATTTCAAGGATACATGTAGCTTATTAAAAAAACGTGTATTGCATTTCTTTGGCTCCCCAACGGGGGGCGTAGATTGCTAGTAAATATGCTAATGATGTATAGCAATGTAAAATGATACTATTTTGTAATTTTTGTTTTAATTTAGTAGATTGGATATCTGTTTCAGAGACTCGTAGCCAGAATTTTACCAGGCACCAGGGGCTTTAGCACCAGCGGCTTTAGCACCAGCGGCTTTAGCACCAGCGGCTTTAGCACCAGCTGCTTTAGCACCAGCGGCTTTAGCACCAGCGGCTTTAGCACCAGCGGCTTTAGCACCAGCGGCTTTAGCACCAGGGGCATTAGCACCAGGGGCATTAGCACCAGGGGCATTAGCACCAAGGGCTTTAGCACCAGGGGGAATTAGCACCAGGGGCTTTAGCACCAGGGGGCTTTAGCACCAAGGGCATTAGCACCAGGGGCTTTAGCACCAGGGGGCTTTAGCACCAAGGGCATTAGCACCAGGGGGAATTAGCACCAGGGGCTTTAGCACCAGGGGCTTTAGCACCAGGGGGCTTTAGCACCAAGGGCTTTAACACCAGGGGGAATTAGCACCAGCGGCTTTAGCACCAGGGGCATTAGCACCAAGGGCTTTAGCACCAGGGGGAATTAGCACCAGGGGCTTTAGCACCAGGGGGCTTTAGCACCAAGGGCATTAGCACCAGGGGCTTTAGCACCAGGGGGCTTTAGCACCAAGGGCTTTAGCACCAGGGGGCTTTAGCACCAAGGGCTTTAGCACCAGGGGGAATTAGCACCAGGGGCTTTAGCACCAGGGGGCTTTAGCACCAAGGGCTTTAACACCAGGGGGAATTAGCACCAGGGGCTTTAGCACCAGGGGGCTTTAGCACCAAGGGCTTTAGCACCAGGGGGAATTAGCACCAGGGGCTTTAGCACCAGGGGCTTTAGCACCAAAGGCATTAGCACCAGGGGGAATTAGCACCAGGGGCTTTAGCACCAGGGGCATTAGCACCAAGGGCTTTAGCACCAGGGGGAATTAGCACCAGGGGCTTTAGCACCAGGGGGCTTTAGCACCAAGGGCATTAGCACCAGCGGCTTTAGCACCAGGGGGAATTAGCACCAGGGGCTTTAGCACCAGGGGGCTTTAGCACCAAGGGCTTTAACACCAGGGGGAATTAGCACCAGGGGCTTTAGCACCAGGGGGCTTTAGCACCAAAGGGCTTTAGCACCAGGGGGAATTAGCACCAGGGGCTTTAGCACCAGGGGCTTTAGCACCAGGGGGCTTTAGCACCAAGGGCTTTAGCACCAGGGGGAATTAGCACCAGGGGCTTTAGCACCAGGGGGCTTTAGCACCAAGGGCATTAGCACCAGGGGCTTTAGCACCAGGGGGCTTTAGCACCAAAGGGCTTTAGCACCAGGGGGAATTAGCACCAGGGGCTTTAGCACCAGGGGGCTTTAGCACCAAGGGCTTTAGCACCAGGGGGAATTAGCACCAGGGGCTTTAGCACCAGGGGCTTTAGCACCAAGGGCTTTAACACCAGGGGGAATTAGCACCAGGGGCTTTAGCACCAGGGGGCTTTAGCACCAAAGGGCTTTAGCACCAGGGGGAATTAGCACCAGGGGCTTTAGCACCAGGGGGCTTTAGCACCAAGGGCTTTAGCACCAGGGGGAATTAGCACCAGGGGCTTTAGCACCAGGGGCTTTAGCACCAAGGGCTTTAACACCAGGGGGAATTAGCACCAGGGGCTTTAGCACCAGGGGGCTTTAGCACCAAGGGCTTTAGCACCAGGGGGAATTAGCACCAGGGGCTTTAGCACCAGGGGCTTTAGCACCAAGGGCTTTAACACCAGGGGGAATTAGCACCAGGGGCTTTAGCACCAGGGGGCTTTAGCACCAGGGGCTTTAGCACCAGGGGCTTTAGCACCAGGGGCTTTAGCACCAAAGGCATTAGCACCAGGGGCGCCTGCACTATTATAAATGACTTATAAATTTTTCAACAAATCAATAATTAAACTTGTCTATTGTTAATTTCAGCGAGTGATCTTCACCATAGTGAACTTCAGCAAGACCAAGTCTCTCTATAGAGAAGGCATGACGCCCGTTGTTAAATCCACCAGCCGGCCAAAATGGTGCGCTCCATCAACTTTGTTGTTTTTTATTTTTTAATACAATCGATAATTTAAGGACTTTGATTACTTTATAATTGACCGATTCTTCCTATTCTACTGTTAGTAAAGATGAAAGTAGGCGACTAGTAACTTTTTATTTTTTTGTCATTAACCACCCCTCAACCCCAGGGTCCGGCTGCCCCTAAGCACGTGTACTATTACCGCTGCCCGGAGCACCGCAAGAACTACGTGCTCAGCTTTGCGTTCTGCTTCGACAAAGAGGATGACGTCTACCAGTTTGCCTACTGCTACCCGTACACCTACACCCGGCTGCAGGCCTACCTGGACAGCCTGGAGCGCAAGGGCCTGGACTATGTGCAGCGCGACCTACTCGGCCTCAGCGTGCAGCAGCGGCGGCTCGACCTGCTGACCGTCAGCCACCCGGACAACCTCACCGATGAGGCACAGAAGCGAGTGGTCTTCATCACCGCCAGGGTTCACCCGGGCGAGACCCCGGCCTCCTTCGTGTGCCAGGGCCTCATCGACTTTCTGGTCAGCTCGCATCCCATTGCAAAGCAGCTGCGCGACTACCTGGTGTTCAAAATTATCCCCATGCTGAACCCTGACGGCGTCTACCTGGGCAACTACCGGTAAATTAAAGACTGCAGCTGCCCGGTCCCTTCCACAGTCCCTTCCCCGGTTCCTTCCCCGGTTTCTTCCCAGAATTTTTGTCCGGTCTCTTCCCCGGTTCCTTCCCCGGTTCCTTCCCCGATCACTTCCCCGGTTCCTTCCCCGATCACTTCCCCGGTTCCTTCCCCGGTTCCTTCCCCGATCACTTCCCCGGTTCCTTCCCCGGTTCCTTCCTCGGTTCCTTCCCCGGTCCCTTCCCCGGTCCCTTCCCCGGTCCCTTCCCCGTTTCCCTTCCCCGGTTCCTTCCCCGGTCCCTTACCCGGTCACTTCCCTGGTCCCTTCGCCGGTCCCCTCCGCCGTTCTTTCCCAGAATCTTTGCCCGGTCTCTTCCCAGGTTCCTTCCCCGGTTCCTTCCCTGATTCCTTCCCAGAATCTTTGCCTAGTTTCTTCTCAGGTTCTTTCTCTGGTTTTTCCCCCTGTCCTTCCCGGGTTCTTTCCCCGGTTCTTTCTTCGGTTCTTTCCCCTGTCCTTTCTCCGGTTCTTTCCCCTGTCCTTTCTCCGGTTCTTTCCCCTGTCCTTTCTCCGGTTCTTTCCCCTGTCCTTTCTCCGGTTCTTTCCCCTGTCCTTTCTCCGGTTCTTTCCCCTGTCCTTTCTCCGGTTCTTTTCCCTGTCCTTTCTCCGGTTCTTTCCCCTGTCCTTTCTCCGGTTCTTTTCCTGTCCCTTTCCGGGTTCTTTCCCCTGTCTCTTCCCCGGTTCCTTCCTCGGTTTTTTCTCCGGTTTCTTCGTTGCTCTTTCCCCGGCTCTCCGGTTCTTAAACCAGTTCACTCTCCGAATCATCCAGCTCATTTTCTTGTTTCCCTGGTTTTCACCAGTTTTAGCCCGGGTTCTTTCCTTCCTTAGCAGCTCCTTGCCCTGACCATTAGACGCTCTAAAATCTCTAAAAAGAGCAAGTCTCACAGCGTAAACATTGAAGACTCTCACCTCTCACCCGCAGCTGCTCTCTGATGGGTTTCGATCTGAACCGGCACTGGCAGGAGCCCTCGCCCTGGGCTCATCCCACTATCTATGCCTGCAAGAAGGCCATGATCGATATGTACAACTCCAAGGTACGAGTGCTTCTGTGCGTGCGGCCTCGCCTTTTGAAAGAGTTTTAGTCGTGAAATTTTAACCTGCCAAATATTCTTAGGACCACGATATCGACTTTTTCTGCGACCTGCACGCGCACAGCACCCTGATGAACGGCTTCATGTACGGCAACACTTTTGACGATCCCGACAAGCAGGAGAGGCAGAACGTCTTTCCCAAGCTGTTCCAGCAGAATGCCGAGGATTTTAGTTTGACTAACACCAACTTTAATCGAGACGCTGTGAAGGCCGGAACTGGGCGAAGGTTGGTTCTACTTGAGTGTGATCGTACTTGGGTGCTATCGTACTTGGTGCTATCGCACTTCTGCACTTCAGTGCTATTGTAATTGGGTGCTTGCGTACCTGGGTGCTTGCATACTTGGTTGCTTGCGTACTTGAGTGCTGTGCGTACTTGGTTGTGATCGTACTTGGGTGCTATCGTACTTAAGTGTGATCGTACTTTGGTGTGATCGTATTTGGGTGCATCTTACTTCGGTGCTATTGTACTTGGGTGTGTTCGTATTTAAGTGCTTGCGTACTTGGGTGTGATCGTACTTGGGTGTTATAGTACTTTGGTACGACCACACTTAGGTGCTTGCGTATTTGGTTGTTATCGTACTTGGATGTGATCGTACTATTATGGTACCAGCGTACTTAAGTACCAGCATACAATTAAATATACAAACAAAGTACTTAACGCAATTTAGTACTGACTTATTTGGGTGCTAGCTTACTTACAATATAGCAATTGTAGTTCGTAGCATACTTGCGAGCAGCGTACTTAATGCACTTAAGTGCTAGCGTATTTTCGTAATTGAGTGTTAGCGTACTGCAAGAACTTGTAACGCCCTAAGTTCACCTTAATACTGCAATTACTGCGGAATCTTTATCTGGTTTTATTCTACGAGTATATTCATATTAAAATTGCCTCTAAACCTCAAAAACCGAACAGAGCCCTTGTTGGCATATTTGACGACTCCGTGCTGTGCTACACTCTGGAGGTGTCGTTCTTCAGCTACATGGCCAACAGTTCCGGTGGCACACTGCCCTACACCGAGGAGGGATGTGAGTGTGCTCGATGTAATCTGGCTTGTTTGTGTGTGTCAATCTAGTGAACTGCCACATAGGGTAAATTTTCAGCCTCGGTTGGTAGCTATAGTTGAGAATTTAGGCAAGCGTACCTGAACCAAAGTATTGTTAAAGTGCAAGCGTACCCTGAACCAAAGTACTGTTAAAGTGCCAGCGTACCTGAACCAAAGTACTGTTAAAGTGCAAGTGTACATGAACCAAAATACTGTTAAAGTTCAAGGGTACCTGAACCAAAATACTGTTAAAGTTCAAGGGTACCTGAACCAAAATACTGTTAAAGTTCAAGGGTACCTGAACCAAAGTACTGTTAAAGTACAACCGTACCTGAACCAAAGTACTATTTAAGTTCGAGCGTACCTAAACTGAAGCCCATATTTAAGTGCACTCGAACCCAAACGCTTTGCAGACGCCAAACTCGGCCGAAACTTGGCGCGCACATTCCTGGACTATTATAAAGTTCAAAGCGTCATTCCTTCGATGCCAGTAGCAGGTGCTACTGGAAAGTCAAAAGGCGGTGGCAGCGGTGGCGCCAGCGGAGGAGGCGCGGGCGGCAAGGACAGCAGCTCGCGGTGAGGCTGACCCAGAGCTTTGCTAATTACATGCACGCGACTGATTGGATTCGGAAAGAGAATGATGAAAATTTTAACAAAAGTAAAATATTTTTGTTGATTTCTTCCAGTCTGCAGCTGCGCCCCTGCTCTCGTTACTCGACCAGAAATCGCTGGATCAATGTAAACCTCTGTTCCACTTGCAATGGCCGGGGTAACCCCCTTACAGCACCCGACACTGGTCTCTATTGTGCATGCTCTGCATGTAGTCCACTTCTTCTAGTCTTTCTCGGTGCTCTTGTCCCTCCCTGCCTCCATTTATGTCCATGGGAGAGATATTCCCGAGTAGTTAAATTGCTAAATCCAATTAAATTATTGCATTATTTATTATCTTTCGGCATGCTTAGTCCATTTGACTAATTCAATAATGTTTAGCTCTGCATTGTCAAGAGGGAAATTACTGCCTGCATCACAACATAATCATCGTCTTTTAAAGCCAGTTAAAATACGTTTTTTTGGCATGTTTAACTGAGCAAATGTTTACTGTTTATTATTATTAAGTTTACACCTGTTTATTAGGGCGGCCACCTTGAAAAAATGAGTGTCTGGCAACAAGAATTTCACTGCTGCTTGCGAGTTGCCTGAGATACGGGCAGACACACAGGCAGACACACAGGCAGACACACACACGGGCAGGCAGACAGGCAGACACACAGGCAGACAGGCAGACACACGGGCAGACACACAGGCAGACACACACACGGGCAGGCAGACAGGCAGACACACAGGCAGACACACGGGCAGACACACGGGCAGACACACAGGCAGACACAAGGCAGACACACACACAGGCAGATACACGGGCAGACACACAGGCAGACACACGGGCAGACACACAGGCAGACACACAGGCAGATACACGGGCAGACACACAGGCAGACAGGCAGACACAGGCAGACACACAGGCAGACACACAGGCAGACAGACAGACACACAGGCAGACAGGCAGACACACGGACAGACACACAGGCAGACACACAGGCAGACAGGCAGACACACGGGCAGACACACAGGCAGACACACAGGCAGACACACAGGCAGACACACGGGCAGACACACAGGCAGACAGGCAGACACAGGCAGACACACAGGCAGACAGGCAGACACAATCCGCACCACTCCGCACTGCAGATACTTGATGGGAGAGGCGAGCAGTAGCGCCGGCAGGTTCGGCAGCGGCGGTGGCCGAGCGAAGTGAGCAGCCAGTCTTGGAGCGCGGTGACTCAAAATCTGATCAAAACCTGAGCACTGCGGCCGCCCCTTTCAACTCGCTCGCGAATAAAACTTGTATCAAATTTTTGGTTCTGCTAGTTTTCAGCTCCTGTTTCCCCTAGCAACCCTGTAAGACTTTGTTTGTCACAGATCCACAGCCTTCAGCATAGGATAAAGAGTGAGACTTGCTCAGCCTATCAAAGAGTAACTGCGTGTCCTGTACATAGAGCTCACCATAATATTAGTTTTTTCCTTTGTTTTCAAGTGCAACAGTCTAAAGTTCGGCAAGACTTAGCTATTTTTACTGTTTATTACTTTGCTAACAAGATTTTGAATAATTGTCACAAAATTTTAGATCACAGCAGAATAAATTTGATACACTGACCGATAAAGATTTTGTCGGGATTTTTTTAAAAGCAGCAGCAGCTGAAAGTAAAGTTTAATTATTTTTTTCATCACATATCTTAGTTAGCTTTAGGCATTAGGGATTAGGACAAATGATAGGCAGTGAACAAAAATGCAGAACATTATCCGTGCTGTATTACTAATGGTACTAATAATAACTGCTAATAATGTATATTATTTTTGATTGACTTCTTCAAGACATGTTATGAATAATTTATTAATGATTTTTAGAGCCCGATACACCTATGCAGATCCGATTAAAAATTTTTCAATGTTTTCCTACTCTTTTATTAAAATTAAGGAAAATACGATTGGACAAGCTTCTTGCGATGTTAGCTGCACCCTCTTTTTGTAGTTCAAGGATGGTAAGCAATTCATAATTATTTTTTTAGTAATCAGCAGGCTGCAATACATGAGTAGTGGGGCGGTGTATGTTGCATAGGTAAAGCAGAGGGGTTAAGACTGCTATTTTTCAAAGCCCTCTGTTTCATTGATTTATCTGGCCTTTTTAATAGAGACGGTAAGGTTTGAATTGCCAGGCGGAACACAATTATATAGCAACGGTTTATAATCGACTAATTCTTGCCCAATGAGAAATGCTTGCATCTCTCAATGCTTGAATCATTTCTAATCAAATTATTTATGAATTTAATAATGTCACGTGGTAAGTTCTAATTGTATACGAGAGTGCACCGGTGCTATTTTTTCTTATATTTATTGGTCCCCTGTCCAATCACAGGCTGCAGCAAAGCTGCGTGTATTTATTCCCCACTTGGGCCTGGCCATAGACTACAGAAACGTTTTTATTTGGAGTTTTATTGCTCCAGGCCAAATAAATGCGTTTCTGTAGTCTATGGCTAGGCCAAATAAAAACATTTCTGTAGTCTATGGCTAGCCCAAATAAAAAAATTTCTGTAGTCTATGGCCAGGCCAAATAAAAACATTTCTGTAGTCTATGGCCAGGCCAAATAAAAACATTTCTGTAGTCTATGGTCAAGCCAAATAAAAACATTTCTGTAGTCTATGACCAGGCCAAATAAAAACATTTCTGTAGTCTATGGTCAAGCCAAATAAAAACATTTCTGTAGTCTATGGCCAGGCCAAATAAAAACATTTCTGTAGTCTATGGTCAAGCCAAATAAAAACATTTCTGTAGTCTATGGCCAGGCCAAATAAATAAATTTCTGTAGGCTATGGCCAAGCCAAATACATTTGTAAATACGTTTCTTTAGTCTATGGCCAGGCCAAATAAGTACGTTTCTGTAGTCTATGGCCAGACCCAAGTGAGGAATAAATACATTTCTCCCCGCTGGCTTCACATACGCCCGCTACCACAATATTCGCGACCATAATCAATTAAACAAGCGGAAAAATGACTTATACCTATAATCTGTCACTTCAAGCCTTTATGATGCGCACAAATTTTATTATTCACTTCTGCTTCACATTATTTTGCGAATTATGCGTCACTTGTTACTAACACAAACAAACTCACAATATTCCAGCCTACGCGGCTACAGAGAGCTCACTTCACCTGCTGAAAGTGCCAGCGTATTTTCTGCTAATTTACAGCCCCTTTTAGAGTTATTAGGAAACCCTAAGTTTGGAGTAATTTTGAGTGACAAGTTCGATTTTAGATTGACAAAACTAGCAAGTGAAAGTGCCAAGCTATTCGATAAGAGTGACAAGTTGTTACGTTAGAGTGACAAGTTATTGAATTAGAGGGACAACATATTGAATTAGAGTGGCAAGTTGTTGAATTAGAGTGACAAGTTATTGAATTAGAGTGACAAGTGATTGAATTAGAGTGACAAGTTATTGAATTAGAGTGACAAGTGATTGAATTAGAGTGACAAGTTATTGAATTAGAGTGACAAGTGATTGAATTAGAGTGACAAGATATTGAATTAGAGTGACAAGATATTGAATTAGAGTGACAAGTGAGTGCTTTCGGAGTGCCGAGAATGTCACGCCAGCAGCAGCAGCAGCCGCCACAGCTGGACGTGGCCGACCTGGCCGGCCTGGCTTCGCACGCGCCGCTGGACTCCACAGGGCAGCCGGACGCCGAGCTGCAGCAGCAGCTGGGCCGCCTGCGCCACCTCGAGCCGGAGGACAAGTCCGAGCTCGGCCTGCTGCGCTCCCGGGTCGAGGACCAGTCGCACCTCATCATGATGCTGAAGCAGCGCTCTGACGAGAATCTGATGCGGGCGCAGACGCAGGAACGACTCAACAAACAGCTGGAGGAGGCGCGCGCTGAGGCTGAGCAGCGGCTGGAGCGGGAGCTGCAGCGGTTCCGCGTGCTCGAGGACCAGTTCGAGACGCTCAGCTCCAACCATGAGCAGCTGATTCAGTTCAACAATGAGCACAAGCAGCAGAAGGAGTGGCTGCAAAAGGTTGGTGTCCGAGGCCACTGTACACCCCGTGTGATTCATTTCCTTGGCAACTTAACCTCAGAAAGTTCAATTTTTCTAATCGCGCTGAAGCTCATCGAGGTTCATCTTGACGGTCTTGAATACTGAGTGTGTGTGGATAGGAAATCTCAATTTTGTAGTGCAAATAATTGTTTTCTCTACATATCGGGCATCGGTTGGCTCCACTGGGATTCAGGAACTTCAAAGGAATCTGCTGCATGTTAGAATTTGTTATAAATCACAAAATTTTCCGGGATTTTTCTCAAACGCGCAAAATTAAACGCATATTTTAATCAGTAAGACATACACTACTGCAGCTCATCAGTAGGCAGTAGCGAATATTTATGCTCGGATTTTAATTTAAAAAATCCTAACTGGCCCACCGACTCAAGGAGAACACAAAACTGCGCGACCACTTCGAGACGCTGGTGGCCGCCCGACTGCGGGAGCGCGACGCTGAGACCAGCAGGCTGACTGAGCGACTGGCCACGGCCGAGCGGCAGCTGCAGGAGAGCCGCCAGGAGGCCGGCCAGACCGCTGACCGGCTGAATGCCCGCCTGGCAGAGCTGTCCGCCCGGGCGGAGCGGCTGGAGGCGGACGCGGCCGCTGCGAAGGCGGCGGTCAGGGAGCGGGACGCCCAGCTGGACGAGCTGCGGGCGGCGGCGGCCGCGGAGGGCGAGTCCGGGCGGACCAAACTGGCTGAGCTGACCAAGTGAGCCAGGACTCCCTGCTGTCAGACACCATAGGCACACGCCAGACACCATAGGCACACGCCAGACACCATAGGCACACGCCAGACACCATAGGCACACGCCAGACACCATAGGCACACGCCAGACACCATAGGCACACGCCAGACAACATAGGTACACGCCAGACACCAGAGGCACACACACACTAGACACCATAGGCACACGCTAGACAACATAGGTACACGCCAGACACCCCAAACCCACACGGCAGACACCCCAAACCCACACGGCAGACACCCCAAACCCACACGGCAGACACCCCAAACCCACTCGGCAGACACCCCAAACCCACACGGCAGACACCCCAAACCCACACGGCAGACACCCCAAACCCACACGGCAGACACCCCAAACACACACGGCAGACACCCCAAACCCACACGGCAGACACCCCAAACCCACACGGCAGACACCCCAAACCCACACGGCAGACACCCCAAACCCACACGGCAGACACCCCAAACCCACACGGCAGACACCCCAAACACACATGGCAGACACCCCAAACCCACTCGGCAGACACCCCAAACCAACACGGCAGACACCCCAAACCCACACGGCAGACACCCCAAACCCACACGGCAGACACCCCAAACCCACACGGCAGACACCCCAAACACACATGGCAGACACCCCAAACCAACACGGCAGACACCCCAAACCCACACGGCAGACACCCCAAACCCACACGGCAGACACCCCAAACCCACACGGCAGACACCCCAAACACACACGGCAGACACCCCAAACCCACACGGCAGACACCCCAAACACACATGGCAGACACCCCAAACCCACACCGCAGACACCTTAAACCACACGGCAGACACCCCAAACACACACGGCAGACACCCCAAACCCACACGGCAGACACCCCAAACCCACACGGCAGACACCCCAAACACACATGGCAGACACCCCAAACCCACTCGGCAGACACCCCAAACCAACACGGCAGACACCCCAAACCCACACGGCAGACACCCCAAACCCACACGGCAGACACCCAAACCCACACGGCAGACACCCCAAACACACATGGCAGACACCCCAAACCAACACGGCAGACACCCCAAACCCACACGGCAGACACCCCAAACACACACGGCAGACACCCCAAACCCACACGGCAGACACCCCAAACACACATGGCAGACACCCCAAACCCACACCGCAGACACCTTAAACCACACGGCAGACACCCCAAACACACACGGCAGACACCCCAAACCCACACGGCAGACACCCCAAACCCACACGGCAGACACCCCAAACCCACACGGCAGACACCCCAAACACACATGGCAGACACCCCAAACCCACACCGCAGACACCTTAAACCACACGGCAGACACCCCAAACACACACGGCAGACACCCCAAACCCACTCGGCAGACACCCCAAACCAACACGGCAGACACCCAAACCCACACGGCAGACACCCCAAACCCACACGGCAGACACCCCAAACCCACGCGGCAGACACCCCAAACCCACACGGCAGACACCCCAAACCCACACGGCAGACACCTCCCCCCGCAGAGAGAAGGACTCCCTGCTAACCCTGTCGATGGAGCGCGGCCGCCTCTGCGAGGAGAAGCAGCGGGAGCTCAAAGCTGCCCGAGAGCGGCAGGAGGTGGCGGAGCGCCGTCTCCGCGAACTGCAAGACCGCTACAGCCGGGACACCGAGGCGGTGAGCTCCGACGCGGCGGTGAAGAAGCTTCGAGCCGACTTGGAGTTTCATCGGCGCGCTCTGGCCGACCTTCGCCAGGAATTCTCCGCCTACAAAGTGCACGCTGGCAGTGCGCTCAAGCAGGAGAAGGAGATCAACGCCCGTCTGCGTAGCAACATCGCCTGAGAGTTCCGGTTGCTAAGGACTCTGCCAACCATTAGAGCACTAAAACATTGCTGCAGCATCTCCAGCGGCTACTGTTTGAGATTAAAAACTTTCATTTTTGGCATAGAGAAAGAAATGGGGGGATTGATGTGAGGATTAAGGTGCTAGCATGCCGACAATCTCGGACAGACATGGCAACGGTAAGCAGTGTTCCAATTTCTTATCGCCTTGTCAAACAAGCAGGCAGATTTCCAGCTTGAATTACAAGCTCATTAGTTTTTTTAGCCTCGCAAAGATGTTATAAAATGCCTGACGATGTTAGACATCCCTGCGGCAGACAGGGAATGGCAGACTATGCCTGCAGAAATTGTGTAAACATTTTATGGCTTTTTCACATTTACTTTCAATGATTAAAGCGTTAGCCGTACCGTCTTTTTGTTTTAATTTTGTTACATCTTTTGTTTTACTGTCTACAGTCTGTGATCTGGTTTAAACTGTTTTAAGCATGCCGTTTTGCATTCTATTCAGTGAGTCTTTGTTCTCATCAATAATTGATCGAATTCTCCAATGTGGCTCTGCAGTTCTGGCTTTGAGCTCCAGAAGTATTGAATAAAAACATGCTGCTCGTGATCTGAGTTTTAACTGCTTTTTTTAACCTCACGGCTTCAAAATGACATATTTTGACAGCCTAATCAGGGTCCGTGCCAGTCCAGTCAGTTGTGGGTCTGTGCCAGTCCAGTCAGTTGTGGGTCTGTGCCAGTCCAGTCAGTTGTGGGTCTGTGCCAGTCCAGTCAGTTGTGGGTCTGTGCCAGTCCAGTCAGTTGTGGGTCTGTGCCAGTCCAGTCAGTTGTGGGTCTGTGCCAGTCCAGTCAGTTGTGGGTCTGTGCCAGTCCAGTCAGTTGTGGGTCTGTGCCAGTCCAGTCAGTTGTGGGTCTGTGCCAGTCCAGTCAGTTGTGGGTCTGTGCCAGTCCAGTCAGTTGTGGGTCTGTGCCAGTCCAGTCAGTTATGGGTCTGTGCCAGTCCAGTCAGTTGTGGGTCTGTGCCAGTCCAGTCAGTTGTGGGTCTGTGCCAGTCCAGTCAGTTGTGGGTCTGTGCCAGTCCAGTCAGTTGTGGGTCTGTGCCAGTCCAGTCAGTTGTGGGTCTGTGCCAGTCCAGTCAGTTGTGGGTCTGTGCCAGTCCAGTCAGTTGTGGGTCTGTGCCAGTCCAGTCAGTTGTGGGTCTGTGCCAGTCCAGTCAGTTGTGGGTCTGTGCCAGTCCAGTCAGTTGTGGGTCTGTGCCAGTCCAGTCAGTTGTGGGTCCGTGCCAGTCCAGTCAGTTGTGGGTCCGTGCCAGTCCAGTCAGTTGTGGGTCTGTGCCAGTCCAGTCAGTTGTGGGTCTGTGCCAGTCCAGTCAGTTGTGGGTCTGTGCCAGTCCAGTCAGTTGTGGGTCTGTGCCAGTCCAGTCAGTTGTGGGTCTGTGCCAGTCCAGTCAGTTGTGGGTCTGTGCCAGTCCAGTCAGTTATGGGTCTGTGCCAGTCCAGTCAGTTGTGGGTCTGTGCCAGTCCAGTCAGTTGTGGGTCTGTGCCAGTCCAGTCAGTTGTGGGTCTGTGCCAGTCCAGTCAGTTGTGGGTCTGTGCCAGTCCAGTCAGTTGTGGGTCTGTGCCAGTCCAGTCAGTTGTGGGTCTGTGCCAGTCCAGTCAGTTGTGGGTCTGTGCCAGTCCAGTCAGTTGTGGGTCTGTGCCAGTCCAGTCACTTGTGGATCTGTGCCAGTCCAGTCAGTGTGGGTCTGTGCCAGTCCAGTCAGTTGTAAGTCTGTGCCAGTCCAGTCAGTTGTAGGTCTGTGCCAGTCCAGTCAGTGGGGGTCTGTGCCAGTCCAGTCAGTGGGGGTCTGTGCCAGTCCAGTCTGGCCCTGTGGCTTTTCGTGGGATTTAGTGCCTCCACAACAGCCAGCTCCCAAAACAAACAGAGAGTGCACATGCCTGTCGATTAAAAGTCAGGGCTGCTGTGCACCCTGTGTGCGCGGGTTCGGGCTCAGGGTTGGCGGAAGGGGCAACCAGCCAGCCAGCCCACCATCAAATCCGCACTCACCATGGCTACACACAGGTGGAGCAGCTCACAGAGCGCAGTTTAAACAGAAAAAGCAAAACAGAAACGCTCAGAATTGTCTCCAAAGCCATGCCTGAATTGTTTTTCGAGTGCTCTAGCTAGCAGCGTGTTGCTTTTTGAGGCAATTTGCCTGCATGCTCAACCCTTCTGAAGGCGGCAGAAACATTTTCAATAATGAATTTCTCGCGAGAGATTGGCAGGTGCTGCGCGACGTGATTTTTTTTTTGTTTCGTTTTCCCAACCAGCCATCCACGCTTCAATTGAGCTGGGAATAAATAGCCTCGTTTCCCCCATTGTCTTCGCCTGATTGTTGATCATTCCCATTGTTCCGCTCCTGCAGTCGCTTATGGGCTGGCATTACGGGGGGGGGCAATTGTCATTGGCTGAGAGGCGGAGTGCTCGATTCTGTCCTCTCCTTGCTTTTTTGTAGAGAGGAAATTTCTATATTTGCAACCTATAGAGATCTATCAGTTAGCTTGATTCCTAGAGCTGGGAGAGGAAAATCGAAGTCGCCAAATCAGAAGCAGCAAAAGCAGAAGCAGCCAAAGCAGAAGCAGCAAAAGCAGAAGCAGCCAAAGCAGAAGCAGCAAAAGCAGAAGCAGCAAAAGCAGAAGCAGCAAAAGCAGAAGCAGCAAAAGCAGAAGCAGCAAAAGCAGAAGCAGCAAAAGCAAAAGCAGAAGCAGCAAAAGCAAAAGCAGCAAAAGCAAAAGCAGCTAAAGCAGAAGCAGCTAAAGTAGCAACAAAAAGGTAGCAACAGCGAAAGCGAAACATTTTTCGTCTTAAAAAATGCCTCAAAGACAGCAAAGTCAGGTGTTTCTAGCTGTCGTTGTTATCATCGGCCTTCGGCTAATTCAATCGGCCGCGGGCACTACCAGCTCCGGGACTCTGTGCTACAAGGACAACAACCCCAGCAACCCGGACCCCTACAACAAATACACGTGCGAGGACAGCGCCAAGCCAAACTGCTGCCAGGAAGGCGACCTCAGCACCTGCTGCGACTATGACCCGACTCAGCGGACCATGTGAGCGGCTCTGAGAGATCGAGTTTGCGGCTGGATCTTACACCAGATTCTCCCTGACACCCGACTCTCCCTGACACCAGATTCTCCTCTGACACCAGATTCTCCCTGACACCCGATTCTCCCTGACACCCGATTCTCCCTGACACCCGATTCTCCCTGACACCAGATTCTCCTCTGACACCAGATTCTCCTCTGACACCCGATTCTCCCTAACACCCGATTCTCCCTGACACCAGATTCTCCCTGACACCCGATTCCCCTGACACCCAATTCTCCCTGACACTCGATTCGCCCTGACACACGATTCTCCCTGACACCAGATTCTTTTCTGACACCCGATTCTCCCTGACACCCGATTCTCTCTGACACCCGATTCTCCCTGACACCCGATTCTCCCTGACACCCGATTCTCCCTGACACCAGATTCTTTTCTGACACCCGATTCTCCCTGACACCCGATTCTCCCTGACACTCGATTCGCCCTGACACCCGATTCTCCCTGACACCCGATTCTCCCTGACACCAGATTCTTTTCTGACACCCGATTCTCCCTGACACCCGATTCTCCCTGACACCAGATTCTCCTCTGACACCCGATTCTCTCTGACACCCGATTCTCCCTGACACTCGATTCTCCCTGACACCCAATTCCCCTGACACCCGATTCCCATGACACCCAATTCTCCCTGACACCCGATTCTCCCTGACACCCAATTCCCCTGACACCCAATTCCCCTGACACCCAATTCCCCTGACACCCAATTCCCCTGACACCCAATTCCCCTGACACCCAATTCCCCTGACACCCAATTCCCCTGACACCCAATTCCCCTGACACCCAATTCCCCTGACACCCAATTCCCCTGACACCCAATTCCCCTGACACCCAATTCCCCTGACACCCAATTCCCCTGACACCCAATTCCCCTGACACCCAATTCCCCTGACACCCAATTCCCCTGACACCCAATTCCCCTGACACCCAATTCCCCTGACACCCAATTCCCCTGACACCCAATTCCCCTGACACCCAATTCCCCTGACACTCAATTCCCCTGACACCCTGACAGGCCTGAAAGTGCAGACTCCTTGCTTCGCAGTCGCCTGTCTGACAATTGGTCTCATTTAGCCTATCAATTAGCCCTCTGAGCACTCAACCTGTCCCCTGGTTCCCTCTCTCCGTTTTCCGAGGCAGACTGTCAACTGACCGAAAAGGATTTTCTTACTCTCTGAGCCGGCAGGAACACAAATAACAAATAGCAAAGCAGCAAAAAGTAAAACACTTGAAGAAGCAGAAAAGGAAGCTTTGCGTGCACCCCAGCTGTTCGTAGCAAATATACAGCTGGTAGTCCGCCAGAGACAAACATTAAATCTAGAAAGTGGAACTCTCCCTCTTTCAAATGTTTTTTCCTCTGGAGGAGAGGGGTCGTTGCGAAGAACTGTATGGAATGATAAGTCAAGTCTGGTTGCCCTAGTTCCGAGCCAGATAGAGAGGCTAAGCAGGATTCTAGGGGGGAGGGGGGGTGAGGGGATGAGAAAAATTATCCCGATGGCACGCAGCTCTGTCTAATTTTGCTTATTTACGCTCGTAGTTACGCCAATTCCGCTGAGTTTTTTAGTCTATCGGCTCAGAAATCATGACCAGCAAGGTTTTTCGCCGCATTTGATCTCCATGATTCTCAACATGCACTTCTCAGCTGTCAGCTCTCTTGGAATGTAGAGCTCACGGCCTTTGGATGGGGAGTATAAAGAGGAGGGGGAATCTAGAGAGGAGGGGGACTCTAGAGAGGATGGGGAATCTAGAGAGGAGGGGGACTCTAGAGAGGAGGGGGACTCTAGAGAGGAGGGGGAATCTAGAGAGGAGGGGGACTCCAGAGAGGATGGGGACTCTAGAGAGGATGGGGACTCCAGAGAGGATGGGGACTCTAGAGAGGAGGGGGACTCCAGAGAGGATGGGGACTCTAGAGAGGAGGGGACTCTAGAGAGGATGGGGACTCTAGAGAGGAGGGGGAATCTAGAGAGAATGGGTAATCGAATCAAGAGAGGATGGGGACTCTAGAGAGGATGGGGACTCTAGAGAGGATATGGACTCTGGAGAGGATGGGGACTCTAGAGAGGATGGGGACTCTAGAGAGGATGGGAACTCTAGAGAGGATGGGGACTCTAGAGAGGATGGGGACTCTAGAGAGGAGGGGGACTCCAGAGAGGATGGGGACTCTAGAGAGGAGGGGGACTCTAGAGAGGAGGGGGAATCTAGAGAGAATGGGTAATCGAATCTAGAGAGGATGGGGACTCTAGAGAGGATGGGGACTCTAGAGAGGATGGGGACTCTAGAGAGGAGGGGGACTCCAGAGAGGATGGGGACTCTAGAGAGGAGGGGGACTCTAGAGAGGATGGGGACTCTAGAGAGGAGGGGGAATCTAGAGAGAATGGGTAATCGAATCTAGAGAGGATGGGGACTCTAGAGAGGATGGGGACTCTAGAGAGGATGGGGACTCCAGAGAGGATGGGGACTCTAGAGAGGATGGGGACTCTAGAGAGGATGGGGACTCTAGAGAGGAGGGGGACTCCAGAGAGGATGGGGACTCTAGAGAGGAGGGGGAATCTAGGGGGGATGGAGAATCTAGAGAGGATGGGGAATCTAGAGAGAATGGGTAATCTAGAGAGAATGGGTAATCGAATGTAGAGAGGATGCGAACTTAGAGCGGGGGTGGACTCTAGAGAGGAGGGGGAATCTAGAGAGGATGGGGAATCTAGAGAGGAGGGGGAATCTAGAGAGGATGGGGAATCTAAAGAGGAGGGGGAATCTAGAAAGAATGGGTAATCGAATCTAGAGAGGATGGGGAATCTAGAGAGAATGGGTAATCGAATCTAGAGAGGAGGGGGACTCTAGAGAGGAGGGGGAATCTAGAGAGGATGGGGAATCGAATGTAGAGAGGATGCGAACTTGAGAGCGGAGGGGACTCTAGAGAGGAGGGGGAATCTAGAGAGGATTGGGAATCTAAAGAGGAGGGGGAATCTAGAAAGAATGGGTAATCGAATCTAGAGAGGATGGGGAATCTAGAGAGAATGGGTAATCGAATCTAGAGAGGATGGGGACTCTAGAGAGGAGGGGGAATCTAGAGAGGATGGAGAATCTAGAGAGGATGGAGAATCTAGAGAGGAGGGGGAATCTAGAGAGATAGGGAATCTAGAGAGAATTGGTAATCGAATCTAGAGAGGATGGGGAATCTAGAGAGAATTGGTAATCGAATCTAGAGAGGATGGGGACTCCAGAGAGGATGGGGACTCTAGAGAGGATGGGGACTCTAGAGAGGATGGGGACTCTAGAGAGGATGGGGACTCTAGAGAGGAGGGGGACTCCAGAGAGGATGGGAACTCTAGAGAGGAGGGGGACTCTAGAGAGGAGGGGGAATCTAAGGGGGATGGAGAATCTAGAGAGGATGGGGAATCTAGAGAGAATGGGTAATCTAGAGAGAATGGGTAATCGAATGTAGAGAGGATGCGAACTTTAGAGCGGGGGTGGACTCTAGAGAGGAGGGGGAATCTAGAGAGGATGGGGAATCTAGAGAGGAGGGGGAATCTAGAGAGGATGGGGAATCTAGAGAGGAGGGGGAATCTAGAGAGGATGGGGAATCTAAAGAGGAGGGGGAATCTAGAAAGAATGGGTAATCGAATCTAGAGAGGATGGGGAATCTAGAGAGAATGGGTAATCGAATCTAGAGAGGAGGGGGACTCTAGAGAGGAGGGGGAATCTAAAGAGGAGGGGGAATCTAGAAAGAATGGGTAATCGAATCTAGAGAGGATGGGGAATCTAGAGAGAATGGGTAATCGAATCTAGAGAGGAGGGGGACTCTAGAGAGGAGGGGGACTCTAGAGAGGAGGGGGAATCTAGGGGGGATGGAGAGTCTAGAGAGGATGGGGAATCGAATGTAGAGAGGATGCGAACTTGAGAGCGGAGGGGACTCTAGAGAGGAGAGGGAATTTAGAGATTATGGGGAATCTAAAGAGGAGGGGGAATCTAGAAAGAATGGGTAATCGAATCTAGAGAGGATGGGGAATCTAGAGAGAATGGGTAATCGAATCTAGAGAGGAGGGGGACTCTAGAGAGGAGGGGGAATCTAGAGAGGATGGGGAATCGAATGTAGAGAGGATGCGAACTTGAGAGCGGAGGGGACTCTAGAGAGGAGGGGGAATCTAGAGAGGATTGGGAATCTAAAGAGGAGGGGGAATCTAGAAAGAATGGGTAATCGAATCTAGAGAGGATGGGGAATCTAGAGAGAATGGGTAATCGAATCTAGAGAGGTGGGGGACTCTAGAGAGGAGGGGGAATCTAGAGAGGATGGAGAATCTAGAGAGGAGGGGGAATCTAGAGAGATAGGGAATCTAGAGAGAATTGGTAATCGAATCTAGAGAGGATGGGGAATCTAGAGAGAATGGGTAATCGAATCTAGAGAGGATGGGGAATCTAGAGAGGAGAGTGAATCTAGAGAGGATGGGGACTCTAGGGAGGAGGTGGACTCTAGAGAGGAGGGGGACTCTAGAGAGGATGGGGAATCTAGAGAGGATGGGGAATCTAAAGAGGAGGGGGAATCTAGAGAGGATGGGGAATCTAGAGAGAATGGGGAATCTAGAGAGGAGGGGGAATCTAGAGAGGATGGGGACTCTAGGGAGGAGGGGGACTCTAGAGAGGAGGGGGACTCTAGAGAGGATGGGGAATCTAGAGAGGATGGGGAATCTAAAGAGGAGGGGGAATCTAGAGAGGATGGGGAATCTAGAGAGGATCTTAGAGGATGGGGAGTCTAAAGAGGAGATTCCCCCTGACACCCGATTCCCCCTGACATCTGATTCCCCCTGACACCCAATTCCCCCTGACGCCCGATTCTCCCTGACACTCTGACACCTGACACCCGATTCTCCCTGACACTCGATTTCCCCTGACACCCGATTCTCCCTGACACTCGATTCCCCCTGACACTCGATTCTCCCTGACACCCGATTCTCCCTGACACTCGATTCCCCCTGACACCCGATTCCCCTGACACCCAATTCTCCCTGACACTCGATTCCCCTGACACTCGATTTTCCCTGACACCCGATTCCCCCTGACACTCGATTTTCCCTGACACCCGATTCTCCCTGACACCCGATTTTCCCTGACACCCGATTTTCCCTGACACCCGATTTTCCCTGACACCCGATTTCCCCTGACACCCGATTCTCCCTGACACTCGATTCCCCCTGACACCCAATTCCCCTTCTTGAAGAATGAGGGTCAGAGAGAGTGGGTGAGCAAGAGTAGGGGCGGAGGCTTCACGCAGATTTTTACCTGCCACTTCAAATCACAGATTTCACTTCGAGACCTGCCCCGCTAGTCAGTCGTGAACAAAAAAAACTGACAGCCCTGACATTAAACAGACAAAAGCCACGGCAAATTCGCAATGATGCTATTTTATACAAAGGGGAAGGGGTAAACAGGGGGGACAGGGTTGCCAAGAGCAGCAGGCGGAGATGCAGCAGAATGGCTGAGCTGTACAGACTCTCGCTGAAAAAAATCAAATAAATTTGAATAATTAAAAACAACAGCAGCGTCATCTGCATTCTCTTCTCACCTCATCCCGATTCCCCCAGCTCTGAGTCCACTCAAGCCCCGTCTGAGCATATGCAGGCTGTTGGGAGTGCTTATAAACTGGAGTCGAATAGAGAATTGATTTGATTATTCGGTTCGCTTGGTAGCTGAGAGAGCAGTGTCAGCAGAGAAGCCAGGCCTATCCGGGACCTCTTCGCCTTGTCGTGCCCCTGACTTAGCAATCAGCTTTGGTCTGAGATCGTCCTGGCAGCCGGGTCACCGGTTTATTCCTTCTTAGAGACAGCTAATCTGATTTTGGAGGGAGAGAATTTAATCTGCGGATTAGAGAGGAGAACAATTGGGTGTCAAAAATTGTGTTGCTTTTTAGCGTCATTTTCTAGAAATATGATACGAAAATAATTGAGCAGTTCGTGTCATTGGGAACTGATCCCAGTTGGTAGAACTGCTGGTGGGGTAGCAGCGACAGCTCAGGGAGTTACCGGTTGGGAGCTCAGGGAGTTACCGGTTGGGAGCTCAGGGAGTTACCGGTTGGGAGCTCAAGGAGTTACCGGTTGGGAGCTCAGGGAGTTACCGGTTGGGAGCTCAGGGAGTTACCAGTGGGAGCTCAGGGAGTTACCAGTGGGAGCTCAGGGAGTTACCAGTGGGAGCTCAGGGAGTTACCGTTGTAAGCTCAGGGAGTTACCGGTGTAAGCTCAGGGAGTTACCGGTGGCAGCTCAGGGAGTTACCGGTGTAAGCTCAGGGAGTTACCGGTGGCAGCTCAGGGAGTTACCGGTGTAAGCTCAGGGAGTTACCAGTGAGAGCTCAGGGAGTTACCGTTGTAATCTCAGGGAGTTACCGGTGTAAGCTCAGGGAGTTACCAGTGGGAGCTCAGGGAGTTACTGTTGTAAGCTCAGGGAGTTACCGGTGTAAGCTCAGGGAGTTACCGGTGGGAGCTCAGGGAGTTACCGGTGGCAGCTCAGGGAGTTACCGGTGGCAGCTCAGGGAGTTACCGGTGTAAGCTCAGGGAGTTACCGGTGGGAGCTCAGGGAGTTACCGGTGGCAGCTCAGGGAGTTACCGGTGGCAGCTCAGGGAGTTACCGGTGTAAGCTCAGGGAGTTACCGGTGGGAGCTCAGGGAGTTACCGGTGGCAGCTCAGGGAGTTACCGGTGGCAGCTCAGGGAGTTACCGGTGTAAGCTCAGGGAGTTACCGGTGGCAGCTCAGGGAGTTACCGGTGTAAGCTCAGGGAGTTACCGGTGGCAGCTCAGGGAGTTACCGGTGTAAGCTCAGGGAGTTACTGGTGTAAGCTCAGGGAGTTACCGGTGGCAGCTCAGGGAGTTACCGGGTGGGAGCTCAGGGAGTTTCCGGTGGGAGCTCAGGTCGGAACCAGGTGGTGGCCATGTGCCTCAGTCAAACCACTGCCAATCCCGCAGCCTGCAGCAGTTGGCCATCTGGGGCCTGCTGCTGGCCACAATGGCAGGCCTCATCATCATTTACCTGTGCTGCTTCCGGTCCCGGAACAGCAGCGGCACGGAGATTCACCCGCTGGACGAGCAGGAGAGAGCCGGCTGTTGCCCTTTGTAAGACAGATTTTTTTACTGGCAGACTAACGCCCTGGGGTCTACCATAGAGATGGCCTGACATTTCCCAAATACAGCTTTGCGATTCCCCTGCAGTAGCAGCTGCAGGCATGTGGCAAGTTTCACATGTTTGATGAAGCAATGTCTAGCAGCAGTGGCAGCTCTGCAAACAGAACTGAGCTGCGTTCTGGGCGAATGGGATTAATGGCTTGAGCCAGTCAGTTTCTTGGGTTTGAATACATCTGCTAATGGGCTGAAGTTGGCGCCTCTGGTGCTGGCGCCTCTGGTGCTGGCGCCTCTGGTGCTGGCGCCTCTGGTGCTGGCGCCTCTGGTGCTGGCGCCTCTGGTGCTGGCGCCTCTGGTGCTGGCGCCTCTGGTGCTGGCGCCTCTG
This sequence comes from Macrostomum lignano, assembly GCA_002269645.1. Taxonomy (NCBI): domain Eukaryota; kingdom Metazoa; phylum Platyhelminthes; family Macrostomidae; genus Macrostomum; species Macrostomum lignano. The sequence continues at coordinate 304,106 of NIVC01000606.1, forward strand.
GTGCTGGCGCCTCTGGTGCTGGCGCCTCTGGTGCTGGCGCCTCTGGTGCTGGCGCCTCTGGTGCTGGCGCCTCTGGTGCTGGCGCCTCTGGTGCTGGCGCCTCTGGTGCTGGCGCCTCTGGTGCTGGCGCCTCTGGTGCTGGCGAACAACCCAGTCAAATAAAACGACGCTCCCTCAATACGCAACCCATCCACTGAAGAATCCCAAGCTATGACCCTCGAGTACACAACCTGTAGTCTGAATTATCACATGGCTCTGGCATCGGCGTAACAACTTGAAAGTTAATTGCTTTATTTCAAACACGGGTCAGGCATTCTTGTCGCAGGAAATTTGCATGTCAATCTACTTTAAGTAAAAGCAGAGCCAGCAAAGCAGTCGCACTGCCGCCTTCGTCCCCCTCGCTTAAACCCCCGTTCAGTTTGAAAAAGTGCGGCAAGGAGGACCAACAGGAGGAAGGCAATCGCTACCAGAAGGACGACCGGATGTGAGGCGTGAAGGCAGCTCAAAATCGCGGCATCGAGTATTAGACTCTCGTATTTGTAGACGGCTTTGCTGTGTCCAAATAGTGCAAATTTTATGTCTGGTTTGAGTTTTCGTTGAAGAATGCGATTGGTGAGGTGGGAAATGTATGGGATCCTCTGAAATATAATTGAAGAAAGTGTGAGCCGGATCCGAGGTTTGTAACTTGTTCAGTTTGATTCCGTTTGAGTCAATCCATTGTAACGTAATCCAGTTCAAGTTAATCCAGTTCGAGTTAATCCAGTTCCAGTTATTTCATTGTAAATTAATCCTGTTCAACTTAATCCTGTTCAAGTTAATCCAGTTCGAGTTAATCCAGTTCGAGTTAATCCAGTGCGAGTTAATCCAGTTCGAGTTAATCCAGTTCGAGTTAATCCATTGTAAGTTAATCCAGTTCGAGTTAATCCATTGTAAGTTAATCCTGTTCAATTTAATCCTGTTCAAGTTAATCCAGTTCAAGTTAATCCAGTTTGAGTTAATCCAGTTCGAGTTAATCCATTGTAAGTTAATCCAGTTCGAGTTAATCCATTGTAAGTTAATCCTGTTCAATTTAATCCTGTTCAAGTTAATCCAGTTCAAGTTAATCCAGTTTGAGTTAATCCAGTTCGAGTTAATCCATTGTAAGTTAATCCTGTTCGAGTTAATCCATTGTAAGTTAATCCTGTTCGAGTTAATCCATTGTAAGTTAATCCTGTTCAATTTAATCCTGTTCAAGTTAATCCGGTTCTAGTTAATCCAGTTCAAGTTAATCCAGTTCAAGTACATATAGTTTAAAACTGCTCCCCAATACGTTTCGCACCTGCCTCCAATAAAATCTGCGCAGCTTGGCAGAGCTAAATGCAGTTTGCTTCTTAAGTACAAAGCAAGTTAATTGTGGCGTTTAACTCACTCTGTTAATCGGAAAGTTAAATTTATATCTATTTTTTCTTTCTCAATCAACTTGTATGTATTACTCTCACAATGTAATATTCTGCGAGCTAATCTTATAACTACTGTTTTATAATACGTAGCTGTTTTGGTCCGGTATTTACATGTACATGTCACAAAAATATGTACACTTTCTAGTAGTAATTTACGTCTTTTGTTACAATATTATCAACTCGTTCCGTTCCTTCAATTCCAAGACTTAATTTGCACGACATTTTTGAGTTTTAAATTTGAGTTTTAAAAAAAACTTAATTACGTATTCTTCAAGTCTGCAACAGCATACATGAAGACGTTGCAAATACTCTGCACTCTCCTGTTTTCGTAATATTTTTTAAACAGAATTATAACCATAATTATTGCAGCTGAAACTGGCCCTGTACTTCTGGCTAATTCAATAACAGTGGGCTAAACATTCATTCCGTTTGATCTCGCCCTTGATTGGTTGAACTGTTAAGCCAATCAGCAGTAGCCTCAGCCGATTTGCTAGCCCAGTTTTAATTGGTTAAAAACTCTCAACCAATTAGAAATGAGTATGCATACACGAACTTTCTGCGTGGCACTGTTCTAATTGTTAACAGAAATTTTTTAAACTTAACGATTGGACGTTGGAAAGTCCGCTGTATTTTTACTTGTATTTTAATTGCTGATTCTGTTGCCATGTTTCACTATCAGACTATATGTTGCATAGCGTTACATATGCAACTTAACTACTTCTTCAGAAATATACTATAGTAACTGTGATACTTTAGCAGGCGCTTTTTTGTCTAAGTAGTGTAGACAAGACAGACAGACAGACAGACACTAAGACAGACAGACAGACAGACACACACACAGACAGACAGACAGACAGACAGACAGACAGACAGACAGACAGACAGACAGACAGACAAACAGACAGACACTAAGACAGACAGACAGACAGACAGACAGACACTAAGACAGACAGACAGACAGACAGACAGACAGACACTAAGACAGACAGACAGACAGACAGACAGACAGACAGACAGACAGACAGACAGACAGACAGACGGACAGACAGACAGACAGACGGACAGACAGACAGACAGGCAGACAGACAGACAGACAGACAGACAGACAGACAGACAGACAGACAGACAGACAGACATACAGACAGACAGACACTAAGACAGACAGACAGACAGACAGACAGACAGACACACAGACAGACAGACAGACAGACAGACAGACAGACAGACAGACACTAATTAAGACAGACAGACAGACACTAAGACAGACAGACAGACAGACAGACACTAAGACAGACAGACAGACAGACAGACAGACAGACAGACAGACAGACAGACAGACAGACAGACAGACAGACAGACAGACAGACAGACAGACAGACAGACAGACAGACGGACAGACAGACAGACAGACAGACAGACAGACAGACAGACAGACAGACAGACAGACACTAAGACAGACAGACAGACAGACAGACAGACAGACAGACAGACAGACGGACAGACAGACAGACAGGCAGACAGACAGACAGACAGACAGACAGACAGACAGACAGACAGACAGACAGACAGACAGACAGACACTAAGACAGACAGACAGACAGACAGACAGACACTAATTAAGACAGACAGACAGACACTAAGACAGACAGACAGACACTAAGACAGACAGACAGACAGACAGACAGATAGACACTAAGACAGACAGACAGACAGACAGACACTAAGACAGACAGACAGACAGACAGACAGACAGACAGACCTATATAGCAATGAATTTCAGTCAAGAATTTTCGGAGAGCGAAAAATTTATTTTATGCAGCTAATTATATTTTGAATGTAGAAGTTAGAAGCTAAATTGTATAATTGGAAATTGATCTGCATGCTACAGAATTAATGCAACCAAACTGTCCTGGCCTAATCGTATCAAATAATAACTGGCGTAAAGAAAATAATTAATTAAATGGGTAAAATGCTGAATCATTCTTACACATCTAGTATTGCCTGTGATGATGAAGCGATCCGTCGGCTTGCCGGTCCCGTGGCTTACGCCTAACTAAGGACCACTATAATCAAGGACTAGTTTATAAAGAAGTATTTGTCATGCTTAGCCCTTGGCTAAGCGATTCGATCCATACTAGCTTGTACATGTATATCGTTTAAGATGTCGGATTTTCGGTGCTACATGTATATCTGAAACTCAAGGACAACTTGTTGTCCTTGCTGAAACTACTACTCAAGTGTTTTAATTCAGAGTAGTCTGCATACATCATTAGGTCTGAAATTCAATGCATTATAGGTATGCACATTATGATGCACTGCAATAGTGTGGTCGGAGATTTGTGTCACCTGCACGGCCTGTTGATCATAATTGTGACAGCTGTTGGCTGATGGTAAGTACGATTGACGGTGAGTACATTGACGGGTACGGTGAGGGCAAGCATGTGTCATTTAATAGCACGAAGTGCGCATGTAGAATTTGTGTCAGGATGACAATTATTCAAGGACCATTGAATGTACTGTACATGTACGCTCGTATACATGTATGTAGTCAAGTGGTCCTATGGCAATTATCTTAAGACATATTCTGCAGGTAGTGCGTAAGAAATCAACTAAAGAAATGGTCATTGGTTGAAACTGTGTTGTGTATATCTGCCGCCGTTTTTCTCTAGAAATCTATGAGTACATGTACATGCAGCTACTTGCATGACATGTTACTCTGGTTGGGATAGGAGCTGAACACAATAAATGCAAAAGCCTCCATTTTTTAAAACCAATGCCCATTTCCGTACCCTGTGACACAGAGGCATCATTGCATCAATCATACATGTTAACATGTACACATTATACACTTTGTTCTGTACCATTACACTTTCTAAATAATTTATTTTTCATGCATATTTAAAATATGAGCTTATTTTGCATAAAAAGTCACGAAAATATGTTTATTTTTAAGGTTGATTTTTTTCATTTTACTAATGCTGCTATACCCTTTTAGTTATATTTGATTTAGTATTTGAACTCGTGTTAAAGACGATAATTCTATGGGTCTCCCTAAAACACGCCCCGCACCGCCCTGCAGCGCTACACATTAAAACAAATTGGACTATAACTGAAGACACTTGAAAATGCGTTTTCTGTTAAGCTTTAAAGTTTTTATTAAATTAAGTTTTTTTACTATGAAATATAAAATTCGGTGAATAATTAGTGATAATATTAATAATATTATTAAAAAATACACCCGTATATACACGTTAGGCGGTATAGAACACGGCAAAAACCGCCTATAAGGCAGTCCGTATCATGCTATATGATACAGTAGCATGCTATAGACCGCCTTTTTTATGCGCACAAGGGCCAAATATGGCACAAATTTGAACAGACGTTTCTGCTTATTTTTTAGTTCACTAATGCAAAGTAGGCCTAGCGATTTTACTAACCTACTACGCTACTATTCTCTAGTACAGTATTTTAGTGTCACTAGAATGCTAGATAAATATTAGGTCAGGATGACTTAGTTACAACTTACAAGTGTAAGTGTTAACATTTAACATTATTTTATGTAGGCCTACTAAGTACTAGCTGTTTATTATTTCCACAATATTAATAGGCCCAGCGAATTAATATTAGAACAGGAGGAGAACAATACGACTCGACTTAAAGTTCAATAAGTGAACTTGGATGGCGCTCAGTTTCAGTTTGTAGCTAGGCCTATGCACAATTTTGTAACTGAATGCAATAACTGTGTGACTAAGCTAGGCCTAGGGCTATATATTCAATATTCTTTTTTCTGAACCCTGAATCCTGAGTTTAGGAGAGAAACTATTTAGTAAAGCTAGCTCTATATTGATAGATATATTGAACAACCATAATTTAGGGTTCTAATATACTATACTAATAGCCTATTATATATATTCCATAAATGGATGTATTTTTTATTTTTTATTTTATTGATAAATTGGGTTCTATTCTACTATTTTATGTTATAGGTTGAGCCTGAAATTAGTATTTAGTATTTAGAGGTTCTATATTTTTTTTAACCTTCCCTTTCCCCATAACCTGCTAGCCTTCCCTACATGGTTACACCCTACTGCCCTTGCTTTACCATACCTTACCCTGATGGCCTTCCTACAACACTTGCTACCTTTTCTTATCAATACAAGCCTTTCCCATACCTTACTGCCCTTCATTGTCTTTTATGGGCCTTTTCCATACCCTGCTGTCTTTCACAAACCTTGCTGCTCTTCAATGTATCCTGCTTGGCCTTCATTGTATATTGTTGGCCTTCCCACATGGCCATACCTTGCTGGCTTTTCCCATATCCTGCTAGCCTTCCCCACACCCTACTGTCTTTCCCCATACCCTGCTGTCTTTCCCCTACCCTGCTGTCCTTCCCCACACCCTTGCCAGCCTTCCTTACTCCTTGCTAGATTTCCCCACACCCTGCCAGCTTCCCCACACCCTGCCAGCTTCCCCACATCCTGCTCGCCTTCCCTACTCCATGCTACCCTTCCCCACACCCTGCTGTCCTTCCCCACATCCTGCTGGCCTTCCCTACTCCCTGCTACCCTTCCCCACACCCTGCTGTCCTTCCCCATCAATGCAGGCCTTCCTCACTTCCTGCTGGCATTCCCCACACCCTGCCGGCCTTCCCCACATCCTGCTGGCCTTCCCTACTCCTTGCTACCCTTCCCCACACCCTGCCGGCCTTCCCCACATCCTGCTGGCCTTCCCTACTCCCTGCTACCCTTCCCCACACCCTGCTGTCCTTCCCCACACCCTGCTTGTCTTCACTACCAATGCAGGCTTTCCCTACTCCTTGCTGTCCTTCCCATACCCTGCTGTCTTTCCCCATACCCTGCTGTCTTTCCCCTACCCTGCTGTCCTTCCCCACACCCTGCCAGCCTTCCTTACTCCTTGCTGGCTTTCCCCACACCCTGCTGGCTTCCTCACATCCTGCTAGACTTCCCCACACCCTGCCAGCTTCCCCACATCCTGCTGGCCTTCCCTACTCCTTGCTACCCTTCCCCACACCCTGCCGGCCTTCCCCACACCCTGCTGGCTTTCCTTACTCCCTGCTACCCTTCCCCACACCCTGCCGGCCTTCCCCACACCCTGCTGGCTTTCCTTACTCCCTGCTACCCTTCCCCACACCCTGCTGTCCTTCCCCACACCCTGCTTGTCTTACACTACCAATGCAGGCTTTCCCTACACCCTGCTGTCCTTCCCCATCAATGCAGGCCTTCCTCACTCCCTGCTGGCATTCCCCACACCCTGCCGGCCTTCCCCACATCCTGCTGGCCTTCCCTACTCCTTGCTACCCTTCCCCACACCCTGCCGGCCTTCCCCACACCCTGCCGGCTTCCCCACTTCCTGCTGGCCTTCCCTACTCCCTGCTACCCTTCCCCACACCCTGCTGTCCTTCCTCACACCCTGCTGTCCTTCCCCACACCCTGCTAATCTTCACTACCAATGCAGGCTTTCCCTACACCTTGCTGTCCTTCCCCATCAATGCAGGCCTTTCCCACTCCCTTCTGGCATTCCCTACACCCTGCCGGCCTTCCCCACATCCTGCTACCCTTCCCCACACCCTGCCGGCCTTCCCCACCCCCTGCCGGCTTCCCCACTTCCTGCTGGCCTTCCCTACTCCCTGCTACCCTTCCCCACACCCTGCTGTCCTTCCCCACACCCTGCCAGCCTTCCCTACTGCTGGCCTTCCCTATTTCCTGCTACCCTTCCCCACACCCTGCCGGCCTTCCCCACACCCTGCTGGCCTTCCCCACACCCTGCCTGCTTCCCCTCATCCTGCTAGCCTTCCCTACTCCCTGCTACCCTTCCCCACACCCTGCCAGCCTTCTCTACTGCTGGCCTTCCCTATTTCCTGCTACCCTTCCCCACACCCTGCTGTCCTTCCCCACACCCTGCCTGCCTTCCCTACTGCTGGCCTTCCCTATTTCCTGCTACCCTTCCCCACACCCTGCCGGCCTTCCCCATACCCTGCTGTCATTTCCCATACCCTGCCACTCTACCTCTCACAGGCTACCCCTCCCAGACAGCCCTCCCAGACAGCCCTCCTAGACAGCCCCTCCAGGCTAACCCGACTCTACCCCTCCCAGGCAGCCCTTCCGGGCTTCATCTCCCACTCAACCTCTTCCAGAAGCGGAGGACGATCGCAGGACTGTTTGCTGCCTGCCGCTTCAGCTGCAGTGACCGCCGGCTCAAGCGGAGGACGATCGCAGGACTGTCTGCTGCCTGCCGCTTCGGCTGCAGTGACCGCCGGCTCAAGCGGAGGACGATCGCTGCTCCGCGTGCTATCATCTACTAGTGTTGTGAGTGCTAAGGGCGATCGAAGGACTAATGAAGAAGCATATTATCCGATTTCTTTTAGAGGAGATCTATGCCAGTTATTTATCTTCTCGTTTAATTAGCAGTGAGGAAAAAAGGACGACTATTATATGCTGCCGCTTATACACTCTACAATATCATCAGCAGAATACGTTAAATGAGGTCGTTTGAAACAAGAGTACGTAGATGGTAAGATGGCATGTATTTAGCTTCTTCCTAGTGAAATCAGTGAATTGTGTTGGTCGCTTACAGAACCTATTCAGCTTCTCCGCTCATAGTCACTCCAGCATCAAGTGCTAACAATGCAGATTAGCTATGAACTGTATTGGAATGCTTTGCATCATGCATTTGCATTTTAAATACAAGGACTTTTTCTCTCGTTCATTGGCAGGTATCGAGATGAGACAAAGCAATGTGCATTATGCTGCTGCCTATTCATAGGACGCAGAGTGCACGCAGGATCCTCTGAGGTGAAAGAAGACGACGGTGACGACTACGACATGTATGACTATTCAGCCACATTGGACAGAAATTAGCTGTTAGCCGACGTAGCCGTATAAATGTTTGGTCACACTTCTCTGTGCCCGTGGCGTATGCAACATTTAATCCATGACCTCTTTGCAATATTGCACTACCATCAAACGCTGACGCTCTTTTTCTCGCTCTGTAATGCTGTAACCAGTTTTTTGTCCCCCCCTTGTCGAGTTTGAGAGAACTATGCAGCGCATTTTTTCGACAAGAGTTTTTCATTGTCTTTTGTCAATGTGCAGTTTTACGAGTACATGTATATACTTAACTGAGTATTGTAAACATGTGCCTCTAAAATAAAAGAGACTTCACTGCTTTTAACTATGCTTTTTACGATAATTCGCTCTGTCATGTCCTGAAACATTCCTATTTTATCGAATTCTCTTTTGATGATGACACAAATATGGTCACAAAGAATAGTGGGAGGTAGAGCCATATGGCGAGAGGTATAAAGTGATTTTACATGATTTTACATGATTTTACGAGAGGTATGATTTTACATTACAGTAGTCTCAATAGTTTATCTGCCCCTATTGGCCTCCCTTTCTCCTTCTCGCCCTCTGTCTCTGCAGCACCTGTTGGTTAAAAATTAGAGGAAAGCTCGGCAAGAAAAGCCTCTGTGGAAAAGTCTCGTGCTCTCATAGCCTGACATCCTGCCACTTTTTAAATAGCCATGACTTTCCTGGTACATGGACATTTACATACGTAAGTTGTTTCCATCGGATTGAGACATGATTTATAACTAGTATAGGTATATTAGTAATAGTAAATTCAGTCAGTCTTATCATATACGAGCAGTGGCGGATCTAGAATTTCATTTTGGGAGGGGGCGGTCCAAGTTTAGGAGGCCAACATGAGTAATGAGGGGCACCTATTATGAGGGGGTGCAAAAATGCTGTACTGCTGAAAATAACGAACGGGAAACACGGATTGCATGTTATTAATTTAAATACGTACGAGTATTTGATTTGAGAAGCACAATATATCGGGAAAAGTTTTGCCTTCTCTGTGACGTGCTTGGCAAGTGCACATGCACTAGCTACATGGGGGGGGGGTTCATAAGACCGAAATTTCACAACGCCGAAACCATACTTCACAAGACCGATACTTCATAAGACCGAAATTTCACAACGCCGAAAGCTCAAAATGCAGGGCACTTCACAAGACAGAAACTTCATAAGACCGAAGTTTCACAACCCCAAAGCTTAAAATACTGGGCCCTTCACAAGACTTGCGAACTTGCTGCCTTTTTTGCTGCCTCGTCGTTACCACGAAATACTTTTATTTGTAGTAACGAAGTTTGAACTTATGAAGTTTCGGTCTTGTGAAGTATGGTGTTTCGGCGTTGTGAAATTTCGGTCTTATGAAGTTTCGGTCTTGTGAAGGATCGTGCAGCAGTTTTTGGCGTTTTCGTCGTTCGGCGGAGTTTTAACAAAAGCTCTCAGCCAATCGGAAAATTCAGCGTGCGTTATAACAAATCGGCCGCGTGAGAGCTATAAAAGGCGGCAACTCTAACTGCGCTCGAAATATCTCCCGGTTTTTGTCCTTGCCAAGGCCTGGGGCGCTCAACTTGGCCTGATACTGCCTTCTGGCTCTTCCCCCTACGGTCCTGCCGATCTGATCCTCCTTCCCCCGGCAGTTTCGTCTTCAAAAGCTAAGTTCCCCCTGAGAAGCATCATCAATATCTCCCGGCAGTGATCTAAGAGTAGCAACGACAACCGGCAAGTGAGGAGCAACAGCGTCGCGCGTCAGTTAAGATCAGCAGCAGCATACCATCTGAGTGTTTCGGTCTCTGTGGATTCCTTGGCTACCGGCAGATAGGTCCTCCGATTAGTTGGGTGAGAGGCTCTTTTGACCTGCTTAACTGGGTGCACCCTTTGTCTAACCCCTTCCTAGGTAGTCTGATAGGATTTGCACTTTTGCTTACTTGCTTTTGTGTGCCAATCTCGAGGCAGAAGTGTTAGTTAATATTAAAAGTAGCCATTTGCTCTAACTCAATCTAAAGTGTTTAGGATTGCGGATTAAGTGAGAAAGTTAAATCTGGAAGTTAAAGACTTGGCGTTTTCTTTATTTTTCGCAACGCCAGCTGAGATGAGCAGCTAAATCTAGAGGCAGAGGTCACAGTGGACCGGAAGCGGCACAGTTCCCAGTCAATCAGTCGATCTAAGAAATCATTATGTTAAGCATGCAAATTAAGTGCCAGACTGGCGCTTTCGCACTGTCTCAGGCAGCTAAGCGGCTAAAACGAGATAAATATTAGTCTGAAGGTCTCCAAAAGTGACAATACATCTACATCATCGCTATCTGTCGACGTGTTAACGCACATTTAGTTCCAAAAGCGTGCAGTTACGTGTACTTATACATGTACTTCTGGGAATTTGGTAATGAAATAGTACATTTGGTAGTGTATAAAGGCTCGCCAGTGCAAGAACCCCCTGCAAAAGTCCTCTGTCCCTGCATGGCCAATGCGATCTTAGTCCCAGCAGCGTCCGTTCTATTCGGCTATGACTTCGAGATTTAGACAGCTAAAAGACTAGATGGCAGGTAAGTGCAGTGCCCCTCTAGTCGGAAGTCCGATTTCGATAGCTCCGGTTTGGTGAGCCGGGGCGCACGGACTGGTGGCAGCGGGTTAGTTAATCTGCGGATTAGCTAATCTCTACCTTTCAAATTCTCCCTGCTTGTCTCTCGCTGTCTTCTCCTAGCTATAGGACCTTGCTGCTCGCCCACAATCTGGCTACCATGGGGCTGACCATCTGACAGGAGTGAGAGGCCAGAGTTCTAAGTGATTCATTTCCGAATTCTGAGGCCCGAAGCTATATAGGCTTAGAAAGGCCGAACCCATCAAATTGAAGAGAATGTCAGTTTTGATGAGCTACAGGTAAGTTTATCCCTTGCTCGAATTTCTACCGAGGAAAAAGCCTCTATTTACTACATAAGTGGCTACGTTTACACACAAGCCTTCCTTAGGCTCAACCTCAGGGATCTTAAGAGCATTTACATGTACATGGGCCCTCTCCGGGCATGCATGGCTGCTTCTCTCGCCACCGCTTCCTTCAGGGCCAGGTACTTGAGGAGCCGTGCGCGGTGCCCCAAGCTTTTCTGCCGCTCAACAGGCAGTAAAAATGCAGAACAATTTATCTGCCACTACCCGGTCTTCACCACTCACTCACCCCGGCCCAACTCTCCGACGCTTGCAGGCCCGAGAGCATATCGATGCTCACCCGGTACCGCGCTGCAAGCGAGACCGACGCCCCCGGAGGGACATCACTTCGATGGAAGTCATTCATGGTCGCCAGAGGCTAGCGGAATTGGGCGGTCTTCTTCGCCTCCTGATTGCTGCATCCGCCGGATGATCTCCTCTGCAGCTAGGTCAAACATACTCGTGTGCATACTGGCACTAATCCATGATTGAACATACATGTAGGTGAAATACTTGCGTGAGTTGCGTCAGTGTCAATACGCTCTTGCTCCAAAATACTTGAGCTCTTGTGCTAATCTCCATTCTAGCCGTGCTTGCTTTTGCTAGTGCGAGCTTGTTCATGCAACCCAATTTTGGTGCTATTTTTAAGCCTAGCTTACTTGAGGTAGCAAATTAGCCAGACTATGTGGATAGTTTGCCATTAGCTAAGGATAGTTTAACATTCTGAGCAGGATGAGAGACTTTTCAGGCCGCCGCGATCCGAAATTCAAACCGCGACTTGCAGTCTGGTCATTTCTTTTGCACGAACGAAATTTCTCAAATAAGTGTAACACAAAGTGAAAAAATTAGAAAACTACTTGGACGATTTGACCTTTCAAAACTGCACTAAAATGCGTGGCGCAACAGCCAAATTACCGGGTGACATCGGTCGAGAAAAAAGCTTTTTTATTTGTTATTCGGACAAAAAATAATTATAGCTCTCAATAAACGCAAAGGTAATGTGCCGCTTGGATAGAAAAACTTTATGCAGCTACGCAAAAACAACTGAAGTAATGCGCGCAACATAGAGCTGCCCGCAAAAACTTCAGCTACACAGCAACTACAAACCGCTGGTACAGGACTGCGCATCGCCAGGGTGTGAGTCCCACGAACACGCATCACTTCAGACAATCGTTCAGGAAATAAACATAGTTATTAAATAACCCTCACTTTGCCACTGTTCGTTAAGGTCGAAACGGAACCGGACTGGATGATAGCACGCGGAGCAGCGATCGTCCTCCGCTTGAGCCGGCGGTCACTGCAGCCGAAGCGGCAGGCAGCAGACAGTCCTGCGATCGTCCTCCGCTTGAGCCGGCGGTCACTGCAGCAAGCGGCAGGCAGCAGACAGTCCTGCGATCGTCCTCCGCTTGAGCCGGCGGTCACTGCAGCAAGCGGCAGGCAGCAGACAGTCCTGCGATCGTCCTCCGTTTGAGCCGGCGGTCACTGCAGCAATCTGCAGTGTGGGGACTGCAGTCCCCACATCCCCACTGGTGTGGGGAAGGGTAGCAGGAAATAGGGAAGGCCAGCAGTAGAGAAGGCTGGCAGGGTGTGGGGAAGGGTAGCAGGGAGTAGGGAAGTCCAGCAGGAAGTGGGGAAGCCGGCAGGGTGTGGGGAAGGGTAGCAGGGAGTAGGGAAGGCCAGCAGGAAGTGGGGAAGCCGGCAGGGTGTGGGGAAGGCCGGCAGGGTGTGGGGAAGGGTAGCAGGAAAAAGGGAAGGCCAGCAGTAGGGAAGGCTGACAGGGTGTGGGGAAGCCGGCAGGGTGTGGGGAAGGCCGGCAGGGTGTGGGGAAGGGTAGCAGGAAATAGGGAAGGCCAGCAGTAGGGAAGGCAGGCAGGGTGTGGGGAAGGACAGCAGGGTGTGGGGAATGCCAGCAGGGAGTGAGGAAGGCCTGCATTGATGGGAAGGACAGCAGGGTGTGGGGAAGGGTAGCAGGGAGTAGGGAAGGCCAGCAGGATGTGGGGAAGGACAGCAGGGTGTGGGGAAGGGTAGCAGGGAGTAAGGAAAGCCAGCAGGGTGTGCGGAAGGCCGGCAGGGTGTGGGGAAGGGTAGCAAGGAGTAGGGAAGGCCAGCAGGATGTGGGGAAGCTGGCAGGGTGTGGGGAAGTCTAGCAGGATGTGAGGAAGCCAGCAGGGTGTGGGGAAAGCCAGCAAGGAGTAAGGAAGGCTGGCAGGGTGTGGGGAAGGACAGCAGGGTAGGGGAAAGACAGCAGGGTATGGGGAAGGACAGCAGGGTGTAGGGAAAGCCTGCATTGGTAGTGAAGACAAGCAGGGTGTGGGGAAGGACAGCAGGGTGTGGGGAAGGGTAGCAGGGAGTAGGGAAGGCCAGCAGGATGTGGGGAAGGCCGGCAGGGTGTGGGGAAGGGTAGCAAGGAGTAGGGAAGGCCAGCAGGATGTGGGGAAGGCCGGCAGGGTGTGGGGAATGCCAGCAGGGAGTGAGGAAGGCCTGCATTGATGGGGAAGGACAGCAGGGTGTGGGGAAGGGTAGCAGGGAGTAGGGAAGGCCAGCAGGATGTGGGGAAGGACAGCAGGGTGTGGGGAAGGGTAGCATGGAGTAGGGAAGGCGAGCAGGATGTGGGGAAGCTGGCAGGGTGTGGGGAAGCTGGCAGGGTGTGGGGAAGCTGGCAGGGTGTGGGGAAATCTAGCAAGGAGTAAGGAAGGCTGGCAAGGGTGTGGGGAAGGACAGCAGGGTAGGGGAAAGACAGCAGGGTATGGGGAAAGACAGTAGGGTGTGGGGAAGGCTAGCAGGATATGGGAAAAGCCAGCAAGGTATGGCCATGTGGGAAGGCCAACAATATACAATGAAGGCCAAGCAGGATACATTGAAGAGCAGCAAGGTTTGTGAAAGACAGCAGGGTATGGAAAAGGCCCATAAAAGACAATGAAGGGCAGTAAGGTATGGGAAAGGCTTGTATTGATAAGAAAAGGTAGCAAGTGTTGTAGGAAGGCCATCAGGGTAAGGTATGGTAAAGCAAGGGCAGTAGGGTGTAACCATGTAGGGAAGGCTAGCAGGTTATGGGGAAAGGGAAGGTTAAAAAAAATATAGAACCTCTAAATACTAAATACTAATTTCAGGCTCAACCTATAACATAAAATAGTAGAATAGAACCCAATTTATCAATAAAATAAAAAATAAAAAATACATCCATTTATGGAATATATATAATAGGCTATTAGTATAGTATATTAGAACCCTAAATTATGGTTGTTCAATATATCTATCAATATAGAGCTAGCTTTACTAAATAGTTTCTCTCCTAAACTCAGGATTCAGGGTTCAGAAAAAAGAATATTGAATATATAGCCCTAGGCCTAGCTTAGTCACACAGTTATTGCATTCAGTTACAAAATTGTGCATAGGCCTAGCTACAAACTGAAACTGAGCGCCATCCAAGTTCACTTATTGAACTTTAAGTCGAGTCGTATTGTTCTCCTCCTGTTCTAATATTAATTCGCTGGGCCTATTAATATTGTGGAAATAATAAACAGCTAGTACTTAGTAGGCCTACATAAAATAATGTTAAATGTTAACACTTACACTTGTAAGTTGTAACTAAGTCATCCTGACCTAATATTTATCTAGCATTCTAGTGACACTAAAATACTGTACTAGAGAATAGTAGCGTAGTAGGTTAGTAAAATCGCTAGGCCTACTTTGCATTAGTGAACTAAAAAATAAGCAGAAACGTCTGTTCAAATTTGTGCCATATTTGGCCCTTGTGCGCATAAAAAAGGCGGTCTATAGCATGCTACTGTATCATATAGCATGATACGGACTGCCTTATAGGCGGTTTTTGCCGTGTTCTATACCGCCTAACGTGTATATACGGCTGAAAAATATTAATAAAATTTAATAATGAAAACGAAAATATAAAAAATAATAACAATATTTATAATATTAATTAAAGATATTTATTCCATTACTCGTACAACAAATATTTTTCTTTGCAATCAAATACTGCGTTGACAAAAAATGTTATAATGTGTAGCGGTTCGGGGCGGGGCGGTGCGTGTTTTAGGGAGACCCTAATTCTATAATTTAATTTATCAACGCTTTCCTGTCGACTGACGACTTCTTGTTCTTGTGCTAGCCAGCCTTGTAGCAGTCCATAAGTCTGTATAGCCCAGAACGACAGTAATAGCAATAGGAACAGAAAGACTGCATTTGTGAGCTGCGGCAGTTGGTATTTCGTTAGTTGTAAAGTGTAAGTTATACCTGATTTTTAATTTCAAATCGGTGCATCCCGTCCAGGACCAGGCCGTCCTCTGTTCATTGGAATTAACAGAAGTGTTCCTGCGATACGTTAATCTGTGTTCTGCATTCACCTTCTTTTAAATTACTATTATTACATTGTAAAATGGCAGCTACTTCCTGTCTGTTTCTGATAACTGGTGAATGTCTTACAGACGATGATATTGGACCCTTGTCTGAATTAATTATACTAGGTAAGGTGATACAACTTTGCTTTTCAGCTTAAAATTCTTTGTTAATTGGCCTTGGTTTGAGTATATTTTATTTTCTAGGAATGGATTGTTTCTATTATAATGTTGACATCAAAATCAAAGTTAGACCTAGGGCCAATGCCTACTAAGCTTAAAAATTAGAAAATTAGAAATTCAAATCAAATGTTCATTTATCAATGTTGTTTAGTAGACTTGTATGTATACTATATTTCAACATTTAGGTCTAGATATATTAATTGAATTTAATATTATACATGTTTATTAATTCAACGTACCAAATAAATAATTGAATAGGCTCTAGTCAAAAGATTGATAGTTATTTTGTCTGCTGCCAATTCATCTGCTATTCTTTTGTCTAGAAAAATATGATGCATTCATTTTGTTTGCTACATAATATTAAATATAACATCAGTATTTATTGTATATATAATAATATTAAAATTAAGAAAATTGAATGCCATATATAGAATGCCAACCACTAAAGGAATGCATAAGGCAAAAGTGAAACTGATTTCATTGCAAAGCAGGTCATTCTCTTTTGGCCTTAGACAAATATTTCCCTCAAAAAGCAAATGCATATGCAACAATTCTCTCAATAATCTATTTTGAGCTTAGTAAAGTCATCAACATTATATGGCTATACAACTATAGTGTAACTTTTGTTTATAATGAACATACATGTGCAACCTCCAAAATTCGGTCAGCCGTGCGACTTAGTTTTAACAAAAATGCGACGTAGTTTTTGGCCAAAAATGCGACTTACATTTAAAAAAACCCGAAAGCAAAATTAACGCAACTTTGGGTAAACGGCAGGAGTAACTATGACTGTTTTATTAAGCTAAAATGCCTCGTCAGCTACTTAGTACTACTCTTTAGGTTATTTTTGGGTGGGCATTTTTGCGACTTCCTTGATTGGCCGCCAAATCGGTCGGCCGGATCGGCCGACTCGGCCGACTGTTGCGCATGTATGATAATGAATAAATTTTGCAATCGGGATATCAATGTATTCATCATTAGATAAGGCCTAGGCTTATATTAATGCTAATAATAGTGAGCCAATTTTATTTAACCCAAGAATTGCAATTGCAAATTTAGCCTTCAATATATATTTATACTATCTAGTCTAAATTTGTCAAAAATATTAACAAATGTTCAAATTTTATATTATATTTTTTTTCAATTTAAAATATTGCAATCAACAAAATTACACATACAAAAAGTAATATCTCAATGTAAATTTTTGAATGATTCAAAATATATTTTTATAGAAAATTAGCTTTATATAAGTTTTGTAACTGATTTTATTCTTTTTTAAAGTCATTTTATCTGCTAGCAGACAAAAAAGTGGCAAACAAAATGACTATAGACCATCAAAAGTAGGAAATGATAATACTTATTCCTAATTTATATTTTGAATTAAAGCCTAATATGAAGTCTATTATTAAATAATATAGGCTATACTTAAAAATTTATAAACTCCAAATTTCTCACAACTATATAATATTATATAGGATACTAGTTGTTTCAGTGACAAGTCTTTTAAACAAGAGAAATTTTAGTAACAAATAGTTATAAGTTGAAGGTCCAAGCAAAGAGTTTGATTCTCTTGACTCCATCTACTTAGAATGGTTTGTATCTTTGAACAAAAAAATGACTCTATATTGCTTTAGTTCACGCAGCTATAAAATGAATATGGGTCAATATTAGCTAAGATAATTAAGGATATTATATGGCAACCCTCTTAGTTCTTAGACTAAATAGCCATATATAGCTTTTAGATATACTATGCAATAGCTTTACCTAAACTACTATTTATTGCACATCTTCTTATGGTAATGATTAGGCTTAGTATAATCAATTATTATTATTATTTGTCAAGTATTTCTATAGTTTAACCCATTACTTATTAACAGTGTTTTAGTTAGTACAAGCTGTTGAAACCCGCGGATTTTGAACCCGGGGAATTCCAATACCCGGAACTACTTTTGCATGTATTCTGAAATCTAAGGCCATACACAAACAAAAACTTGTTAATAGTTAGTAGGATAGAGGTAGACATAAAATGGAGCACATTCGTGTAAAATTAGGGTTTGAGACATTGTTGGCTGGGGTACTGCGCAGAATGTCAGGCAATGTCTGTCTGACTCTAAAACATATATTGCTAAACTCTGGTCTCTCCCTGACTCTCCCTACGTCCCTTGGATCCTTTAAAATTTCTATCGTCTCTTTGTTTCCTCTCATCTTTCTCGTCCCTCGTCTCTCCTCTCTGAGGCTCTCTCCTCTCTCCTCTCTCCCCTCTTCTCTCGTATCTTCCCTCATCTCTCTTCTCTTTCATCTCTCTTATCTCATCTCTTGTCTCTTCTTTTCTCTCTCCTCTCCTCTCTCCTCTCCTCTCTCCCCCTCTCCTCTCTCCTCTCACCCCCTCTTCTCTCTTATCTTCCTTCTCCTTTCTATTCTTTTCTCTCTTCTCTTAACTCTCTCCTCTACTCTCTCATCTCTCCCCTCTTCTCTCGTCTCTTCCCACACCTCTTTTCTCTCTCGTCTTTGCTCTCTCATCTTTCCTTTCTCTTCTTTTATCTTTTCTCTCTTATCTCTTCTCATTTCTCTCTGCTCCCCCTCTCTCTCTCTCTCTCTCTCTCTCTCTCTCTCTCTCTCTCTCTCTCTCTCTCTCTCTCTCTCTCTCTCTCTCTCTCTCTCTCTCTCTTCTCTGTTATCTCTCCTCCTCTCTCTACTCTCTCCCCTCTCCATTCTCCTATTTCCTCTCCTCTCTCCTCACTCACTTCTCTACTTTTGTCTCTCCTCTCTCCTCTCTCCTCTCGTCTCTGTAACCTCTCCTCTGTTCTCTCTACTCTCCCATCTTTTATCTGTTCACTCTCGTCTCTGCTCTCTCATCCCCCTCTTTAATCTGGCATCTCTGTCTTATATGTTCTCTCACCTCTCTCCTCTGTACTCTTTTTCTTTCCCCTCTTTTGACTCCTCACTTTCCTTTCTCCTTTCTTCTTTTCTCTTCTCTTCCCTTTTCTATACTCTGTCTCCCTCTCTTCTCTCACTCCACTCTCCTCTATCCGTTATCTCTCATCTCTCATCTCTCCTTCCACCTCTCATCTCTACAACCTTAGAGATGTAGAGATGTATCTTTATCTCTTCTCTCTTCCCTGTACTCTCTCATCTCTTCTTTCACCTGTTTCCTCTCTGCTCTCCTCTCTGCTGTCTCCTCTCTCCTCTCATCTGCAGCTCTCTGCTCTCTCATCTCTACTCTCTACTCTCGCTTTTCCTCTCTCCCCTCTTCTCTCCCTCTCTCTCATCGTCATCACCCCCTCATCTCTCCTATTATCTTTTATCTTTTCTTTTATCCCCTCTTTCGCTTCTCTTCTCTTCGAATCGTCTATTCCTTCTTCTTTCCACTCTCATCTGCCCCTCAGCCATGAGCTGGATTCTTTATCTGGCCTTTGAGGTAAAAGTCTGCCCATCCCTGCTTGGAAAGCCAGTTTGTGAGACGTAGTACTCTCATGGTTGTTATCATGCTTTGATCACGTCATCTTTCTTGCCAATTTGCAGCCCTGAAAGGAATTTGTGTATCTTCAGCTCCACTGCAGTCTGCATCAGTCTAACAACCAAGGAAATACGCATTTCTTAGGCCATTTAAATTTCAAAGTACTTTTAAGAGAAACTTAAAATTTCCATGGTGTGCCTAATTTAGTAGGGTTGTATTTCATTGCATCGCATCGCCTTTTCATAAATATTTCGCTTTTACAAACCATGCTTGATTGCCTCGATTTGCCAATTGCCATCCACTGTTAAACTGCTGCAGAGTTTGCCTATACAGAGGGGAGGGCAGTGGTTAGAATTCTCACTAAACTGTTATGGCTAAACGTAGCCTCTCCACTCTCGGGGTGCGAGATTGCGAGAAGGCTATAAATAAAGTTATTCCAAAACACTGTACATTTGCTATGTACATTCAGTCCTATCGCCTGACCCTTCGTCTGGCTCTGGGGGAATGAGTGAGTGAGTGAGTGGCACAAACAACAGAAAAAGCAGACAAACTTCACACGCTTACAGTTTCTTTTCTGAATGAGTTACAGAGTTGAAACTTTACATTTAGATAGAGAATGAGTCAATGAAGAATTGTGTCAAGTTTGAAGTCAATCGCTTTACGTGGAGAAAACTTATGGCAGCTGAAAGTTAGTCAATTTTGAAACCCTTTTACACATCTGGGCCCAGATCGGGAAAGAGAGGCAGGCGGGCGGAGGTTGGGGTGGTTGCTACGCTGAAAAAAACAGCCTAACTTTAAAAGTGCACAGCGGCTTTCAGGATTAACTTTGAGATTTGAAATTTTACACGATTGTGACAAAATAGTTGAAAATTGCCTGTGTCAAATTTGAAGAGAATCGGTAGAAGTGGAGCGGCGCTATGGAGGATTAAGTGAAAAAATCGCGCATTTTGAGCAGTTTTTTGTACTTTTAGGTAGGAAGACTTGAGTCTAGGAAATTAAAAGGTAGCCTAAGACATTCTCCGTAGTGAGTTTAGGGTGGGTGTAAAGTTTGGTGTAATTTGGTTGAGTGGTTTGGGAGTCCATAGCGATCAAAATTGTCCACACACAGACAGACAGACAGACAGACAGACAGAGTTTTGATTTTTATAGTTAGAGATTATACAAAAATAATGGCTATGACTGAATTTGTATGAACTTTAGCCCCCCTCCCACTACACAATGTGCACATGGCATTTGAACTAGAAATGTTGAATGTGTTCCCATAACCATATTTCATATCTGTATGTTCTGCCTAAAACCTCTGTAACTGTAACCACCCATATCTGTATCCACAGCTACAGCGAAAGTCTAGAATTTTGTTTCAGATTAATATTTGACGATCCTAATAAGGGTATTAGGGAGTACTGCTTGTACCTGTGGACAATTAGCATAGTTTTGACTAGTCTCGCAATCCTTCCAACAGGTGTGCACGCTTGGGACACCAGCTCCTTGGGATTGGACATTAATGAAGAATTGAAAACATTCGTTTCGTCTAACCCCAGCCCGCAGAGCTACAATCAGAATGAGAAAGGTAAGCTAAAAATTGTTTTGTTTATTTCCTGTTCCCAGCGCTGCCAAAGGTGTCAACATGGACTGATATCTGTACGCAATGTATAATATGGAAAGAATCAAAGCGTTTAATTTGCATTGCACACGCATCGATTTAGCTTGGCTTGTGTACAGAATCCAATGTATATTTTTACAAGCCGTTATTGGTTCACAGAGATATTACAGAGTTCAATAGAATTCACACGAAATCTAAACAGCTGTATATACAATCTGTACCAGCTAAGGGTGCGTTTTATTATAGAAGACTAACAGAGCGGCTTGAGAAAACGTGGAGAGAGAGAGAGAGAGAGAGAGAGAGAGAGAGAGAGAGAGAGAGAGAGAGAGAGAGAGAGAGAGAGAAAGAAGCATTTGGCGAGGGTAGTGTTGCCTTCGGCAAAACTCTGGCTTGCTTATATTGCCTCAAATGAGTCATTCGTATAATTGTTTACGGCCCGCCGAGAGTTCGCTTCGATGCATTTCTATGTTGTTCTTCTTTTTCCTTACACTATGCATGTATGAGTGCCTAGTGAAACTGCGTATGGCTGTGTATCGCACTGCAGACAAGATGTCTGTGTACAAGTAAAGACTCTCATAGTGCAGTACTGTCGTAGCTCTTATTCTCTCGCCTTACCATATTGCCCTCTATTGTGGTGGCTCTGCTATCTGTCTGGGGCCCGGCTCTGACAGCAGGTGACCCCGACTGTGTTTGCCAAGGCAATGCCCGACCTGACTCTGTGTAGCTCAGTGTGCTTAGTCTAATAGGTATATTAACCTCTGATAAAAACACACACACATATGCATACAGTCCTGCGAGTTAAAGAAGTATTGTTCACACAGCAATGATAATGATCTCTTTAATCAGATTATCGCTTTGTATGAGTTATTTGAAACTAAATCTAGTTTAAATATTCTCTTTGTGCGGCCAAAGCATTTTCACAGCTTAGTGCCTCAGCCGAGAGCAAGTACAGGAGAAAAAATCAATGATTCTCTTAGAATTCTGTCTGGCATTCTCCACATACTCAACTAGAGGTAGAGAAGTGAGGATTTATTGTGCGTGTTAAATCCCAAATCCCATGATTTAGGAAAAAAACTTATTTTCAACTCTAGCTGACACGAGTGCATTAGGTTCCAAGCTATAGTTTTTGTTTTGTAAGTTCGAGGGTAAAGTTGGAAGTTCAGCGTTTTGAGGCATGGATTTCTAATGATTAAAATCTGGATTGGAAATCCAAGACTGCTGCATTTTAACATGGAGGCTTAATCTTATTTGTATTTGAGCTTTAAACAACTGCTCACGGGTTGAGTTGAGTTCATTGATCAACTTTGAGTCTTTGACCCTGGAGTTTCCTCTCCAGAGTGTGGGTTTAGAATGCTTTCATTCAAGCAATGTGCTAAGTTTGGAGTTGAGTGAGTCAGCTTGCTTGCCTGACTGTTTGCAAGGATTAATTAAACCCGGAATGAATAAGGCCACGTGTTTCTTACTGACTTTTTTGGCGTCCAATCAGACTTTTTGAAAGACTGCTGTGCTCAAAGCCTTTGAGCAGGAGTGTTTGAGCAGGATTAGAAATTCCATGTCTATTGTTTCTTTAACTGCTGGCTTCAACAGTCTCATTGAAGTTCTTTCCAATACGCCAATGAAGTCACGCCAATGTCAAGGGCTTGTTGTGAAGATTCGAGCTTGTGATGAAGTTTCGAGATTGTGAAGATTCGAGCTTGTGAAGATTCGAGCTTGTGAAGATTCGAGATTGTGAAGATTCGAGCTTGTGAAGTTTCGAGCTTGTGAAGATTCGAGCTTGTGAAGATTCGAGCTTGTGAAGATTCGAGCTTGTGAAGATTCGAGCTTGTGAAGATTCGAGCTTATAAAAGTAACAAGCAAGATTTTCCACGATTTTGTAAATTAACCGCAGCTGTGAGAGAAAACAGGTGTATCCGGAGTTTAAAAAGAAATTTACAAAGTTTTAACGAGAATTTTTTTCATACACCGATGAGAATTCAGAAACTTTGCGAAACCCAGATCTGAATTCGCCTCATTTTTAACGAAAGTAACTTGATAAAGATTCAATCTTGTGAAACAACCCTCTTCCGTGACGCAATTATTACGATGAGATAATGAGAGTTTGTATTGTAAAATGTTTCTACTTGAAAGTTTGTAGCGATTTGAAGATTCTCACTGGGGTGAGTTTGATTCCGCCTGAGTTTGTTTTGCTTGCTAGACCGACTCTGTTAGTTCTTTAATTAGCTGTTTTTTTCAGTTTTAATTTGCCCCAAGCATCGCAGGTAGTTGGTGCCGGAGTTTTGTGTGCTACTTTTTTCTCAAAGTTTCATAAGTCTGGCTTTTCTTTTGTGGGTCAGTGTTTTTTTGCTAGTCGGTAAATAGGCTGTTTTCCTATGCAGAGCTGTTCAGTGTCACCTGCTGCTCTTGTCTAATCTATAGTCTAGAACTGTTTCGTCTGCATTGGGCTTTATTATCGCTAACTGGTTTGCTAAGCAGAAAAACAGTGCAACTTGAAATGAAGAAAGTAAATTAACACCGTGTGTCTGCTTCCCAATCTACAAGGCTTTTAATTTACCTCTAAACTGTTTATGATCAATATCTGACAGATCCCATTTGATTTGATCCCTACAGCAGATCCCAATCTCATTTGATCCCTACAGCAGATCCAGATCCCATTTGATTTGATCCCTACAGCAACAGCAGATCCCGATCCTATTTGATTTGATCCCTACAGCAGATCCCGATCCCATTTGATTTGATCCCTACAGCAACAGCAGATCCCGATCCTATTTGATTTGATCCCTCCAGCAGATCCCAATCTCATTTGATCCCTACAGCAGATCCCGATCTTATTTGATCCCTACAGCACATCCAGATCCCATTTGATTTGATCCCTACAGAAGATCCCGATCTCATTTGATCCCTACAGCAGATCCAGATCCCATTTGATTTGATCCCTACAGCAGATCCCGATCCCATTTGATTTGATCCCTACAGCAACAGCAGATCTCGATCCTATTTGATTTGATCCCTACAGCAGATCCCGATCCCATTTGATTTGATCCCTACAGCAACAGCAGATCCAGATCCCATTTGATTTGATCCCTACAGCAACAGCAGATCCCGATCCCATTTGATTTGATCCCTACAGCAGATCCAGATCCCATTTGATTTGATCTCTACAGCAGATCCCGATCCCATTTGATTTGATCTCTACAGCAGATCCCGATCTCATTTGATTTGATCCTGACAAGGGGGTTTAAAATTAGTTGTCAAGGGACAAGCCCAGTTACATATGATCGAACCAGGGACACAGATCCCCACTCCCCATCCTCTTTGATGAAATTTTCGTGTTTTCATTCAAAGCTAGCATCAGTAGTTATTGTTAGCTCAATTATCCTTCATGCACAGGATTTATGCCAGAATCTCTAATCTGCCAATTCCCAGGCGAGTCCGTCATCCGCGTATTCTCCGACAAGCTCTGCGTTGCTGCTCTCATCAACCCGGGCCTGTTCACCTTGGCCAGCCAGCTCGAATGGCTGCTGCAGACGCCATTCATCAACCGGCATCTGGTGTTCGCCGGCCGCCAGTCCGACGAACTTGGCGACTGGCTGCTCAAGGATGCCAGCGTGTCGCCCGCTCGCCTCGGCCAGATGCTGCGCTCTGCGCCCGACACCTCGCTGCCGCCAGATCATCGGTGAGATGCAGTTGGATGCGGTAGATTGGTAGTTGGATGCGGTATATTGGTAGTTGGATGCGGTATATTGGTAGTTGGATGCGATAGATTGGTAGTTGGATGCGGTATATTGGTAGTTAGATGCGATAGATTGGTAGTTGGATGCGGTATATTGGTAGTTAGATGCGGTAAATTGGTAGTTAGATGCGATAGATTGGTAGTTGGATGCGGTATATTGGTAGTTGGATGCGGTATATTGGTAGTTGGATGCGGTATATTGGTAGTTAGATGCGGTATATTGGTAGTTGGATGCGATAGATTGGTAGTTGGATGCTGTAGATTGGTAGTTGGATGCGGTACATTGGTAGTTGGATTCAGTAGATTGGTAGTTGGATGCGGTATATTGGTAGTTAGATGCGGTAAATTGGTAGTTAGATGCGATAGATTGGTAGTTGGATGCGGTATATTGGTAGTTGGATGCGGTATATTGGTAGTTGGATGCGGTATATTGGTAGTTAGATGCGGTATATTGGTAGTTGGATGCGATAGATTGGTAGTTGGATGCTGTAGATTGGTAGTTGGATGCGGTACATTGGTAGTTGGATTCAGTAGATTGGTAGTTGGATGCGGTATATTGGTAGTTGGATGCGATAGATTAGTGGTTGTTGATTTGCAGCAGTCTGGTAGATGGGAGGTGAGATTAACAGCCACCCCCGACTCCGCTCCCATTCCAGATTCAGCATCTCCTGCGCTCTGAACGCGGCCGGCTCAAGCTGGAAGTCGGCCAAGCCGCCTCTGACGGAATTCCGCGCCCACGCCCAGCAGTCGGAATTGGACCAATCGGCCGTGCCTGGCGCCGTCCAGCTGGCCGGATTCCTGGCCGGCAAGCAGTGCGGCCTGGCCAATGTTGAGCAGCGACTCCGGCCAGCCGGCACAGTGGGTAACATTCGAATCGCCAAGCCCACGCTGTACGTGTTCCCGGCCGGCCTGGGCGACTCCTGCTACCTGGGCGTGGACGGGTTCGGCCTGCTGGTGAACACCGGTGCCGGCAGGACCCCCGCCTTCTGGCCCTTCCTGGCCCATCTGGATCGGGTGAGTCCTGGCAGCTGTTATCCATGCTGTCCGTGAACTCATCTGGGGCTTGTACATGCCTGGCGATTAGAAAGTCAGGGCCGCTGAGCGCCCTCCCGACCGAAAATAATTGTCCTCTCAAAAACAGTAAGTGTGCCAATTGTGCCGCAGCTATACCATTTAGCACAGTTATCAATGTCTTTGTATTTCCTACGAGCTATTTGGCTTTTTACGCTGCATATTTTTACAAATCATAAGTCCGGATTGTCTCATTTCCTAGAAAGTTTGAAGCCTTTGCTAGAAATCAGCTGCTCTTTCTTAGAATTGGAAAATCGGTTTTATATAAGTCTGCAGATTGCCCAGAATTAGATGTTTTTCTTAGAATCTTACGTAAGATTCTTTCCTACCGTACATCAGTTTGACTTCTTTCCCTATCGGTTTTGTAGGTTCTGTAATCGGTTTACAGAACCTACCTGTAATCGGTTTTGTAATTCTGGTTTTGAAGGTTGAAGGTTGAAGGTTGAAGTTGAAGTTTGAATATCGAATAAGTGTAGAGCTCGGCACCCGACCGCAGGTGGACGGCCTCCTACTCAGCCACTGGGATCACGACAACCTGCCCGGCCTGCTGGCTCTGCTAGAGCGCCTATCGGTGAAGGAGGCCGGCGGCGGAGCCCCGGTCCTCGGCTGCGCCCTGCTGCCCTGCCGGCCACGACTGGCCGACGAAGCGGCCTCCGATGCGGCTGCCGCAAACGGCGGCCAGCACCGGCTGGAAGCGAGCATCCGCCGAGACGCCGTGTCGGCAATGCGGCTGTTCCGCAGCCTCGGCGTCCATCTGGAGGAGGTGCGCAGGCTGGGCACCGGTCAGCCGCAGCCGATGACGCTGTACAGCAAGCTGGGCAACGGCTCGCTGGATCTCTACCCGCTGCAGCCGGTAGCCGACGCCAAAGAGTTCAAAGACTTTGTCAACCAGCTGCTGCACTCGCAGGCCTCATCGGCCGGCGGCAAGCCCTGGCCACTGGCCAAAGTTGGCAACTGCCAGGCCAGCCCGGCTCACGCCAGCTCGCTCTGCTGCCTGCTGGTCTGGCGGCCCAGCGATCCTAAGGCATCTTGGACTCGCCTGCTGCTGCCCGGCTGCTGTCCGCAGCTGCGCGTCATTGAAGGCTTGGAGAAGGTGATTGTTACCTGAATCTGTAGTTAGGCTTATGTTAGTCTCTTTCTTCTCCAAATTACTAAATCATCCTTCTTACCTAAGATCTTAAAAGTCATTGAATCGCCCTCAGAATGGTCATTGAAGCGCCGTCAGAATGGTCATTGAAGTGACCTCAGAATGGTCATTGACTCACCCTCAGAATGGTCATTGACTCACCCTCAGAATGGTCATTGAAGCGCCCTCAGAATGGTCATTGACTCACCCTCAGAATGGTCATTGACTCACCCTCAGAATGGTCATTGAAGCGCCCTCAGAATGGTCATTGAATCGCCCTTAGAATGGTCATTGAAGCGCCCTTAGAATGGTTTTTGACTCACCCTCAGAATGGTCATTGAAGCGCCCTCCGAATGGTCATTGAAGCGCCCTCAGAATGGTCATTAAATCGCCTTCAGACACCTGACTGCCACCCGACCGGCTTATTCCCATTCATTCAGGTGCGCGGCCTGGACTGCTTGAAGACGGCCGAGTATTCACCCGCCGCCGCCGCCGCGGCTCACAAGCCGGCCAGCGCCGCGGCCAAGAAAACCGCCGCCGCTTCTGGCGACCACGCCGGCCCGACTGCTGCCGCCGCCAAGCCCCGTCCAAAACCGTCGTCGGCCACCGCCGCCGCTCCCGCCGCCAAGAAGGCCGCGGCTGCTGCTCCTATCGTGAAGAAGCCGGTTGCCTCGGCTGCAGATCCCGGCAAAACTGCCGCCCCAGCCGCTGCTGGCAAGTCGACAAACGCCGCCTCCAAGTCCTCTATGTCCGCCTCGGCCTCGGCCAGGCCAACCGCTGCTGCCCCGAAAAAGGAGCCGGCCAAGGCTGGCGCTGGCGTCAAGACCGCGGGCGCGGCGGCGTCCAAACCAACTTCTGCTGCCGGCCGGAAGGCCGCCGCAGCTCCGGCCTCGTCCAAATCCTCGGCGACTCCGGCTGCTCCGGCGGCGACTCCGGCTGCTCCGGCGGCAACTCCGGCGGCAACTCCGGCGGCAACTCCGGCTGCTCCGGCAGCAACTCCGGCTGCTCCGGTCGCTGATGCCGCTGCCGCTTCACCGCCAGCTGATGCTGAGGAGAGTCTGGTGACTGAGCAGCACCAGCCAGATTCTGCTGCCGCTGTTGAAGAGATTCCGCTGGCTAGCGGCGACGGCGGAAGCGGCAATGCCGCTCAGGAGGCCGCCTCGGAGGTCAAAGAAGTCACGGTTAGTGAGATTCAGGATGTGGGCAGCAGACACACCGGGGATTGAGGATGTGGGCAGCAGACACACCTGGGATTGAGGATGTGGGCAGCAGACACACCTGAGATTCAGGATGTGGGCAGCAGACACACCTGGGATTCAGGATGTGGGCAGAAGACACACCTGGGATTTAGGATGTGGGCAGCAGACACACCGGGGATTGAGGATGTGGGCAGCAGACACACCTGGGATTGAGGATGTGGGCAGCAGACACACCTGGGATTGAGGATGTGGGCAGCAGACACACCGGGGATTGAGGATGTGGGCAGCAGACACACCTGGGATTGAGGATGTGGGCAGCAGACACACCTGGGATTGAGGATGTGGGCAGCAGACACACCTGGGATTGAGGATGTGGGCAGCAGACACACCGGGGATTGAGGATATGGGCAGAAGACACACCTGAGATTGAGGATGTGGGCAGCAGACACACCTGGGATTGAGGATGTGGGCAGCAGACACACCTGGGATTTAGGATGTGGGCAGCAGACACACCTGGGATTTAGGATGTGGGCAGCAGACACACCTGGGATTCAGAATGTGGGTAACGCAGACACCTGATAACGAAGAAGTTACTTTAGATAGTTTAAGCCCAGCCGCACCCGTTACCTGCAATGTGCCGCCTACTAGGAGCAGCTAGGCGCGCAGCAGCAGGAGCAGCAGGAGGCCTGGTCTCTGAACGCCAACAACACAAATAGTGCCGAGGCGGACAGCGCCGAGCTGATTTCAGCCGATCAGCCGCTGGGGTTGCCAGCCCCGGCCCCAATAAGGTCGTCCAAACCGTCCGGTGGCGCGTCGGCCGCCGCAGTGAACTACGGCCCGGTGCACCCGCTGCACTTTGACCTGGCGTACGTGCCCGGCCACGGCGAGCGCCAGTTCGCTGACTCCGAGTACTTCAAGCGGGTCCGGGCTCGCTACTACGTGCTGAGCAGCTGCGACCCTCAGCCAGCTGTACTGGACTCGCTGCTCGAGGGCAAATCAGCCTGGCCAGAGCTCGAAGTCACGCTGATCCCTACGCATAACCAGCTGCTGAGCGCCTGGCTAAGCCAGAACGCCGTACGGATGCAGCAGCTGCACGTGACGGTGGCGCCAAGCGCCTCCGATTGCCGGATCCGGCTGCAGCAGCAGGGCGACGAGGCCGACGAACAGGCCTGCACCGCCTACCGCGTGGAGTTCTGAGCAACAGCGGAGGTTTTCAGGCGAAACAAGAACACAATGCGCGTTTTTTACCGACACTGACTGCTTACTGCTACTATTAGTTTAGTAGCTAATTGTGATTTTTATATTATTAATTATTATTATTATTATTTTATAAACCAGTTCGGCTTCGCTGTTTTTCATGTGCCCTAATTCCAGTTTTATTTGCGAGGCAGTTTAGCTATATTAATTAGAAATATTAGAAGCACTGCTAGCTATATGCATAAGTGCCATCTGAACTGTGTCCATGTTATGCCATACAGTCCCCCTCGCATCCTGATTCTGCTCTCTTTTATAATCCCACTTTTGTTGCTAAGCTTGCGCTAAATTAATAGTACAGGATGCACTTTTCTGAACTTATAAATTGCCCGCCTCACGGTAAATTGGACCGTTCCTCTATCATAACATTTTTATTGATCTGCGCGCCCTTTAGCTTTATTTCCTCTTTATACTACTAGTACTGGCCTACACGCTCGTGAGTAGTTGATACGCGTTTTCTTCTATTTTAGTCCATTTCTTCGAAAATCGACATATGAAATCCGTTCAAATTGCGCAACAATTCCCACTGCACACAGGGCGTTTCTTTGTTTCATTTTATAGACATCCGGTGGCTTGGCCTGCAGCTTCCAATCTGTTTTCTGTGTCTCTTCAACAATTCTATAGCCTAAATTTTAGTTCCAATTGCTTATTTATATTGTCCAGACGTATTTGAAACCTAACAATAGGTGGAACGGGAAATCACAAATCTGCGTTTTTTGCTTTGCAAACCGAGCAGTTTTTTTCACTCGCAAATTTCAAGTAACATCGTGATTCGTTGATCCTCATCATAATGCCCTTTGTTGTCCTCTGCTTCAAGCGCACAGCCTAGCAACAAAAAAACTAATTTATTTTCTCGAACAATCTTTGATGCAAGTCCGCTGTTCTCTCGCAACTATATTTATATTTTCTTGCGCCTAATTATTAAAATAATCATTTACGAAATTACGATATTTATTGTCTTTAATTGCAAAATAGACGAAGACAGAAAAGCTTAGTAACTCCCTGCACTGTCGTGTTGCATCAAACCACTTTGACACGTTTCAAACTGCTGGCTGCATCATTGGATGATGCTTAGTGAGATGCTTGCTAAGTGAGTAGCTGAGTGGGATGGTTGAGTGGCGGTTGCTGAGTGGGGGTTGTTTGCTGAGTGGGCAGAATCACTGAGTCGAATGGTTGAGTGGGCAGGATTGCTGAGCGGGATGGTTGAGTGGGCAGGATTGCTGAGCGGGATGGTTGAGTGGGCAGGATTGCTGAGCGGGATGGTTGAGTGGGCAGGATTGCTGAGCGGGATGGTTGAGTGGGGATGGTTGAGTGGGGAGGGTTGCTGAGCGGGATGGTTGAGTGGGCAGGATTGCTGAGCGGGTTGGTTGAGTGGGCAGGATTGCTGAGCGGGATGGTTGAGTGGGCAGGATTGCTGAGCGGGATGGTTGAGTGGGGAGGGTTGCTGAGCGGGATGGTTGAGTGGGCAGGACTGCTGAGCGGGATGGTTGAGTGGGGAGGGTTGCTGAGCGGGATGGTTGAGTGGGCAGGATTGCTGAGCGGGATGGTTGAGTGGGCAGGATTGCTGAGCGGGATGGATGAGTGGGGAGGGTTGCTGAGTGAGTGGGGTTTGCTGAGTGGCAGTTATGGTGTACCGGTATCTGCGTTGAATCGTGAAAAGCAGCAACACCGCCCCATCAAAATTAAAAGTCAGAAGTTTAGCTTTATTAAATGTGGGTTAGATGTGAACGAGCCTTTAATTTAAGATGCATCTATGTTGATGGATTCATAAATTCATGTCGAGTCTAGCATAGCAACAAAGAATTCTGCAGTTCAACTGCCACGCCAATATTTCAATCTGGGCTATGGAACCAAGGTGAAGAACCATCGCTTCAAACAAAGTACGAGCGTATGTATTATATATGTACAAAACAAGGCAAAAGTACATTACATTAGAATGAATAATGTGGCCACTAAATAGCTATACTAGTTACAAAGCTACTACTACAAGTAGGCAACGCACATACAATAAGAAAGAGCCTGACAAATCAGAAAAATCACCAATTAAACTACAGTAAAAAAACTCTGGGTGTATCGTTGGAGCGAGAAATTCTGCTACAGAGGGGCGAGTTGTCGTTAGCAGTAATGCAAACAGTAGCAGGGAAGGGCATCACAGATAAGGTGGCCTCTAGCCGAGATTAACTCCGGTTGGGGCAGAGAACGGATGACGATTAAATGAGTTTGTGTACAGCGCCAACTCTAGCTACGAGTAATTTCATATCTACTATATACAATCAAAGCAGTGAAACTCGAACCATTCAAAATATAGAGGGTTTGGGGTAATGTGTACGTAATATATTTGCAATCTGGCCAACGCTCACTTGGGCTTATTCAGTCATTAAATAGTCCTCAGCTTCATCTTCGGGATCGGAGATTGCAGCAGCACCTGCTGATGCCTCGATGGCGGCGGACGAGGCGGCGGTCAAGCGAATTGGCAAATTGCCGCTGTGAACCCCGGCGATGACCTGGGAGCTGGTTTGGCCCGGATCCGTCAAGATGGAGGTGGTCACGCACAGCTGGGTCAGGGCGCGGTGAGCAGCTGGGGTGCAGGGTGGAGGGCTGTCAGTAACTGATTGGCTGTCAGCTGATTGGCTGCTATTTGATTGGCTGTCAACTGATTGGCTGCTATTTTATTGGCTGTCAGCATGGCTGCTGTTTGATTGGCTATGAGCTGATTGGCTGATGGATTATGTGCTATTTAATTGGCTATGAGCTGATTGGCTGCTGATTAGGTGCTATTTGATTGGCTATAAGCTGATTGGCTGATATTCGATTAACCTGCTTATCTAACTGGTCGGACAATAACATGCTTATTTGAAACAGCAACAAACTCGGCAAGCAGGGACCCGTTCGCTACTCACAAGGCCGCAGTTTGGTCAGGCAGAAGTGCTGGTCGGCCCAGTTCAGCACAGTCCTGGCGAAATCCTCAATCGAGCACGTGGAAACGTTACTATTGTAAGCGTCGAATGCGTCTGAGACCATCAGGCTGAACTGCAGGGAGGGGTTGGCAGGGACAGTTTTGCTAAAATCATTCTCATACTCATTTCTCACTGTCGCATAATCGATTCTTCTTTTTCGGGCTATAGGAGTACTTTTATTACGTTTTAATGTCTACTTACTCTGAATCTCACCGTCTACTCTGAATCTCACAGTCTACTTACTCTGAATCTCACCGTCTACTCCGAATCTCACAGTCTACTTACTCTGAATCTCAAAGTCTACTTACTCTGAATCTCACAGTCTACTCATCTGAATCTCACAGTCTACTTACTCTGAATCTCACAGTCTACTTACTCTGAATCTCACAGTCTACTCATCTGAATCTCACAGTCTACTTATCTGAATCTCACAGTCTACTTACTCTGAATCTAAGTTTACTTTCCAACCTGTCCACTCCCTTGACACAGCACCCATTTCCAACACAAACAACTGGCTGAACTCACAAGATAAAACTTCCAGTTGTTGAGCACGCCGGGCCCGGCGTAGCTGTCCTCAAACCAGCGCCTGCCGTCCAACTGCTGCCTCTGCTGGCCGTGCGCCGACCCAGCGGTCGACGCCGCTGTAGCCGACGAAGCTGCGGACAGGTGCTCACAGGCCGTGCCGATTTCAGCGCGCAGCTGGGCGGCCTCGGCGCGAAGCAGCTCGGCCTGACGGCGGCTCTCGGCCCGCTCTGAGCGCAGCTGGCGGAGCCGGTCGGCCGCCTTGTGCAGCAGGGCGGCTTTGGCGAGCTTCTGGGAGCCGCTCACTGGCAGCAGCGCCTGCAGCGTGTCGAAGGCCGAGTTGATGGACACCCGTCGGGCCTGCAGAAGGGGATGGCACGTCCGGGTTGGTCTGTTTTCTGGCACTCCTATTCTGTCACTCTATTAGCTGGCACTCCGATTCTGTCACTCTATTAGCTGGCACTCTGGTTGGTTCTGTCACTTTATTAGCTGGCACTCCGATTCTGTCACTCTTAGCTGGCATTACGATTCTGTCACTCTATTAGCTGGCACTCTGGTTGGTTCTGTCACTTTATTAGCTGGCACTCCGATTCTGTCACTCTTAGCTGGCATTACGATTTTGTCACTCTATTAGCTGGCACTTCGATTCTGTCACTCTTAGCTGGCATTCCGATTCTGTCACTCTAAACGCTGGCACTCAGATTCTGTCACACTATTAGCTGGCACTCTGGTTGGTTCTGCCACTCTATTAGCTGGCACTCCGATTCTGTCACTCTATTAGCTGGCACTCTGGTTGGTTCTGTTACTCTATTAGCTGGCACTCCGATTCTGTCCCTCTATTAGCTGGCACTCTGGTTGGTTCTGTTACTCTATTAGCTGGCACTCCGATTCTGTCACTCTTAGCTGGCACTCCGATTCTGTCACTCTTAGCTGGCACTCCGATTCTGTCACTCTTAGCTGGCACTCTGGTTCTGTCACTCTATTAGCTGGCACTCTGATTGTGTCACTCTAGAATTCTATCTGCATACTAGTTGCCACCCGAAATCCTAGTTAAAACAACAAGTATGCAAATATGATCTCATCAATAAGGTAAAAACAGGAAGCAGATGCAACAGGCAAGCACAAACCTGTTCAGTTTTCAATGACATAGCCATGGACTGCTTGTGAAGCAGGTAGCTCTCCCTATGCCTGTTCATTGACGGCTGTAAGCGGAGGAAAAATTGAAATTGGTTTAACTAATATTAACCATCTTCATCACAAACACATGAGTCTACATTGCCAGGATAGCAAAATAATGAAGATTTAATAAACTAACCAACTCAATTCTGAATCCATCGCCAGACAGGGAGGAACAATCCATGTCAGATTTTGGAATAGCTGTAGGCAATTGAACTTCTGGCTGCTGCTGCTGCGTGTGCAGCTTCCTTTGTTGCTGCTGCTGATGATGGTGCTGTAGCGGAGGCGGCGGCGGCGATGGCTCGGGCAGAACCGGGGCCCTGAGAATCCTGTAAAGAGTCTCCGAGCCGGCTATGCTGAAAGCTGGAGCTGGCGGTGGCAGCGGCGGAGGCGGCGGTGGAGTCGGCAGCTGTACATGAATGCCGATGCCTCTCAGGTAGTCTAGCAGAGCGCTGACCACAGCGGGTGGCTGGTTAGTGCGGGCCAGGAGACCCTGCAGAGTGCTTACAATTCTCTGGTACTCCGCTGGGCTGAGATTCACCACGGGAGTCTGCTGCAGCGGCGGCGGCGGCGGCGGCTGCGGAGTCAGCGGCGGAGGCGGCGGCGGCGGCGGGGGAGTCGGCACTGCGAATGTAGTCGCAACCGAAGTCGCAGTCGATGGCATCGGCATCGCGGCGGTGGCCGAGACGGAGACAGCGGCGGAAGAGGTCAGCAAAGCCAGCAGCTGGTCACCGCCAATGAAATCGTCAATACTGGGCTGCAGCTGCTGCAACCCCGGCTGGATGAAGTCGGAGTTCACCCCGCCGCCGATACCGCCGCCACTGCCGCCGCCGCCGCCGACACTGCAGTCGACAATGCCGACACCGTTGACGTAGCCGGAGCCGCCGACCGCGGTGTCCGCGCCGCCGAGCAAGCCTCCAAAGCTGAATCCGTCGCAGGCGGCCAGCAGGCTGTCCAGATTCGGGTCCAGCTGGAAATCGGCCAGCAGATCGTCCAGCAGGTGGACGCTCGGCGCCCGTGGCGGCTGCGACTCGCGCGGGCTCATCGGCCAGTCGGTGCCGGTGGCGCCAACGCCACGGCGCTTGATGTCTAGCTCCGTGTTCTGCGCCAGCCAGTCGCTATCGTACACAATGTCCATTGGCTCCTGGCAGCGCGATGTTTTCAACCTGTGCCGGTTCTGCCTGTAGAATGTGCGCCAGCTGTGGTACTCCTTGCACACTGTGTCAAGCCGGCGCTTCCAGTACTTGCCTTCCATGATCACGGACTCGGCCCTGGAGTGCGCCTGGGCCGGCGAGGCCAGACAGGCAGTGGTGAGTGAATACCAATCTCAGAGGGCAGCAGCGGCCAGCTGAAGCATCGGGGGGAGGGCAGCAGCGGCCAGCTGAAGCATCGGGAGGGGCAGCAGCGGCCAGCTGAAGCATCAGGAGGGGCAGCAGCGGCCAGCTGAAGCATCGGGAGGGGCAGCAGCGGCCAGCTGAAGCATCGGGAGGGGCAGCAGCGGCCAGCTGAAGCATCGGGAGGGGCAGCAGCGGCCAGCTGAAGCATCGGGGGAGGGCAGCAGCGGCCAGCTGAAGCATCGGGGGGGAGGGCAGCAGCAGCCAGCTGAAGCATCGGGGAGGGGAGGGCAGCAGCGGCCAGCTGAAGCATCGGGGAGGGGAGGGCAGCAGCGGCCAGCTGAAGCATCGGGAAGGCAGCAACGGCCAGCTGAAGCATCGGGGGGAGGGCAGCAGCGGCCAGCTGAAGCATCGGGGAGGGGAGGGCAGCAGCGGCCAGCTGAAGCATCGGGAGGGCAGCAACTCACCTCGTCGGCAAGCGGGTTGGCGAACTGCACAATCCGCGGCCGCTGCTGCCGCACGAACTGCAGATGATACTCCCGCCAGATAATATTATTCAGCCGAATTTTCTCTTTCACTTTGAATCGCATGCCGCGAAAATCGTTCCACTTCGGATTGGTGATCTTGCCCGAGTAGGTGAGCTTCAGGTAGCACAGCAGCTTTGTCAGCGACTGGTCGAAGCTGATTGCGGCGGCACCAGCCGACTGCTCAGCGGTGCCGGCGCCAGTCGAAGCGGCAATGGCCGCCGTCGCAGCAGCCGCGGTTGACGCGCTAGCAGCGGCGTCAGCTGAGGAAAAGTTCACCACGATTGGAGCGTCGGGGACAACGGCAGCCGGTCCGGAGCCTGCTGCCAGCATCGAGCGTTTCTTGTCAGTGTCGGAGAAATCGACGGGAAAGTCGGACAGAGAGTTGGAATCCGAGTCGGCGTCCTCCAGGTTGCTCATCATGAAGTGGCCGGAGTGGATCTGGGCGGACTCGGCCACTCCGGCAGCTCCCACTCCCACTGGCTGGCTGCCAGAGCCAGATGGGCAGCGCTGCGGCTGCTTGTCTGTCATCACCATGGCAACAGCGCAGCAAGGAACAGCAGGTCACTGTTTGGTTCCTTTGATCGCTTCGGTGCTCACTGTTAGTTAGTTTGCGAAGAATAGAGAGTAAAACAATGATTTACAGGTCGATTACAATGGCACGTGGCATCGAAAATCTCTGCTGCTTGAGTCTCCAACTCCAAGGGACTTAAAGAGTTCACCCTGCTTTGAAGCTGGCAAAATTAATTTATTCATACTGCCCTTACCGACCCCAGCCATCAAATCAACATTGGTTTCTGCCTAACACACTTTTAAGAGAACTTATTAGAACAAAAATGAGACCAACATGATGTTTAGTATTATCAAGTTAAATTTAATAACAATGATAGTAATAAATAGTTTTTATACCCTACTCATTATTTACATATTTTATATACATGCTATATGCTATATAGCCTGATTGCAGCGCATGGGCATTTTGGCGGACGGCGTCCGGCGCGGATCTAATACGGCGCGGTGCCGAGGCATTTAGGCTTGATAAGACAGTCATAGTTACTCCTGCCGTTTACCCAAAACTGCGTTAATTTTGCTTTAGGGTTTCTTTCACAGGTAAGTCATTTCACAGCGTGGCGCAGGTTGTGTAGGCGTCTGGCGCTAAATAAGCTAAAATATTGTGTTATACTTATTCTATGAAGATGTTTTAAGAATAAATAAGCTTATTTATTTGCAATATAGTTTGATTCTCTATATATACATACATCTCTTGGTCTATACTATTATAGTCTATAGACTATGCTTTATCCTTGGCCCCTTGGTCTATAGATCATAGTATAGAAAATGACTTTTATACCAGAAAATTCTAGAATATTTTTGCCCTCATTGAAAATCTTGGTATATACTTGGTATAGCATATAAAAGTTTTAGGTCCAAATTTGGTATATACAATTAGTCGTAGTATAAGCCTATAAAAGTAGCTTTTATTTAGCATGCATGTTATAGCAAAAATTTTAATCAACAAAAGTTATTTTTAAAATAATAAAAACTATACTGAAAATTGTTATTATAAAAAAGTAAATCTTTACTAGGAAAAAAAGAAAAACAGAAAATATATTAAAAATGACACTATAAAATGCTTTTATTAACCTTTTGTTACAAAGATAAAAAGCAATATATATAAGCAACTTTATACATTTATACATTGAATTATTTTCTTAGAAATTTATTGTTCAAATGGGTATAGAATAGTGTGACTAAAAGGGAGTAGCCGAAATTGTCATATCCAAAATTGTCATATGATGATGACGACTTGAACAAATCTGGAAGACTTAAACATTTAAATATGACGACTTTGACCAAAGGCAAGGGTGTATTAATTTAGGATTTTCCTACCTTCAGGCAAAAATCCCTTGCATGCACCCATAATTTTTATATTAATTGTGTCAATTAATGCTGATTGCTGCATGACTACTGAGACTAATATATAATTATATAATGTATATGCACAATTGAGATTATTTCCCTGGCCTATACGAGCGTAAAGCCAAAGGCTTGTTTAATTTGATTCCTTTGTATTTGACTGATTATGATGGCTCATTTGATGATAGTTTGAATAAGCCTGTAAATCATTTTAAAATTTGTTGGCAAACAAGAACATGCTGCCGCCATGAGCTAAGATCCTTGCGCAGCCAATGCAACACAATATGACGATTTAATGAATGCAGCATTGTCCAATACTGAGAATGAGATGATGAGAATTTAGATAATTTAGTTGTTTTTCTCTTAAGCTGCTGCTGCAGATGACGATCTTGAATATGACGACTTTGGCTAGAACTGACTAAAAGATTTCTCTCTAGTACAAAGTCTAACTATTAGCTAGATAAATAGACAATCAGTGGTTAGTCAATAAAAGGCAGATGCAGCTACTCAAGCAGTTAGTATATCACCAAAATTATGGCTAGTTATCTATTTGCCCCTATAACCATTGTTTATTGTTTTTTATCTATAGGACTATATATTCATAGTTTTACTAGTTGATAATTGACAATCTATTAAAACTTAATAAATTAATCTTTCTATTGAATCTATTATAGTATTTATCATTAAACTAAACAAATCTATATTTTATAATTTTCAATGAAAATAATAAATGTGAAAGAATAAAATATTGCCAACTATATTTTTCTTTTATTTTTG
Source organism: Macrostomum lignano (assembly GCA_002269645.1). Lineage (NCBI taxonomy): Eukaryota > Metazoa > Platyhelminthes > Macrostomidae > Macrostomum > Macrostomum lignano. The sequence continues at coordinate 342,517 of NIVC01000606.1, forward strand.
GCACTAAAATCTAGCTTGTGGCACTAATACTATTCAAGTCATAGTCATATTGAGATCTTGCTTACAATGCTAGGGGGCCTAGATTGGCAATTGGCATTAAATCACTAGGCCTATACTAATAATAATATATTACTTTTAGTGAAAATGATCAGGGACTTTTGCCCCTGGCAAAAAATTGTTGTATGACTATACATCTATAGTGCTAGTGCATAGTGCCAACCTCTTCTCTTCAAACATTTTGTACATGTGCAAATAATTTTAGGAAAATTGAAAATAGTGATATTAGCTCTTAAGTTATTTTTATACCAGCGGCATAGGGGCTTAATGATTATGTGATTGGCATTACACATTTGAGATCCTGTCTGACATTTTTGGAGTCTAATCTTAAAGTTTCAAAGCACAGTTTTCATTGCATCATTTTTGCTATCATATTTATTACTATTTTATCAAAGGAGACACTAAATAAATACAGCATGTTGAAAGTATAAACGCCACAAAAATTTAATCAAGCAGCATCGGATTCATCGCTACAATTTTTTCCTAGAACTATGTCCTTAACCAATTTTCATAGAAAACGAGATATTAAACAATCGCGCTCTCACTTTACGTTTATCTTGTCAACATCAACGTTATTTTATATACAGTGTAAAAGCGTGTCAATCAGAGTCACTGACTCTTTAAGGATGGCCGCTCTTAGTCTGGGCGTAGACGGCTGGTAGCCATTGGGAAACAAAGCCTGTCGCTAGACGTATAGAAATTAACGGGAGCCAGTCCAGTGGGAAAATGCACCTCCAACTTTTGCTAAGATATCCTATGTTTTTATAAAGTATTGTATAATGGAAAATTTAACTTTATGTCTTGACTCGTTCCACCAAGCCCTCTCGGTTCTGGGCTTTAGCCCACCATTTTTTCGAACATTAATCCTACACCCATATTGGCTACATGTAGGCGTTTACATGCAGTTGCGAAGGCCCGAGAGTGGAATGAGATGTTTTTAGTGGATATCGTCAAGACTGTGTGTAATTTTGAACAGGATTAGATGTAACCAATTAAAACAGTTCTGAGTCGAAAGCTGGATCCGCGGTAGTTCATGCACAACTCACGAGGAGTGTAAGTGACCCAGATCGAGTATTAATGTATAGTAGCTGCTACGTGATTTTTATGACTTATTGGCACTAATCTCAGCGCTGGGGATCGGCAATCAATATACTTTTTCATATACTAACGGAATGTCGTTGAATGAAGCAAGTTTTACAGAAATCAGATTTTATTGGATGGATGATTAAATTGCACTCGATCATCTGAGAAAATATAGTTACATAACATCATAAATGTATCCTCTTGCAGATTGGTAAAATTAAGTTTTACTGGGAGATGAAACGAGGCCATTTAACCCAACAACCAAAAACACCAAAATTCATTGTTTGCCAGTCAAGCAAGTCATGAGAGGCAGGTCGACAACGTCACAGGGCGCGTTTCAGGGCCGCACCGCCGGCAGTGTCCGGGGTGCCAGAATTAGTGCGCGCCTGCAGCGCCAGCAGCACCACCTCCTGCACCGGCGGTGGGCAGTAAGACTCGGCTCGGATGAACACGGGACAGGCCGGTGCAGTGATAGAGTGCCACACATTGCTGACATGCTCGCACAGCACAGCAGCGCTCGTGCCATGATACAGCGCCATGACGGCTGAATCAGCTGCTCTGGCACGTACGCACGAAGCACCATTGGTAGCACGGCCCTCACGACCGAGCCGAAAGACTTCCTTAAGTCAATAAAGAGAGCAACAATCAGGCTCGACTGGCGAGTCCGCGCTTCTTCGATGATCCGGCGAAGAGCCAGGATCTGCGCCACTACTGTGCCGCGATGGGGCCGGAACCCGTTTTGCTCAGGCCGCAAATACGCATCCACGGGCTGAAACTGTGATAGCAGCATCCGGTTGAACAGCTTCGCAATCAGAACGCTCGGTGCTCCTCAACCCGTGTGGTGCCCTGCTTCTTCGGAATAGCGACGATATGGGCCGTGGTTCATTCGTTGGGTGCCGCCTCACCGAAAAGCACGCGGTTCATCCCACTGGCGACCTCGCTGGCCACACAGTGGAGTCGCAGCGTCTCGATGGGCACCTCGTCCGGACCCAGCGCTTTGCCGCCTGGAGTCTCCGCAGGCAACGACGTCCCCGGCGGGCAGCCTCAGCTCGTCAAGCGGCCTCTCCAGCTGTCCTCGGTTGCCGAATCGCAGGGTCATCCTGCCACACCGGCTGCCTAGGTCGGGTACGTACGGAATGAGGTGCGTACGCGCAGAACAGGCGAGCGTTCCGCCGCCGCGAAGCCGGACGTCGACCCGAAGCAGCTGGTCAGACGGAGATGTAGCGACAGCTCTGCTGCAGCCTCGGTCCGATCAGCACTCCAACTCCTCCACGGCCTCGTTGGTCCGCCGAGGTGTACAGAGGGTCCAACTGGAACTGGACTGGACTGGACGGGACTGGAATTCCCCGCCAAATTCTAAATGATGTACATATACAAGGGTGAAAAATAGAACTGCGACAAATGCAGTTCTGGGAGTTGTTGAAAACTTTTTCTCAAACTGAGAGCCAGGCAGGCAAGGCAGTACTTTTGGCCCCTCAGCGGCAGCAACATGCACCTGCTCCATGTCTGTCCACAAACGCGCATATGTTGCGTCCATGCAGCTTCTAATTTTCTGGCACAGTAAACGTCAGTATGCAGCAATGACTGGTGGGGCTCAAATGGATTCCGGACCACCACAGCAATCCTGAGGCCGAACGTCCTGGCGAAGGCCGGTCAGTCATCAGAGCTGGTACAACTCTGAGAGCATCTCTCCTCTCAAAGGAGATTTCAACGACCGAGCAACTACCCAATAAAAAATTTCCGGGATTTCGCTCCACAGTGTGTACAACTTTGGACAATAACGGGTAAAGTATGGAAATGTAGAAAGACATTTACAGTTAATACAGTTTACAGTTATATCATTTGGTATAATTTATTTTAGAAATTTACCAACCAAAATGCGAGATGCTGTACCGCAAAGTGGGAAACCGTTCTTCAAACTTTTTTTAGACTGATTTTGTCATATTTGTCTAAATGGAAAAATCTCAAAAATAACGCCCAAATAATAGTCCATAATAATTAGTTTCAAAATCTTAGAAGTTCGACTCGTAAAACTTTGTTAGTCATAAAAGAATAAAAGCAACAAAAAATGCCGTAACGCGCATATTACAAGCAATTCCAAATAACCAAGGACATAAATATACAGTATTTCTGTAAGATAATGACCGGTCCCAACTGAGGCCATAGACAACAGTAGAAAGTGCATCCACTGCACGAATCCATATCAAGGACTTCTAGACTAGAAGTCCTTGATCCATATATTAAGCATGTACGAGCTGTATTGATCGCTTGAAGATCGAAGAACAATCAACCATGCAGTGACACGAAACTCTTAAGTACTTCAGCAATTAGTTGTAATAAGTTATACTAATAAGAATCCCTACAAAGTAGTGCACACATATCTGGGTCAGGGTAGGGGGTTCAGCTCCGACGCTCACTGCACCCCTGTGCGCATTGCGGTGGCACTGCGGTGGGACCTCGCTGTCAAAATACATTTGCGTCTTGCCAGCCTGCCAGCAGCAAATATATTTATTAATTTAGAGGTGTCAATATATAACAGCATATATGGCACTCGCAATGCAACTACAATGCAGCACGGTCAATATGATGCATGGCTCACTGATGCAGTGATTCGGGTGCAGTATGTGGTTGGTTGGTTGGTTGGTTGGTTGCAGTTACTTACAATTGATATGGCGATAATGATGACAGCTTAATTCCGGCTTTTCCAAGGAGGCTGGATGCAGCGTTTGATGAAGCCACTAGCTTATGCTCTTTAAATCAGTTTCTTTATACCATCGTTTTGTCTTCTTCTTTTCTTGTTACTGTTGCTGCTGCTATTAGCTATTAACGTGCTTCCGGCTCGAGTCAGAGACAGATATGGGGGGTTGAGCTCGGAGTCAGGCCTCCCACAGCAAGATATATAGCTCCGCCTGCGTCTCACCTTGTCTCAGATTGTCACCAATTACCTGCTGCGCTGGGACTCAAGAGCGTGCATAGCGACTACTGTAGCTACTACTGTATATATACACATTAAAGTGAAACACCGGCTAGCAGCAGTGTGGCGCCGGCTTGAACGAGGCGCACAAGACAGAGAGGCGCGTACAAGACCTGCTGCTGTTAGAGCTGTGGCCGTGAGATAGGCCAATGAGGCTTTACCGTTCTTGGTGGCTAATTCTCTCTCTTTATTCCCAGCTCTCCTCCTCGCTAGCCGGAGTGCCATTCGCCTAGAGATACAGCTTTGAGCAGTCAGCTCCCTGCCTGCCCCAGCCTATGCTCACTCACGACAAGCTGCTGTCTCTCTCTACTGCAGTGCCATTCCGCTGCATAATTTCTGACAGCGGCAGAGAGTCGTATATCAAAACCGCATTTGACAAGCGGTGCCTCCCTCTCTCTCTCTCTCTCTCTCTCACACTGGCACATACCCCAGTTGCGATATGATTCAGTACAGCGGCCTGCAGTTGCAGTAGTCGGTATTTGAAGAGTCAGAGGAGGTGGCAGCTTCTCCAGACGTTATTGCAGCCACATGGCAGGCAAGCCCCGCGACTGAGCTCAAACTTCACAAGCTGCCGCCAGCTCACTCCGCAATTGTTGAGTTAAAAAGCTTACCGCCTATCCTCACTTCTCTCTCACTCCCTCTATAGTACTAGAGCTAGCTATAAGCCATATAGCTGTTAGAAAAGCAATACAGAAAATTTACAACGCATGCAGAGTGGAGAGCCACCGTATGCGCGCGCCCACTGCAGGCAAATTGGCGCACACGCGCACATATCTACTGAACTCTGTTAGCGTTTGGAGTCCGGCAAACTGATTAATTAGTCTGGTTACTGGCCGCACCGAGGCTAAACTGCAGCTGTTAGCTGAGTTCAGTTCTGGCAAGATAGAGAGAGGGGAGAGAGAGAATGGAGGAGCCGCTAAAGGTTTGTTTAAAGTAACTTTACGTGGCAGTCGGTGAGTCAAAAGAGCAGCAATTCTGTATCCAGAGAGAAGAGAGATTTATGAGCCGCCATTGCCCAGGCCCATCTCGCAGCTTGAGGCAATCCTATAGCAAACAGAAAGCAATATTCTACAAATACTGTTTACAAACTAGTGTAAGGACTCCTAATTTGGTGTAAGGACTCCTAATTTGGTGTCAGGACTCCTAATTTGGTGTCAGGACTCCTAATTTGATGTCAGGACTCCTAATTTGATGTCAGGACTCCTAATTTGGTGTCAGGACTCCTAATTTGGTGTCAGGACTCCTAATTTGATGTCAGGACTCCTAATTTGATGTCAGGACTCCTAATTTGGTGTCAGGACTCCTAATTTGGTGTCAGGACTCCTAATTTGGTGTGAGGACTCCACATTTAGCGTCAGGACTCTATTTTGGTTGTCAAAACTTTACAGTTAGCATCAGGACTCTACAATTAGAGTCAGGACTCTACAATTAGAGTCAGGACTCTACATTTAGTGTCAGAACTCTGCATTTAGTGTCAGGACTCTACATTTAGTGTCAGAACTCTACATTTAGTGTCAGAACTCTGAATTTAGTGTCAGGACTCTACATTTAGTGTCAGAACTCTACATTTAGTGTTAGGATTCTACATTTAGTGTCAGGACTCTACAGTTAGTGTCAGAACTCTGCATTTAGTGTCAGAACTCTGCATTTAGTGTCAGAACTCTACATTTAGTGTCAGGACTCTACATTTAGTGTTAGGATTCTACATTTAGTGTCAGAACTCTACAGTTAGTGTCAGGACTCTACAGTTAGTGTCAGAACTCTACATTTAGTGTCAGGACTCTACTTTGAGTGTCAGGGGTGCTAAATTGAGGCTCAGGGGTTCTGTTGCGATTCGTGACTGCATGGCTTGGGGGTATAACTTGTGTAAAACTAGCTATATGGACTAAAAAGTACATTTTTGAGTACTAAGAAAGACACGCCATTTAGAGAACTAGCTAGCACTGATATGGGCCTTATCGTACACAGGCTGGCAGAGAGGGGACCCAGCCCCCAGATACGAACGCACAGCCCAGCGCGATAGCACAGGCCCAATGCTGCTGCTGCTGTTGCTGCTGCTGTAAGCAGTAGTGCGCCGAATCAGCGCTGATTGGAAATTGAACCGCTGAGTCGCCAAGTGTGCCTGATTAATTCCAGCTGTAACTATGGAGCAGCGGTGTGCGATAGACAGAGGGTAAAGCTAGGCCAAGGTGCCTTGCCGTCTGGTGCTGGATAATCTCGATTGCTTGCATGGCTCTTGATTAATTAATTATTACGCCTGTTCTCTGCTCTGTTGTCTGTTTGTCCATCTGACTTGTTGTTTAAATACACAGGCAATGTTGAGGAGCAGCAGAGATGGGCGGCTCAATAGCTAAAGTCAGCTTAATTAGTTTGCAGGGTCCCGCGCCCATTCATTCCCATTTATCGCAGACCCCTAAGCACGCACCGACAACAGATTAGCGACACGCGGACGTACACACGCTCACTCAGGGTGTACAGCAGCCCTGACTTTCTAATCGTCAGGCATGTACACTGTCTGTGCCTGGGGGTTGGTGAGAGGCACATGTATGATGGAGGCGCTATACATAGTTTCCTGAAGAAACTTAACTGTCGAGGGCGCCCAGCGACAACTGGACAAGCCAGTTGCTGTTGCGGCGAGTGTCGGCCTGGTGGTCAACACGCAGAAGGCCGTCGTACTCTGCGTGCCGGACGACATCGAGGCTGCGATTTTGTGCCGAGGCGCTGATGGACAGGCGACAGAGCTTCCGCTTTGTCAGCAATTCATCTACCTCGGCGGTCTGGTTCCCGGTGTCCGCGAGGATTTGCGGCGTCGCCGCGGGCTTGCCTGGGCTGCCTTTCGTTCTGTGAGGGCAGTGCTGCAGTCCGAGGCCTTACCTGACCGCCAGAGGGCGGCGTTGTTCCAGGCGGTGATCGAAACCGTCCTGCTGTACAACGCCGAGACCTGGACGCTGACGGAGTCGCTCGAGCAACAAGTTGACGCGGTGTATGCTGGTCTGCTGCGCGCCGCCTTCAAGATCGGCTACGAGCGAGTGACCAACGCGGCTTTGCATCGCCGCGCCGGCCTGGTCCGTCCAAGCGACCTGTTTCGCCGTCGGTGACTCCAGCTGGCAGGCCACATCATCCGCGCCGAGTCGTACCGCCCAGAGCCGGTGCAGGAAGTGCTGCTGCTAACGCTGCAGGCACCCTGCCGGCGGGGGCAGGCCCGCACTCGGTGTTTCGTCGACTGCCTGCTGGCTGACGCCGGCGCCCCGGATTCGGCCGGCGGCGTGGCGTTCATTCGCGACCTGTCCCGGCGCGCCCTGTGACGCTGAACGCGTATTCTGTTGTGTGTTGTTCCCGAAGAACGGCGGGGTTGGCCCACAGGTACTATAATAACTGGATGAGCCACTCAGGCATATATACTCGTAACTTAGTAAAACAGCTTTCTACTTTCAGTTCAGTAGCAAAGAAGAATACGTAAGCTATTTTATAAAAATAAAGTCAGCTGAAATGACTTTGATAAGTTTAGAAGCCCAAGCTTGCAGGCGTAAACAACTTGCTAATTGGTTCAGCAATAATGTACATTGGCCAGTCCACTGAAATGTACATGGCAGCTTTAAGGTGGAATTCCGAGAAAGGCAATAAAAATTGGGGCGGGGCGGGGGGGGGTTGTGTGGAAAGGGGCGGTTGGAGGGTCTAAGCTGGGTTGTGGGGGTAAGAGGCGATAAATGAGCCTTGGCATTAAAAAATACATTAAAATGCTTCCGTTTAAATTACTACTGAACTAAAAGTAGCTTACACGCAAATGTGCTGAGTGGCCCATCTAGTTATTTTAGTCTTTGGCTTGGCCCTGTGAATGTTAGTGACCACAATATTCTGTGTTAGTGACCGTCTTCTGAAGTACGGAAGGCACAGGTTCATCGATAACGAGTACGTCTGATAGCCTGATAGTCAAATAGCCTATAGTGAAATGCACGCTTGTAATGAAGAAAGTAGTACATTGCGCTTCTATTAGAATTTTATTCAATCGCGAGCTTGACAGATGCGTAACTGCCATCGAGATTCTTTTATTGATGTACAATTTTCATCGATCAGTGTGGGTTTCATATGTATGTATGCCAACGCAAAAAAAAGACAAACTGAGCAGTGACCCACTCTGAGCAGTAACCCACTCTGAGCAGTGACCCGCACTGAGCAGTGACCCACTCTGAGCAGTGACCCACTCTGAGCAGTGACCCACTCTGAGCAGTGACCCGCACTGGGCAGTGACCCACTCTGAGCAGTGACCCACTCTGAGCAGTGACCCGCACTGAGCAGTGACCCACTCTGAGCAGTGACCCGCACTGAGCAGTGACCCACTTTGAGCAGTGACCAGTGACTATGCAAAAACCGTTTTTGTTAAATAATTCATTGTTTAATATCTATATGTGACACTTCTGTACTCGTACACATTAATTATAATAAGACATTAGAAGACTAACTGAAGATTAAGGCACGCTATTTATTGCGAGGAAAATATGGCTTTAGAATTCTGCGCAACAAGGCTGGAATGCGTAGGACCTACGCTAGCACTGCATACCGAACACTGTGCACGCAATGTCTAAAAATAGCATCAGGGAATCCCAATAGGAAAGCCCGGGCAAAACGTTGCGCCGACGCTGCAATTCGTGTCGATGCGCATCGAAATCGTGGCGGCCCGGCCAGCAGCATAAAAAGCCGCAGCAAAAGCCGCAGAGAAGTCAGCTCACTTCAGCCTCAGCTGAGACTTTGAGAAGGCATCCAAGAGTCCCCAGCTTCAGACCAGACAAGCTAAATCATGGCCTCATCGGTCGTACCGTTCAAGTGTTACTATGGCAACGAGATCCGGCGCCTCAGCCTGGCGGGCCAGGCCACCTACGCCAGCCTGGTGGAGCAGCTGCAGGCCGTCTTCTCCATCGCGCCAACGCAGCAGCTGCGGCTTCGCTGGCAGGATGAGGAGGGTGACAGGGTCACCATGACAACCAATGCCGAGCTGCAGGAGGCCGTCCGCAGCCTCGCCGCCAGACGGGACGGCGGCTCCGGCGACGCTGTCAAAGTCTTCGTCAGCGTCGGCGACCCGACGGTCGTCCACGAGGGCGTCGTGTGCGATGGCTGCGAGTCTGGCGTGACGGGCCAGCGGTTCAAGTGCCTCCTGTGCCCCGACTTTGACCTCTGCTCGGCCTGCATGACAGGCGGCAGCCACAGCCAGCATCCCATGCTCCTCATCAGGCGGCCTGACGACCTCCCGGCAGCTCGCTGCTTCCGCCGCGGCCCCTGCGGCCGGGGACGATGGGGCGGCCCGCGGTTCCGCGACTTCTTCGCCAAGGCTGCCGAGGCCGCTGCAGCCGCCGCCGCGGACTTCGAAGGAGCCGCCGCCGCGGACTTCGAAGGAGCCGACACCGCTGCCACCTCCCAGCAGGCCGCTCCGCCACCGCCGCCTCCGCCCGCCGCCACCTCCGCCGAGGCGATGGCGACCGACGAGCGGCCGGAGGAGGCCGCGGCCGTTGCCGCCGGTCGCCATGACAACAGCGGGGAGACGCCGGACCCGCGAGTGGCTCGAGCGCTGGAGCACATGCAGGCCATGGGCTTCAGCGATGACGGAGGCTGGCTGACACGGCTGCTGCTGGCCAAGGAGGGCGACATCTGCGCTGTGCTGGACGCCATCCGGCCCGTCAAGTGACGACCCAGCATCTGAGTGCAGGCTTTCGTGGTGAACTGCAACTTCGCACGGCTTTGATGCGAACTCCTCATGCTAATCTGCTCGAAATTTGACCTTCTCGCCAGCTGTCATATCCAGCAATATTGTACTGTACGTGTACTTAAGTATATAGCTATCAAGTTAGCTTCTGCAATGCCTTCTGTTCTGCGTTAGCACATGTGCGAGCGTACAATGCAAATTTGCAGACCGCGATTTTTTAATGTTTTGACATAGTGGTTTTATCCAGTTACTCGTAAGATGAATGCTATTATTATTTTAAGATCAATTTGAATAAGTACAGGATATGCCGTGTGCCTGTACATGTACCTATAGTACCTAGAAACAAAAAACTTTGGATCAAGGAAATATACGAGACAGTAATTCAAATTGGTTTACATTCGAAAATCTTTTACCCTTTTGATTTTTCTTTTAAAATGTAACATTTGTATATGTATTAATGAACTTTCGCTTTTATATAAAAATCTGAGAACTTTTTGAGAAACTGTGAGAAAAACACAATGCAGGACAGTGGCGTAGCCAGGAATTTCAATTGGGGGCGGTTGGCCTGGCTGGCCATGCCGTATGCCATTGCCACTTTTGGCGCCGCAGGCACTCATTTTGGCGCCGCAGGCACTCATTTTGGCGCCGCAGGCACTCATTTTGGCGCCTCAGGCACTCATTTTGGCGCCGCAGGCACTCATTTTGGCGCCGCAGGCACTCATTTTGGCGCCGCAGGCACTCATTTTGGCGCCGCAGGCACTCATTTTGGCGCCGCAGGCACTCATTTTGGCGCCACAGGCACTCATTTTAGCGCTGCAGGCACTCAATTGCCTCATGGTTTTTGGTACGCTCGTACCCGCCGCGCCCAACCCCACTCCCCAGGCGATTGGGGGGGCGGCCCCCCCCGCCCCCCTGGCTACGCCACTGATGCAGGACGTATTACTGTTGGCTTATTTACATGTACCTTTTGTGCGCGCACGCTCACCAAATATTGTCACTGCCAGCAATACGTTCATATGTTATACCATCGTATATCGCGTTGGCTTATAATTGTTGTACATCATGCTTCGCCTCGCGTTAAAACTTAAACTGAGTCGATTCTGGGATTTTAAGAAACTAGAAAAAAAAGAAAAAAATTATACTAGATGGGTTCGGCCTTTTTAAGCCTATAGCTTCGGGCCTCAGAATTCAGAAATGAATCACTAGAACTCTGGCCTCTCACTCCTGTCAGATGGTCAGCCCCATGGTAGCTAGATTGTGGGCGAGCAGCAAGGTCCTATAGCTAGGAGGAGACAGCGAGAGACAAGCAGGGAGAATTTTGAAGGTAGAGATTAGCTAATCCGCAGATTAACTAACCCGCTGCCACCAGTCCGTGCGCCCCGGCTCACCAAACCGGAGCCCTGTAGAAATCGGACTTCCGACTAGAGAGGCACCGCACTTACCTGCCATCTAGTGTCTTTTAGCTGTCTATCTCGAAGTCATAGCCGAAAAGAAGGGACGCTGCTGGGACGGCTACCGGACATTTGCCCTCCGGCACTTGCCCTCCGGCACTTCCCCTCGGCGGCGTTTGCCCTCCGGACATTTGCCCTCCGGGACATTTCCCCTCCGGACATTTGCCCTCCGGACATTTCCCCTCGGGGACATTTGCCCTCGGGGACATTTGCCCTCCGGACATTTGCCCTCCGGACATTTGCCCTCCGGACATTTCCCCTCCGCACATTTGCCCTCTGCAAATTTACCCCCTCGCACATTACTCACCTCACCTCCTCCTGTACCCACCCGTCGTTCCTCCAGCACCAACCTCATCCTCCCGCCTCTTGCATCCATCAGGTTCTTCTCCAGCCAACAACTCATCCTTTTCTAGTAAGCAATATATACCCGCGCCCTACCCTATCCCCAGCCTTACCTGTACTTTTCCAGAGGGGAAATGTCCGGAGGGCAAATGTCCGGAGGGGAAATGTCCCCGAGGGCAAATGTCCCCGAAGTGCCGGAGAAGTGCCGGAGGGCAAATGTCCGGAAGCGGCTGGGACTAAGATCGCATTGGCCATGCAGGGACAGAGAGGACTTTTGCAGGGGTTTCTTGCGCTGGCGAGCCTTCATACACTACTAAAAGTACTATATCATTACCGAATTCCCAGAAGTACATGTATAATACACGTAACTGCACGCTTTTGGCGCTAAATGTGTTAACACGTCGACAGATAGCGATGATGTAGATGTATTGTCACTTTCGGAGATCTTTAGACTAATATTTAACTCACTTTAGCCGCTTAACTGCCTGTGACCGCGCCAAAGCGCCAGTCTGGCTCTTAATTTGCATGCTTAACATCATGATTTCTTAGATCGACTGATTGACTGGGAACTGTGCCGCTTCCGGTCCACCGTGACCTCTGCCTCTAGATTTAGCCGCTCATCTCAGCTGGCATTGCGAAAAAGAAAGAAAACGCTAAGTCTTTAACTTCCAGATTTAACTTTCTCACTTAATCCGCAATCCTAAACACTTTAGATTGAGTTAGAGCAAATGGCTACTTTTAATATTAACCGACACTTCTGCCTCGAGATTGGCACACAAAAGCAAGTAAGCAAAACTGCAAATCCTATCAGACTACCAAGGAAGGGGTCAGACAAAGGGCGCACCCAGTTAAGCAGGTCAAGAGAGCCTCTCACCAAACCAATCAGAGGACCTATCTGCCGGTGGCCAAGGAATCCACAGAGACCGAAACACTCAGATGGTATGCTGCTGCTGATCTTAACTGACGCGTGACGCTGTTGCTCTTCACTTGCCGGTTATCGTTGCTGCTCTTAGATCACTGCCGGAAGCTGTTGATGATGCTTCTCAGGGGGAACTTAGCTGTTGAAGCCGAAACTGCCGGGGGAAGGAGGATCAGGTCGGCAGGACCGCAGGGGGGAAAAGCCTGAAGGCAGTATCAGGCCAAGTCGAGCGCCCCAGAAGGCCTTGGCAGGGACAAAAACCGGGCGTCAAAGGCCAGTGAGTAACAGACCAGTTCGCAAAAGTCCCGTGAGTAAACGACAAGTGTCTCGAGCGTGGTTCGAGTTGCCGCCTTTTATAGCTCCCACGCGGCCGATTTGTTATAACGCACGCCGAAATTTCCGATTGGCTGGGAGCTTTTATTAAAATAGGCGCCGAATTTTCTGATTGGTCGAGCCGGGGGCAGTCAGGTCGACTCTGATTGGCTGAGCTCAAGACCCCAAAACCCACCCCACGAGGTGGCCTTCAGACCCCAGGGAAGATGACAGGTGCGGTAAAAAATCATGCGCAAAACATAATAAAAGCCACTTGTCTAGACACCCTGGCGCCAAAAGTGACAGCAAAACACCCATAAATTAAAGGAGAAAGTAACAGAGCGAGTGGGGAGAAAGCTGGAAAGACCTCTTTGACCCAGACAGGCTGGAGCCAAAAGTGACAGCAGGGACAACTAAAACCCTCGGGACGCGAAACGAGCCAATTCATGGCAAAAAATCTGAGGGGCTCGCTTAAAAGTATTGTTCTATGGCTTTTTCATGTCTTCTCTGCTATCAAGCAAATTAAAATTGCTTTAGCTGCGGCCAGCAGTGAAGCTAAGCTGAACTATATCAAGAGAAGCATTTTTTATTCACTTGATGAAATGCCAAGAAAATGCAGCGTATTTCTGTGCTCGTCAAATTTCAACTCCGAAGCCGTTCGAACACGGACATTTGCGTTTCCCAGAGATCCACAGGAGCGAGAGCGATGGAGAAAGGCGCTGCCAAATATTCTCCAGGTAAGAAACCAGATCATTTGCTGTCATTACTGCTGCATAATTCCGCTTCAATTCTGCATGCCAGTCTCGTCCAAACAACTTGAAACCCAAAATTTATTATTTTAGAGAGTGACTGACAATATGGGCGTGTGCGTAAAGCATTGGCCAAGCGATGCTCCAATGGTCAAGAAAAACTCTACCGAAAGGCCAATTAATCCTCCTTCTGTTTTCAATGGAGTTCCTAGCTCGTGTTTTGTTCAGAACCAAGGTACGTAACTTAAAGATTGCTCAACACTTAGCGTCTATATCGATTTTGCCGCTCACAATTATCTTACTTTTATTTTTACTCTTATTTTAGACCAGGACCGACAGGCCGAAAAGCGCGGTGTTCTTTCTGACGCGAGGTGCGGCGACATCGATGAGATGGACGCTTTTCAGCTGCTTGATTTTTTTGCCGGCATGGGAAAGTTTTCGAGCTGAGGTGAAAAATTCGGATGTCGTATCTCGACATGCACTGAACACAGCTATTCTGATCGAAGACGTTTACTTGTTTACGTTAGATAAAGATGGAGACCTGTCTGTTCGAATTTTTGTCTCACCCGCATTCAAACTGCATACACCGATTTCGGTTCGAGACTTGTTGGGATTAGGAGCTTTCCATTTCGGGGATGGCTTCGCTCTACTATATCGCAGGTAAGCTGGATATTAATTAAAATTTAATTCACAACGAGGTTTTACACAATCTCATAAAAACAATTCAAACCGTGCTTTATTGGAAATTGACAGGTTATACAGCGACTAAAGAAGGCATCAAAGGAACAGATTTGATATCAGAGACGAGCATTCCAGCCAGCGAATTCACTGAAGAGTTATCTCGCGGAAAGCTTTGTCATCCTCCACAATGGCTGTTAGATTTATCCTGTCTCTGCTACAACAGTTTTATTCTGCACTCTCCTACGTGCGCAACTCGCGTGCAGAAGCTGCTTTATGTTATTAAGGACTTTTACTTTCCAACTAAGACACAGTGCAGCATGGACAGTGTGTCCCGTCGGCTAGCCAACGTTTTTTTCAAAGGACTAGTAAGACGCTCGTCAAAACTCCCACCAATACCGACGACATCCCATGATAGAAAGCTTCGGAAGTTAGATGCTCAGTAGGTGAAGTTCCAGCGTTTCCTTTATGTACGAGCTACTGACTGTTTGTGTCGTCTTGTCCTTGGAGTTCCGTATTTGCTTCTATCTTCTTGCCGTTGGAGTTTCATCTTCGCTTTCATCCTTTATCTTCTTGCCGTTGGAGTTTCATCTTCGCTTTCATCATCTTCTTGCTGTTGGAGTATCTTTGCTTTCATCTTTTATCTTCTTGCCGTTGGAGTTTTTTTGTTGATATGGCGGTTACTTATTGTAAATACATTGTAATTATATCACTGGTTCCTATTCTTTAAATTAAATACTCGACATTGCCTCGCTTTACTATTTAATCTAACCGTTAATGCCTGATAGCAGAGAAGACTTGAAAAAGCCATAGAACAATACTTTTAAGCGAGCCCCTCAGATTTTTTGCCATGAATTGGCTCGTTTCGCGTCCCGAGGGTTTTAGTTGTCCCTGAGTGACAGCTAGACCGCCATAAATCACTGAAAACAGTGAAAAAGCCCCAAATCTGGGGGTCAGAATGGGGTTGAAACCATTCCTCCCAGACTTAGTGTCGCCCGTCTAGACTGCTAGAGGTCAATCCGTCTCAGACCCAGACAGTCTGACCTTCGAAGATGCGTAAACAATCCAAAATTAGAATCCTAAGAGAAGTACATTGAGTATTAATCATAACTATAATAGTGGTGGCATAAATTAGTGTAGAACTTAGCCTGTATGAGAGAATGGAGAGAGATTCCTAAGCTAGCCTACTGACAGTAGGGGAAAAGCGCATCGAAGCAAAACGTGCAGTTCTAAGATTGAAAAAAGGTGCGTCCTCATCATACTGTTAATATGTCTTTTTGCTAATAAAAACGGTTCTTAATTGAAACTAATAAATTTGATGCATACAAATAATTAAATTTTGTTAAATTACGAAAGCTTATTTTACCGATCATTAAGTTGCGGGCCACCTCTAATAATGTACATATTTATTACGCTGGGAGAACTACGCAAACATATGTATAAGAAATTAGGGCCAATCAACAAATGCCTAGACGTTTTTGTTGAAAAAACTTGCAACAAACAAAACATTGTTTTTTTGTCGCCGGATCGTCTTCTTGTCGCCTTTTTGACTAGAAAGCCCAAAAGTAGAAAGTAC
The DNA here is from genome assembly GCA_002269645.1 of Macrostomum lignano. NCBI lineage: Eukaryota > Metazoa > Platyhelminthes > Macrostomidae > Macrostomum > Macrostomum lignano. The sequence continues at coordinate 358,353 of NIVC01000606.1, forward strand.
CAAATATTAACTAGAACTGTTTCCAACTCAGTAATCAGAAACATCAAATTTACTTATTCTTACGGATGTTTTTTTAGGTTAATTGTTTGTTTAAATGTGTCACTACTGACTCGATTATTTTAAAAGCTTTGTAGCAGAAAACTTTATTTAAAGATCGAGTAAGCTGCATTTATAGTAAATTAAAATTACAAATGGACAAATCCGCATTTAGTCTTTTTTTAATGCAGGTCTAATTTCTACAAGAAATGCGAACTAAAGACAATTTTGCTCCCTATATAAATTTACCAAAGCGGGGCTGCACAAACAACAAATGTCTGTTCGGTATACATTTTTTGCTTTTTTAATTTATTCTTTTTAGTTCTGTTGCTCAGTTTAAATTAAATAATAACGGTAGCAGTTTTAACCATCTGCTGTATAAATCCTTGCCAGATGCATTTTTATTTAATATATCAGTAGTATGTCAGGCAAATGAATTATTCTTTTTTTATTCTTCTTAATTTTCCCACATGTCCATAGAAATTATTGTAGCTCATTGTATTTAGCTTTGACAATATGTTTTAATTAACTAAAATTTTCACTAAAAACTCTTTAAAAAACTTTAAAAAAAACAAGAACTATCAGTTAATCCACTTTCTTGCTTAGTTACTGCATCATGAATTTATTGGAAAACTCTGCTAAATACAGAATTAACCCAAGAAGAGGTTCAGATCAACAAGCATCAGTGTAAAAGATACAATACTTTACAGCTCCACCGCACTGCTATTCGTCTCGCATGGGCCTGTTGGAGTTCCTCAAGCTGGGCCGGTTCGGCAAGCGGTCAAACGAGCCCACCAAGCAACAGCTGCACCCCATGGTGAAGCGCGGCGCGGATCCGCTGCTCACCTGGGCCAGAGAGGAGAAACTCGGGGATGGCGCTTTCGGCGAGGTGTTCCGCGCCCGGCACCGACAGTCGGGCCAGCAGGCCGCCATCAAGCAGGTGTCAATCGATAGCGATGAGGATCTGATGGAGAGCATGGCCGAGGTGAGGCTTGCTGCTTTGTTTTCAAGTTCAAATCTACCTAATGCACTGCACTGCTACTATGAGTAGCTAATTATGGGCCAACGCCACAATCACTCTCGCAGGTGAGCGTGCTGGCGAAATGCTCCCACGCCAACATCACCCGCCTGATGGACGCCTTTTTGCACAGCGGAAAGCTCTGGTTGTGCTTGGAATTCTGCGAATTTGGCGCTCTGGACTCTGTTATGATGGAGCTGGACAGGTGAGAGAGGCTGCGGTTTTATTTCTGCACTGGGGATGGTAGCTGGTTTAAGTCGAAGCTCAGTGACAGGTGAAGGTCAGGCCAGCCTCAGTGACAGGTGAAGGGTCAGGCCAGCCTCAGTGACAGGTGAAGGTCAGGCCATCCTCAGTGACAGGTGAAGGTCAGGCCAGCCGCAGGGACAGGTGAAGGTCAGGCCAGCATCAGTGACAGGTGAAGGTCAGGCCAGCATTTATCTCTCACCCCGCGCACTGCAGAGGCCTGTCGGAGTCTCAAATTCAATTCGTATGCCTGGAGATGACGCGCGCGCTGCACTATCTCCATGGCAACGGGATTATTCATCGCGACCTGAAGGCTGGCAACGTGCTGCTCACATCCGATGCGGTAGTGAAGCTGGCCGACTTTGGCGTCTCTGCTATCGGCGACTCACCCGACGTTCGCCGAGGCACATTCATCGGCTCGCAGTACTGGATGGCACCGGAGGTCATGGCCTGCGAGACCGTCGACAACCAGGGCTACGATGTTCGCGCCGACGTCTGGAGCTTGGGCGTGACGCTGATTGAGCTGGCCCAGATGCTGCCGCCTCATCACAACCTGCAGCCCGCCCGGGTGACCATCCGCGTCATCAAAGGGGATCCGCCAAGGTAAGTCCGGGTTGAATGGATTGCTAATCTAGCCTACGTGAATAAATAAATAGAATAGATTGCTAATCTAGCCTACATGGATAAATAAGTAGAATGGATTGCTAATCTAGCCTACGTGAATAAATAAATATAATGGATTGCTAATCTAGCCTACATGGATAAATAAATAGAATGGATTGCTAATCTAGCCTACATGGATAAATAAGTAGAATGGATTGCTAATCTAGCCTACGTGAATAAATAAATATAATGGATTGCTAATCTAGCCTACATGGATAAATAAATAGAATGGATTGCTAATCTAGCCTACATGGATAAATAAGTAGAATGGATTGCTAATCTAGCCTACGTGAATAAATAAATATAATGGATTGCTAATCTAGCCTACATGGATAAATAATTAGAATGGATTGCTAATCTAGCCTACATGGATAAATAAATATAATGGATTGCTAATCTAGCCTACATGGATAAATAAATAGAATGGATTGCTAATCTAGCCTACATGGATAAATAAGTAGAATGGATTGCTAATCTAGCCTACGTGAATAAATAAATAGAATGGATTGCTAATCTAGCCTACATGGATAAATAAATAGAATGGATTGCTAATCTAGCCTACATGGATAAATAATTAGAATGGATTGCTAATCTAGCCTACATGGATAAATAAATAGAATGGATTGCTAATCTAGCCTACATGGATAAATAATTAGAATGGATTGCTAATCTAGCCTACATGGATAAATAATTAGAATGGATTGCTAATCTAGCCTACATGGATAAATAAGTAGAATGGATTGCTAATCTAGCCTACATATTTAAAATGAATAGAATGGATTGCTAATCTAGCCTACATGGATAAATGAGTAGAATGGATTGCTAATCTAGCCTACATATTTAAAATGAATAGAATGGATTGCTAATCTAGCCTACATGGATAAATAAGTAGAATGGATTGCTAATCTAGCCTACATGGATAAATAAGTAGAATGGATTGCTAATCTTGCCTACATGGATAAATAAGTAGAATGGATTGCTAATCTAGCCTACATGGATAAATAAGTAGAATGGATTGCTAATCTAGCCTACATGGGTGGATGAATATACTGGATTGCTAATCTAGTCAAACGCAGACAAGCGCTCAGTCCTAATTTCATTCCATCTTGCATCTTCACCCAGGCTGAGCAGGCCCAGCCTGTGGTCGCAGGGCTTTCACGGCTTCTTATCGCGTTGCCTAGTGAAGCCGCCGGAGATGCGAGCAACAACCCAGGAGCTGCTGACGGCAGAGTTCATCGCCAGACTTGGCGAGGCCGACAGGCGCGCCCTACGCAACCTGATTGCCGAGCTACGAGCGACGCCGGAAATTGAAGTGAAACCGGCGCCTGCTGCTGGGGCTTCGACACCGATGTCGACGTCAATCTCAAACCCGACCTCGACATTGAAATCGACACCAACACCGACGTCGACACCGAAATCGACCCCAACATCGACACTAAAATCAACATCGTCACCGACGTCGGAATCGAAACCGACACCGACACCATCAGCGGCGTCAAAACCGACACCGACACCGATATCGACATCGGCATCGATACCGACACCAACGCCGGCACAGAAACCGAAACCAACGCCGGCTTTGGTACCGGCAACCAAGCCGAAGCCAGTGGCGACTCCAAAGTCGAGACCGACATCGGCGTCGGAGCCCGCAATTAATCTGCCACCACCGCCTGAGTTCGCGGTGAGTATAGCTGTTAGTATTCGAGTGTTTAGCTTTGCTCAGTGCTTAATGCTTTGTGCTCAGTGCTCAGTAAGTATCAATGCTCACGACTTAGTGGCCAATACGCCATATGCAATGGTTGATGAGTCAGTGCCCGATTTATTTTAAGTCAGAGCTCAGTCCTCAATAGTCAGTGCTTAACTCTTTGTGCTCAATGGTCAGTGCACAATGATCAGTGCTCAATGATCAGTGCTCAATGATCAGTGCTCAATGATCAGTGCTCAATTATCAGTGCTCAATGATCAGGCACAATGATCAGTAAACCATGATCAGTGCTCAATGATCAGTGCTCAATAACAGCTAGAATCAGGCAATCCTGACCCAGCTAGCGCCTGATATAATTTTAGAACCCGACAGTCGAAAGCCAGTCAGAGAATGAGCAGCTAATCGAGTCTCTATGCCAGGAGCTGCTAGATGAAGTCCTGACAGACGAGGACTGCGATCCCAGCGTACCGGCCGTGGTGCTGTCGGTGATGCAGGACGAGCTGGAGGCATTGACTGACGGCGGCTTTGACTTCACCATTGTGCAGTTGGAGCCTGGACAGAGCCAGGACAATGCGGCAAATCCCACTGCCAGCACAGCAACTAAAGAAGCGGAAAATGGCACTGAAGATGTGAGCTTTGATAGTTAGTTAGTTAGTTAATTAGTTAGTTAGTTAGTTAGTTAGTTAGTTAGCTAGTTAGTTAGTTAGTTAGTTAGTTAGTTAGTTAGTTAGTTAGTTAGTTAGTTAGTTAGTTAGTTAGTTAGTTAGTTAGTTAATTAGTTAGTTAGTTAGTTAGTTAGTTAGTTAGTTAGTTAGTTAGTTAGTTAGTTAGTTAGTTAGTAATTTAGTTAGTTAGTTAGTTAGTTAGTTAGTTAGTTAGTTAGCTAGTTAGTTAGTTAGTTAGTTAGTTAGTTAGTTAGTTAGTTAGTTAGTTAGTTAGTTAGTTAGTTAGTTAGTTAGTTAGTTAGTTAGTTAGTTAGTTAGTTAGTTAGTTAGTTAGTTAGTTAGTTAGTTAGTTAGTTAGTTAGTTAGCTAGCTAGCTAGTTAGTTAGTTAGTTAGTTAGTTAGCTAGTTGGTTAGTTAGTTAGTTAGTTAGTTAGTTAGTTAGTTAGCTAGTTGGTTAGTTAGTTAGTTAGTTAGTTAGTTAGTTAGTTAGTTAGTTAGTTAGTTAGTTAGTTAGTTAGTTAGTTAGTTAGTTAGCTAGTTAGTTAGCTAGTTTGTTAGTTAGTTAGTTAGTTAGTTAGTTAGCTAGCTAGTTAGTTAGTTAGTTAGTTAGTTAGTTAGTTAGTTAGTTAGTTAGTTAGTTAGTTAGTTAGTGAGTTAGTTAGTTAGTTAGTCAGTCAGAATTTAGTTCGGATTTTGAATTTCGACACTAATCTCCCTAATCAGCCGGACTCCGTGCTTATCACAAAACGACGCGTGTTCACCGATGAGAACGGCAACGTGATTGTCACCACCACGATGCGGACCGTGCGCAAAGGCAACGAAGGAAAACTGCAGGAACAGTTTCTCAGCCGGTGCGTGCGATATTTGAAACCGTAGCAATGGTATTTGAAACTATAGCAACCACATTTTAAACCATAGCAACGATGTTTGAAACTTGAAACCATAGCAACGATGTTTGAAACTTGAAACCATAGCAACGATGTTTGAAACTTAAAACCATAGCAACGCTATTTAAAAACATAGCAGCAAAGTTTATTATTATAGCAACGAAACTCATTATCAAGGCAACGAAACTTGTTCCCATAGCAACAAATTTCGTTACCATGGCAACGGATTTCGTTAACAAAGCAGCTATTAGCATATCTATAGTAGGGTTTTGTACATAGAAAGAATATTTAAATTAGTAACCATGAAAGCCACGTCTATGACAAAAACCTGCATCAATCAGACGCGCCGAGCTCCGCGAGCAGAAGCAGCGCGGCCGGGCGCAGCACAAGGCGGAGGCCGAACTGGAGTCCCTGCAGGCAGCCGAGCGGGACAGAATGTCGGCCCGGTGGGCCTTGGAGGCCGCCCGCGCAGACCGCGAGCTCGAGGCGGCCAGCCAGCGGCTCCAACGCGAGGCAGACGCGGCTCGAACTCCGGCAGGCGAACGGCTGCGAGCCCGGCTGGCCCTGGAGGCCCGCGCCAGGCGCCAGCGCGCCGAGGCCGACGAGTCGCATCTGGGGGAGCTGCGCGAAGTCCGGCTGCGCCAGCTCGGCGAGCGGTGGCGCCTCAGACAGCGCCTGGCTGAGGAGCGCAGCCAGCTGGAGACCGAGGAGCTGAGACGCCGTCTAGACGAGCAGCGCGACGCTCTGGTGCGGCGCCAGGCCGAGGAGCGGCGCGGCTGGCCTCGTCTGCTCAAGGAGGAGCGGGCGGCGAGGGCCAGCAACTTCAGGGACAGCCTGCGGCTGCCGATGCGCGGCTCGAAGGTAGCATATGGCTTGGGAGTTGCTGGATCTGTCACTCTATTCACCTGTCACTCTATTCACCTGTCACTCTATTCACCTGTCACTCTATTCACCTGTCACTCTATTCACCTGTCACTCTATTCACCTGTCACTCTATTCACCTGTCACTCTATTCACCTGTCACTCTATTCACCTGTCACTCTATTCACCTGTCACTCTATTCACCTGTCACTCTATTCACCTGTCACTCTATTCACCTGTCACTCTATTCACCTGTCACTCTATTCACCTGTCACTCTATTCACCTGTCACTCTATTCACTTGTCACTCTATTCACCTGTCACTTCCAGCCGATCACGTCGGACGATGCGGCGCTACAGCGCCGTCTCCAGCGCGAATTCGATGAATCCGAGGCCGCGCGCACTCGCCAATCCCTGGCCGAGCTCGAAGCGAAGGTGGCCCGCGAGCTGGCCGAATTCGACAAGCGCGCGGCGCGTCAACTTGAAGACGCCGAACGTGAAATTGCAACGCGCCGGCACCAAATGAAAGATCGCGAGGCCGATCAGGCGCGAGACATAGAAGCCGCCTGGCGCCAGGAGCTCGGCGAGCTGCGCGATAGGGTGGCGGCTGAGGAGGAGGCCGCTGCAGCCGCCGCCGCTGCCAGCTTCGGGGAAGTCAGCGGCGTAAATAGACATGCCAATCGACCTTGAAGGTGTGACAGTGTGGCCATAGACTAATGATGTGTGAGACAGTTTGGCCATAGACTAATGATGTGTGTGACAGTGTTGCCATAGACTAATGGTGTGTGTGACAGTGTTGCTATAGACTAATGATGTGTGTGTGTGACAGTGTGGCCATAGACTAATGATGTGTGTGTGTGTGACAGTGTGGCCATAGACTAATGATGTGTGTGTGACAGTGTGGCCATAGACTAATGATGTGTGACAGTGTGGCCATAGACTAATGATGTGCGACAGTGTGGCCATAGACTATTGATGTGTGTGTGTGACAGTGTGGCCATAGACTAATGATGTGTGTGTGTGTGACAGTGTGGCCATAGACTAATGATGTGTGTGTGTGTGTGTGTGTGACAGTGTGGCCATAGACTAATGATGTGTGTGTGACAGTGTGGCCATAGACTAATGATGTGTGTGTGACAGTGTGGCCATAGACTAATGTTGTGTGCGACAGTATTGAAACATTCCCCATTTGTCATATAATGTGTGGTACAATCGGGACTTTAATCGCGGTCAATATTCAATATTCTACATTGCCTTTAGTCTCATAGTGCCGGACTCATTATTTTACTAGGCCATTTTGGCACTTTTTGCTCAATGTATCATTTGCGAAACTTCTGATTCTGATTTTATCCCAGATTTAATCCCCAATACTAAAACAGACTTTCTTCGTATCCTTGCAATCAAGCAGAAATTTTGCTATATTTTACCATTTTTTATTCCGTGCAATCTTCCTGATTCAATGGAACCTGATTTTAGCTTTTAATTCCTTAGTATTCATTTTATGATTGTATTTTAAATATACGCGAAGCACTCTATAACAAAATAGAATTAAAACTGCAATTATTGTGTAACATTTTTTTCTAACAGTGGAAATCAGCCTGTTGCCGCTGTATTGTATTTAAATAACAAACTGTCTAAAGTACAAAACAGGTAAAAAATAAAAGTACACAAGATACTTTGAAGACGCGCAATGAAACAGGATTATACATTTAGAACCGGTCAGTAAGTACGAAGTTACTACTAGGGTGAGCTATAAAGTCAAGGATGCCTAAATTTCTAAACCAGATACTAAAATTCAGATATCCTTAGCTCAAAAGCCGCCCGAGTCAAGGACTACTCAAGCAGTAGGACGTGGGACTACGTTTATTGAAAAAAATTTAGGAGGCAGTTTTTACCGAAAAAATGCATTACGGAGATAGGAGGTCTTCATTCTTTCAGAACAAAAATTGTTGTTGCTTTTGGTAGCAGGCAGGCAGACCCAATGTTCATCTTTTGATATGATTCGCCCTTCTTATAGCTCTATTGATATTCATAGAGCTTTTCATTTAGAAAATTAGGATTCTATGTTAATTCCTATGCCTAAAAATCACGAAAATCAGAATGCATCTATTTTATCATTCTGCTGCGCATTGTTTACTCAGTCCACTAAGTCAGCTAACAGTTTCTGTGCTAAAAAATGAAAAACTCCATTCTCCGCAATGGATTTTTTCGGTAAAAACCTGCCTCCTAGGATCTTTCAAGAAACAGAGTTTCCCGGCATACTACTTGAGTAGTCCTTGGCCTGAGTTACTATTTAAAGCAAAAATTATTATTGCAAAGAAACGGACGCTGCCTACTATGCTACTATAAGTAGCCAACAAAGCGCTGGCCGAGTGGTGCTGCTGCCGCTGCTGTGTGCGGCGGCTGCGGCGGATGCGGCGGCGCCGGCTGCGGTGGTGGCGGTGGCGGAGGCGGCATTCGGCAGTGCGGTGGCGGCCCGGCCAGCAGCAGGTCGCGCACCAGCCGGCCGGCCTCCAGCGGCGTGGGCGCCGGCGGCGGCGGGGCCAACGCCAGCGACTGCAGCCGGAGCAGCAGACGGCCGAAGCGGTCACAGCAGCCGCCGGCGGCATCGGGCGCCGAGACAGGCAGCCGCAGGCGGCAGTACTCGGCCAGGGCCCATTGGACGCGCGACTGTCCGGCCTCGACTCGGCCGGGCTCGCGCAGGCCCGGACAGTCCGGGTTCAGCAGCGCCAGCGCCTTCAAGCAGGCCAGCTCGGCAACGTCTGCGTGCAGCTGGCCGAGCCGGAGGGCGGCCGCGGCGGCGGGGCAGCCGATGGTCGGGCGGCGGGGTCCGGCGGCTCCTCTGCGGCCGACTGCAATGCGAACGGTTTTGGCGGCGGAGATAATGCCCTGAGCATATTAGGTAGTTAAATGACCTTCAGCTGTGCACATTGTAACAACTCGTGACAACAGCAACAGCAGCAACAACAAAACACGCCGTCGGGGTGTTTAGAAGGCAGCGTCACATGGCGCGCTACGGATACCCTTCGACTCACAACCTGCCCTGACCCACAAGCCATGATTGACCCACCTGCTGCAGCTGGGTGAGCACAAGCAGCTGGCCCCAGCTGGCCTGCAGCAAGCTGAGCTGGTCAGCCTGGCCCAGCTCGGCAAAGAACGGCGCCCGCCTCGCCCATTCAACAGCGGCGGCCAGCAGTTCGCGGGCCCAGTCTCCGGTGCAGCAGGCGACGCCGAGCTGCGGGCACGTCGTCAATGGCGACGGCGGCAGCGGCCTCGGACGGTGATCCGAACGGACGAGGCCGGACAGAAGGCCGGACAGGCAGGCGCTGAGCTGCTGCTGGCGCTGAGGCGACGGGCCGCCTTGGTACCAGGGACTGCCCGACGAGTAGGGCGACACCTGCCAGGATTGGTCAGCGAGGGCTGGGAGGGCTTAAAATGCACGCCTTCGGCGACATCGACTCACAACTCCTAGCAAGCGCACTCACACTCATACAGGCTGTACAGCAGTCCTTTGACTTTCTAATCGTCAGGCATGCACACTCTATTCCTTGGGGTTGGCCGTCATGGCTGAGTCGCACGACAAACCCCAAACGAATTTTGCTGCGCACGGAATCGAACGAGGGGAGACGCGGCGCGAGATTCAGCCGCGTTTTACCGCCGAGCTGCTCTGCTTTAGCTGGGGCAGCTCAGATTTTCAGTGGGATGATTTGTCAGGTGGGATCTTGGACGGGGTCTTGATAGGATCCTTGGGTGGGATCTTGGATGATATCTTGGATGAAATCCTTGGGTGGGATCTTGGATGATATCTTGGATGGGATCCTTGGGTGGGATCTTGGGTGGGATCTTAAATGGGATCTTGAATGGGATCCTGAATGATATCTTGGATGGAATCTTGGATAGGATCTTGAGTGGAATCTTGGGTGGGATCTTGAATGGGATCCTTGGGTGGGATCTTGGGTGGGATCTTAAATGGGATCTTGAATGGGATCCTGAATGATATCTTGGATGGAATCTTGGATAGGATCTTGAGTGGAATCTTGGGTGGGATCTTGAATGGGATCCTTGGGTGGGATCTTGGATGCGATCTTGAATGGGATCCTTGGGTGGGATCTTGGATGGGATCCTTGGGTGGGATCTTGGATGGGATCTTGAATGGGATCCTTGGGTGGCATCCTTAATTGGGTGGGATCTTTGGGTGGGGTTTTGAATGGATCCAGTAATTCCCATAAATCTTATTGAATTCATTTAATCTCATTTATCCCACGGATTTTATACATGGTATAAATCCCATAAATCCCATAAATCCCATAAACCCCATAAATCCCATAAATCCCATAAATCCCATAAATCCCATAAATCCCATAAATCCCATAAATCCTGTAAATCCCATAAATCCCATAAATCCCATAAATCCCATAAATCCCATAAATCCCATAAATCCCATAAACCTATGAGTTCCGCAATTGCGTACTCACCGACGCAGGCGGCAGCTGGAAGCCGGTTAGGCCCCGAACCGGCGACGACATGCCGTCCCGGCCGGCGCCCCCGCGGCCGCGCTGCACTGCCTCGCGCCGCATGCCGAGCGCCAGGCACTTGTCGAAACGGCACCGCTGGCATTGGTTCCTGTGCTGCGTGTCCACCGGGCACGGCGTCCCGCCTCCGCCGCCGCCGCCGCCGCCGCGGCAGCTGTAGACGAGGTTGCGGCGGACGGATCGCTTGAAAAACGATTTGCAGCCCTCGCATGAGAATTGGCCATAGTGCTTGCCTGCGGTTCGTGCGGTGGCGTTGTGGCGAGATCAGAGTCAGTGTGGTTCGCAGTTATACGGAAATCAAAAAGACCTGTCTTTGGGTTGAGTTCTGAGTAGGGTCTGAGACTGGCAGATTTGAGTAGGGTCTGAGACTGGCAGATTTGAGTAGGGTCTGAGACTGGGAGATTTGAGTAGGGTCTGAGACTGGCAGATTTGAGTAGAGTCTGAGACTGGGGGATTTGAGTAGGGTCTTAGACTGGCAGATTTGAGTAGGGTCTGAGACTGGGGGATTTGAGTAGGGTCTGAGACTGGGAGATTTGAGTAGGGTCTTAGACTGGGAGATTTGAGTAGGGTCTGAGACTGGGAGATTTGAGTAGGGTCTGAGACTGGGGGATTTGAGTAGGGTCTGAGACTGGGAGATTTGAGTAGGGTTTGAGACAGGCAGATTTGAGTAGGGTCTGAGACTGCGAGATTTAAGGAGCCGATTTGAGAGCCGCAAATCCCAGATCCCTCAAAAAATACAGAAAAAATCCAAAGGCCTCACCGGATGCGCGGTCGCCGCAGACAACGCAGTCCACAGCCAGCTGGCTTTTATCGCCATTCAATTCGTCGAATGTTGAGTTGCCCTTGGCAACCGGCACCGACTCCGATGGCTGAAGCTGTTCGGGCGAGTCGAATGCCAGGGGCTTTCTGTCCTCATCGTCTGCCGGATGCTGCAGGTGGCTCCGGGGCTGGTGCTGGACAATGTACTGCTGCTGATGAGGCTGATGAGGCTGATGAGGCTGGTGAGCCTGGCCCCCTGGCCAAGCCGTATCGTGCGCCACTCCGTGGCTCAACATTTCCTTGGGAGGTGAAAAAATCGACAGTTTAAAGGAAGTTTAAAGGGCTCGTTTTCAAGGCTTTGGCTCTGGTATTTGAGCACAGAGTGGCTGGTTGAGATAGAGTGGGGGCGGAGGGTGGGATGGGGGCTTCCCCCAACTGGGGATTTGTGGGGGAGGCGCGGGCGGTGGGCCACAGCGCCCAATGGCTGAACAATAGCGAGCTGTCAGTCTGGCTTCTGGATTGGAAAGCTGCCCCGAAAACTGCTCTAATGTGGCTTCGTGTAATGGCGTAAAAAAGTTTTGAATCCCTTAATTTTGTTGATTTTTTAAAAACATCATTTTCAGCTTCAGATTAAAAAAACGGTGGTTGCCTCAATAAGCCTATAAAGTGAAACAGGATCATGCAAGCTTTTTAATACCCAAACATTCGTTAGTTACTTCTCTTGTGTATAAGTATTAGTGCTTATAATCCCGTAGAGTAGCTACCACACTGTCTACCATAATGGATTATGTCGTCCATGGCTCCGTTAACTTAAGAAATACTGGTCAGCAAGCAAGGAAGAGGAAAGTGAGGGTAGAGACAGAGGGGGGCCTAGAGTAGGAGGAGAGAGGAGAGAGAGGAGAGGAGAGAGGGGGAGAGAAGACAAAGGACAGAGGGAGAGATGGAGAAGGGCAGAGAGGAGAGGGAAGACGGGAGAGGAGAGGGGAGAGGGAGAAGAGAGAAAGGGAGAAAGGGAGAGGAGAGGGGAGAGGGAGAAGAGAGAAAGAGAGAAAGGGAGAGGAGAGGGGAGAGGGGAGAGAAGAGAAAGGAGAGAGTCTCATTAGAATAACTCATGACACCGACTGAACGAGCCATACGAGAACTGTATGAACTAAAGGTATGAGTAAAACTCTCTGAACCAGCGCCTTCGGCGAGGCTCAAAACAGAGGTGGGAGACGCGTCCCCCCAGGTGGAAGACGGGCTGCAGATAAAATCAGGGAATCAATAAGCGCAATATACGCTTTACAAAAAATGAGAATAATTTTACTATATAAGCACCGAAAACTCCATTGTTAGTCTAGGAGAATTGTTGCAATAAGAAACGGCTGTTCTAATGAATACACGAGAGCAGTAGGCCTTTTTCAAAACAGCTTCTTCTTTTGTGCCGTGCCGCCCTCAGCTCACTTGTTAATTCCCTCAATCCATTCATTCAATCCATAATGCGATGAAGTGGCTGCCGGGTAGATAAGAGAGACGCGAACTGACTCAACGGAGCAACATTTTTGGGGGAGGAGGGCCGCAACCCCCCACTTGTTCAACTTCAATGTCAACGAGCCGTAAGCGCCTCAAGCCTCTCCAACCCCAGTTCCCCTGCAGTCTGACAAAAGATTTTGACAGATCCCGGATCCAATATTCGGTATTGAAGCAACCTGTTCCTGGCCATAAATTCCCTGCTGTGTTTGACTAAGCAAGTTTGACAATTCGGGCACAGAGCCATGGCGGCGCAAGTCCTGACCTCAACAGCCTTTGACCCCTCGACCCGCGGGGGACCTTCGCCTCTTGCTCACTAGCTGGGAAGTTGGATTGACAGGTTGCGAATTGGGTGGGAGCTTTTGCGCCGAGAATTGAGTCTCCGGTATGTTGTGGAATCTGGTGTGGAATTGTTTTTTAGACCGATAATTCTATGGTACATTCAGTGTTGAGTCAACTTGACTTAGCTGCTCAATGGGCTCGCGCTGGCAATCAGGTGGAGCTCAAATGGATTCCGGGCCACGCTGGTTTCCTCGTCAACGAGTGTGCTGACCTGCTGGCCAAGGTCAGCCCCCATCCTAGCCTCGCTGGGCTGACTCCGAGAATCTCCGCTGGTGGCACGACACTCGGAGCTGCAGACAATCCCGTGCTGCCGTCCCCTGTCCCTCCCCTCCTGTGTAGAGCCCTCCTCAGGCTCAACCGCAGAGACCTCAGAGCAGTCAGCATGGCCCTCTCCGGGCATGGCTGCTTCTCTCGCCACCGCTTCTTTGAGGGCCAGGTACCCGAGGAGCGGTGCCCCTTCTGCCGCCCAGGCTGTGAAAACGCTGAGCACTTTACCTGCCCACTGCCCCGGTTTTCACCAGGGGAAAACCAGCTTCTCTCCGACGATTGGAGGCCAGAGCATCCCGCTGCTCGCCCGGCAAACTCCGGGGCCCAGGACGAGCTGAGACTGCGCTGCAGACGAGATAGACGGGTCCTCCTGAGCGACATCGTTCTTATGGAAGCTGCATTCAATCACCTACGAGTTATTTCAGGCATAGCGAGCACTGCTCATAAACTGGAAGCGTCATTTTATAAAAGCATTGACTGCCTGTTTACATCTGAAGTTTTTCATCTGGAGGGTGCCATTTTACACCTGTAGAGTGCCATTTTACATCTGTAGAGTGCCATTTTACATCTGGAGAGTGCCATTTTACACCTGTAGAATTCCATTTTACAACTGTAGAGTGCCATTTTACATCTGGAGGGTGCCACTTTACATCTGTAGAGTGCCATTTTACATCTGGAGGGTGCCATTTTACATCTGGAGAGTGCCATTTTACACCTGTAGAGTGCCATTTTACACCTGTAGAGTGCCATTTTACATCTGGAGAGTGCCATTTTACATCTGTAGAGTGCCATTTTACACCTGTAGAGTGCCATTTTACACCTGTAGAGTGCCATTTTACACCTGTAGAGTGCCATTTTACACCTGTAGAGTGCCATTTTACACCTGTAGAGTGCCACTTTACATCTGTAGAGTGCCATTTTACATCTGGAGAGTGCCATTTTACATCTAGAGGGTGCCACTTTACATCTGTAGAGTGCCATTTTACACATGTAGAGTGCCATTTTACATCTTGAGGGTGCCACTTTACATCTGGAGAGTGCCATTTTACACCTGTAGAGTGCCATTTTACATCTGGAGAGTGCCATTTTACATCTGGAGAGTGCCATTTTACATCTGTAGAGTGCCATTTTACATCTGGAGGGTGCCACTTTACACCTGTAGAGTGCCCTTTTACATCTGTAGAGTGCCATTTTACACCTGTAGAGTGCCATTTTACACCTGTAGAGTGCCATTTTACACCTGTAGAGTGCCACTTTACATCTGTAGAGTGCCATTTACATCTAGAGGGTGCCACTTTACATCTGTAGAGTGCCATTTTACACTGTAAATGTCATTTTACACCTGTAGAGTGCCATTTTCGTACAGCTGGAGAGTGCCACTTTACACCTGTAGAGTGCCATTTTACACTGTAAATGTCATTTTACACCTGAAGAGTGTCATTTTCGTACAGCTGGAGAGTGCCACTTTACACCTGGATGAATACATCTTGAGCAGCATCTTCAATGTTACACTAAGCTCATATAATTTTACCTTCCCACAATGCATGCAATAAGTTTACCCCGAAGCATCGAGCTCAAACCCCCGCAGAGGCAGTAAAAATGTAAAATTTAACGAATGATTTTCAAAGCTTTTTTTCGACAACAATCGGAAGCGGACGGGAACGAGACAGAAGTTGGAGTCTGGCGCTGTGTTTGCTCACCCCCCGCCCCAGTTTGGGGGTTCCTGCACTCCCCTATCTCCAAGGGGAACTCACCCGCTCCTTTATTTGTATTCAAGTCTCTACCTGTCCGCGCGTCTCCCGAAACCCCCTTATTTATTTTTCCCAATTCTCCGAGTTTCCCCTGCGGCTCGCTCATAAAACTCGAAATGGATAAAAAACATCGAGCCCGCCGCCCTTCTTGTTGCTTCGATTCAGGGACTCCTTCCTGTAAACCTCTGGACTGGAAAGCCGACAGTACGTTTTAAGCGCAATCTCAACATAGGAGTTGCTGGCCGATTGGTAGAAAAAAAACTGAATTTATGCATTGAATACACATTTTAAAATACAATTTTCAGGGGGTACACCTGATTTACATCGCTTCCAGTCCAGGAGTGCCAGAAGTCCCTGCCCTGCTTGGCCTCCTGGGCCATCGCTGATTATAGCTTCCAGTCCAGGAATGTCAGAGGTCCCTGTTTGGCCTCCTGGGCCATCGCTGATTATAGCTTCCAGTCCAGGAATGTCAGAGGTCCCTGTTTGGCCTCCTGGGCCATCGCTGATTATAACTTCCAGTCCAGGAGTGCCAGAAGTCCCTGCCCTGCTTGGCCTCCTGGGCCATCGCTGATTATAGCTTCCAGTCCAGGAATGCCAGAGGTCCCTGCTTGGCCTCCTGGGCCATCGCTGGTTATAACTTCCAGTCCAGGAGTGCCAGAAGTCCCTGCCCTGCTTGGCCTCCTGGGCCATCGCTGATTATAGCTTCCAGTCCAGGAGTGCCAGAAGTGCCTGCCCTGCTTGGCCTCCTGGGCCAGGGGTGCTTTCACAAGGTCGAAATTTCACAACGTCGAAAAGTAAATTATTTCACAAGGTCGAAACTTCACAAGGTCGAAATTTCACAACATCGAAAACTTTAGCAAGAGACTTCATAAGGTCGAAATTTCATAAGGTCGAAATTTCACAACATCGAAAACTCAAATAGCAGCCACTTTCACAAGGTCGAAACTTCACAAGGTCGAAATTTCACAACATCGAAAAATCTAGCAAGAGATTTCATAAGGTCGAAATTTCACAAGGTCGAAATTTCATAACATCGAAAACTCAAGTGCAGCCACTTTCACAAGGTCGAAACTTCATAAGCTCGAAATTTCACAAAGTCGAAAATTTTATCTATCAAGAACCATACAGTAGTTTTCTACGTTGTGAAATTTCGACCTTATGAAATTTCGACCTTATGAAGTCTCTTGCTAAAGTTTTCGATGTTGTGAAATTTCGACCTTGTGAAATTTCTACCTTATGAAAGTGGCTGCTTTTCGAGTTTTCGATGTTGTGAAATTTCGACCTTGTGAATTTTCGACCTTATGAAGTCCTTTGCTAAAGTTTTCGATGTTGTGAAATTTCGACCTTGTGAAGTTTCGACCTTGTGAAAGTGGCTGCTATTTGAGTTTTCGATGTTATGAAATTTCGACCTTGTGAAATTTCGACCTTGTGAAAGAAGGTGCTTTCGACGTTGTGAAATTTCGAGTTTGTGAAACCCCCCCAAGCCATCGCTGATTAATTTTGGCCCAGCCATCGCTGATTATAGCTTCCAGTCCAGGAATGCCAGAGGTCCCTGCTTGGCCTCCTGGGCCATCGCTGGTTATAGCTTTCAGTCCAGGAGTGCCAGAGGTCCCTGTCTTGCCTGGGAGACACAAGTGCCCCCTAAGGCAATTATTATTATCATGAAATTAAACAATTGCCAACTCTGCAAAACGAGCCAAAGAAGTTTTGTCGTTCGCTTAGTCCACAAAAAAGCAAGCTTTGAAAAAATAGACTGACAAATAAGCCGACAGATAAGCTAGAATGAATCTAAATCAGTTAGCAATATCAATGTGTTTTGTTTTAGTTGGCAGTGAATTTGTGGGGACGGAGTTAGGCAGAGCAAATACGCCAGTGAGCTTAGAGTAGAAAACAATTCTTTTAATAAAAGATTTTGCCGCCGTTCGGACAAATAATCTGAGAATTTTTAATTACACACCGAAGTTAAATACTCTTGGCAGGAAACACTGATTCGATAGATGATGAGAATTTGCTATTGTAAGGAGAAAATGCGCACGAGGTGGGAAAACCTATAGGATTTTTGTGCAAAGTCATCTCCTGGATCTCCCGGATTTAGGAGCTAGGAAGACCACTAATACCCTTCGGATCTTCAGGATTTCCTTAATACCCCATCTGATTTTCAGAGATATCCCTAATACCCCATCTGATTTTCAGAGATATCCCTAATACCCCATCTGATTTTCAGCGATTCCCCTAATACTCCATCTGATTTTCAGCGATTCCCCTAATACCCCTAGGATCTTCAAGGATTCCTCTAATACCCCATAGGATCTTTAGGGATTCCCCGAATACTTTATCGGATCTTTAAGTATTCCCTTAATACCCCATCGGATCTTCCCAGATTCCCCTAATACCCCATCGGATCTTCCCAGATTCCCCTAATACCCCATCGGATCTTCAAGTATTCCCTAAATACCCCATCGGATCTTCAGGGATTCCCTTAATATCCCAGCGGATCTTTAGGGATTCCCCTAATACCTCATCGGATCCTCAGGAATTCCGCTGCTACCTCTTAGTCAGTTGAGAACCCTGAGACCATCAGTCATTGAGTTATCAAAACAGTTTCTCAAGCAGCAACAGCAACAGCAGCTGAGCCGCCAGAGCAGCAGCAGGAAGCGCAGTTATCATTCCGGCCGAGTTGCACAGGTCATTGGGGCAGATGCAGATGAACCCGTTGCCTCTTCGCTCCTGCCTGCAGGCCGAGTGCAGATAGATTGACATGTTCACTCGGAGGCTGCAGGTGCGAACAAGCTGCAGTTGGCTGTTCTTGTAGTAGGCCCACTTCAGACAGCCGCCGCGAACGCAGGACACCTGGCGCAGCGGGGGGGGGGGTTGATCAAATCAACTAGCGGGGTCTCTTTGGGGACGACGAGTTCCACTTGACAAATCGATCACGTGCTTTGGGAATATTTGCACCGATTTAGACACTTTGATTATTAATTTTGCGACTTTGTAACCATCCAATGACCCACCCGTTTAGTCACCCAATAACCCACACATTTAATCACACCCGATGACCCACATATTTAGTCAACCAAT
This sequence comes from Macrostomum lignano, assembly GCA_002269645.1. Taxonomy (NCBI): domain Eukaryota; kingdom Metazoa; phylum Platyhelminthes; family Macrostomidae; genus Macrostomum; species Macrostomum lignano. The sequence continues at coordinate 376,668 of NIVC01000606.1, forward strand.
GACCCATACATTTAGTCACCCGATGACCCACACCTTTAGTCACCCGATGACCCACACCTTTAGTCACCCGATGACCCACACCTTTAGTCAACCAATGACCCATAAATTTAGTCACCTGATGACCCACACCTTTAGTCAACCAATGACCCACATATTTAGTCAACCAATGACCCACATATTTAGTCAACCAATGACCCACATATTTAGTCAACCAATGACCCACATATTTAGTCAACCAATGACCCATACATTTAGTCACCCGATGACCCACACCTTTAGTCAACCAATGACCCACATATTTAGTCAACCAATGACCCATACATTTAGTCACCCGATGACCCACATATTTAGTCAACCAATGACCCACATATTTAGTCAAGCAATGACCCATACATTTAGTCACCCGATGACCCACACCTTTAGTCAACCAATGACCCACATTTAGTCAACCAATGACCCATACATTTAGTCACCCGATGACCCACACCTTTAGTCAACCAATGACCCACATTTAGTCAACCAATGACCCATACATTTAGTCACCCGATGACCCACACCTTTAGTCAACCAATGACCCACATTTAGTCAACCAATGACCCATACATTTAGTCACCCGATGACCCACACCTTTAGTCAACCAATGACCCACATTTAGTCAACCAATGACCCATAAATTTAGTCACCCGATGACCCACACCTTTAGTCAACCAATGACCCACATTTAGTCAACCAATGACACATACATTTAGTCACCCGATGACCCACACCTTTAGTCAACCAATGACCCACATTTAGTCAACCAATGACCCATAAATTTAGTCACCCGATGACCCACACCTTTAGTCAACCAATGACCCACATTTAGTCAACCAATGACCCATACATTTAGTCACCCGATGACCCACACCTTTAGTCAACCAATGACCCACATTTAGTCAACCAATGACCCATACATTTAGTCACCCGATGACCCACACCTTTAGTCAACCAATGACCCACATTTAGTCAAACAATGACCCATACATTTAGTCACCCGATGACCCACACATTTAATCACCCAAGCAATTGTCAAGAGATTACAATCAAGTGGAATTTCGATTACCCATAGTCTATGGTCGAGCTCTCGCTCACCTGGTTGAGCACTTTGTCGATGTCCACTCCGGGCGTGCTACAGGTGCTGTTCCCAAGCTGACCCTCGCACTCGTAGCAGGTGATGTGATCGGAGAAGTCAGCCTCGTCCCCTGTTGCTAAGGGGATCAAACTGCCCAGCAATAGTAATAGAACTGGCAGTTGAACGCCCCAGGCTGCGTGCATGCTCTGTTTCCAGTTAGCAACTAATTAGCTAAAAGCTGCACTACTGTTTAACCAGCCTCGCTATGCTTAACTCAGCTTCTATTCGTGCCCTCTCTTTATACGAGTGTGAGCAGCAGAAGGCGCACGCGCCACCTAAAGTTGCTTCTTAACGGCGCAACGCTGCGCACTGCATGTACATTGCACTGCACAGAGACAGTCAGACAGAGAGAATGGAGGCATAGAATAACGAACAACAATGAGACTCTGGAGAGCAAGTTTAAGTGAGAAAGGAAAGAGAAAAAGACTGTAGAAACGGAGAGAATGGCCGGAGCACCCGAGACAGACAGTATCGGAGCATCATCGCGTACCAACCTACACTGATTCGCGCGTTCGATGCCGGCCAGTCATTTTGATGCTTGCCGACTTTAATAGATCCCCTTGGAGCTTACTCTCATAAGGGCTACATGTGTGTGTGAGCTGTCTGGCAGACAGACAGTCAGACAGACAGCCAGACAGACAGACAGAAAGACAGACAGACAGACAGCCAGACAGTCAGACAGACAGACAGACAGACAGACAGACAGACAGACAGACAGACACACACACAGACACACAGACAGACAGACAGACAGACAGACAGACAGACAGACAGACACACAGACAGACAGACAGACAGACACACAGACAGACAGACACACAGACAGACACACAGACAGACACACAGACAGACACAAAGACAGACAGACAGACAGACAGAACAGTAAGAGACTAAAGGATTAGACTAAATCAGTACCAAAAATCAAAGACAAGCAAATTATGTGTGAATATATGTTAAATTAAACAAAAGCGATCACAGACAAGTGGCTCTACCAGTAGTATAATATGAATGCATATGCACACAAATTTATAAATATAGGACAGGCAAATGTGTACGAATGAATGTGAGGAACTTGTGCACTTTCGAAATACACCAACACTGCATGAGCAAATGACGCAGCAAGATGCGCAATCGTTTAATCAAATTTGCCTGTCGCAAAGCGCTATTCATGTAAAAAGCGCCGCAAGTAGTAAGAACAGCATTAGCTAGTAAGGAATTCTCTGCCCAGAAGCGCTGGAATGACCCATAATATTATAACATTGTTTTATAGGAAAAGCTGTGACACTTTTGCATATACTAAGAAAGCCTATCGAATAAGAATAGGATAAGCTACAAGTGAGAAAGCCGACACCAAGTTTGAGTACACTGAGTGCAAAAAAAGCATGCATAAATACACGTATAACCCTTATGCTATAAGTCCACAAAGAACAATGTAAAAACAAAATCATATAAATTAACAAATCCAGGGGATTTGGGAGAAAATTATAATATAGTTTATATTAACAACTCGCAGTTTATAAATAGGGTCAAGCTTTGAGGTGGGTCGCAATGTACATTTAGAAAAGCGGGAGAGTGAGGGGCTGAAAAGAGGAGTGGGGTGGCTGTCAGGGGTAAAAAGTTAAATTGCTAAAATGACACAGGAAGAACTATGGAGTGGGGTGGGTTGCAATGTACATCTATTGGAGAGGCAGGAGAGAGGGGCTGAAAAGAGGAGTGGGGTGGCTGTCAGGGGTAAAAAGTTAAATTGCTAAAATGACACAGGAAGAACTATGGAGTGGGGTGGGTTGCAATGTACATCTAGTTGAAAGGCAGGAGAGTGAGGGGCTGAAAAGAGGAGTGGGGTGGCTGTCAGGGGTAGAAAGTTAAATTGCTAAAATGACACAGGAAGAACTATGGAGTGGGGTGGGTTGCAATGTACATCTAGTTGAAAGGCAGGAGAGAGGGGCTGAAAAGAGGAGTGGGGTGGCTGTCAGGGGTAGAAAGTTAAATTGCTAAAATGACACAGGAAGAACTATGGAGTAAGGTGGGCTGCAATGTACATCTGCCGAGGCGTGGGGTGGCTGCTAGTCTAACCAAAAATTCCAGATGTTAAAAACACACAGCTAAAGGGCATCATGATTTGGCATTATTATCAATTTTGGCGATAGAATATTCTACGCAAACTCTAAGAGGCAGCATTAGTAGCGAAAAAAACTTGGTTCTTTCAAACCTCAATAAAAAAGAAAAATGTAAGAGGCTTAAAATTTGGAATATTATGCATAATGTAACAAGACTAATTGACACATAAACACAGACGATAATTGGCAAATAATACAAGCTACTATTGAAATTCTGCCACCAATATCGGTGCAATAAAGTGCAAGCAAAAACTGTTTTCAAGTCTATTAGTTTGTGCACAAGAAGCGAAAATAAAGTAATGCGATCTGTCTCAAGCAAAAAATCGGAACACAGGAATGTGTATTATGCCTCTACAGCTCATATGCAAAAGCAGGAACAAAACAAAAGTTTAGATGAAACTATTCGACCAAAAGCTGCAGCTTAAACCCGAAAACAAAGACTAAAACAAAAAACTACTTTTCCCAAGACTGCGTCTGATCGACTAGTGAAAACAGTTGAATTTGCAGCGAGAAAAGATTGACTTGTGCGTGCCACTTTTGCTACTTAAAGTAGACTACGCGACTTTCTCGTCTATCATGGCAACGGAGATTCGCGCAATTGGCCCGCGTAGTTCAGGGAGAGCTGAGGGCCGCTTTTGAGGACTGGAAATAAAAATTAAAAGCATTGTCTATAGCCGTTGGATACTGAAAGGTAAAATGGCTGAAATGACTAAAAACACCGAGTACCATTATTCAGTTTTAGATTCGAGTATCAAGTAGAGTATTCAGTACATGTCAATTAGAAATTCAATATATTCTGTAACTGCTCGATGCATTGTCAGGTATTTATAGGTGCCTATTATACGTTCAGCAGATGCTCAATAGATCTTCATTAGATCAGGTAAAGTGGCTCGCTTGATGAAGAGTAGATAAATAAAGGTAAATATCAACATGAAGTATTATTTGAGTTGCCGATGCATTTCGTCCATTTGCATTAGGACATCGTCATGCAGACAGACAGACAGACACATTAGGCCCTGACGATGTCCTAATGCAAATGGACGAAATGCATCGGCAACTCAAATAATACTTCATGTTGATATTTACCTTTATTTATCTAATCTTCATTAGATCTTCAATAGATGCCCAGTAGATGGTAAGTACGAGCTAGGTGCCCAATAGATCTTCATTAGATGTTCAATAGATGCCCAGTAGATGGTAAGTACGAGCTAGATGCCCAATAAATGTTCAGTAGATGCTTCAATAGATGCCCAGTAGATGGTAAGTACGAGCTAGATGCCCAATAAATGTTCAGTAGATGCTTCAATAGATGCTCAATAGATGCCTTAATAGATGTTCAGTAAATGCCCCAATAGATGTTTAATAGATACCTAATAGATATTCAATAGATGCCCCAATAGATGTTCAGTAGATGCCCCAATAACTGTTTAATAGATACCCAATAGATGTTCAGTAGATGCCCCAATAACTGTTTAATAGATACCCAATAGATGTTCAGTAGATGCCCCAATAACTGTTTAATAGATACCCAATAGATGTTTAATAGATACCCAATAGATGTTCAGTAGATGCCCCAATAACTGTTTAATAGATACCCAATAGATGTTCAGTAGATGCCAAATAGAGTCCCAATTCAGACCGTCTCTCCCGGCTCACCCGTTCGCTCTGCAGCTGCAGCAGGACTCCGTCGGGGCGATTGCGCAGCCGGCAGCCGACCACGCCGCCGCCTGATGCCAGGCTGTCGGCGGCTGTAAAGAATAGTCACAAAAAGTGGCCATAGCACTCAGTCTGATTTTTAAAATTGGGATATTTCCCATCCTTTATTCTCCCAACCTAAAATTAGGATAATTCACATTCTCATCATCCCCCAGTCTCACCTGCCCGCCGCACCACCCTGTCCCGGATGCAGCGGCAGACCCGGCGGCCCCGGCGGCACCGAAGGACCAGCGGCGCGGCCGCTTCCTCCTCGGTGAGCAGCGTCAGCCGCCGCTCCGCCGGATCGAAGGTGACGCTGGCCAGCGAGTCGAACCAGACTCGACGGAGGGCGGCGCCACTCCGGCAGCGCAGTGCCAGGCAGCTGTCAGCCACCTCCACGTAGCGGGCCTCGCACAACCGGCTTAAGAAGCTGCTGCCGTCGCCGCAGTCGCCGCCGCCGCCTACGGCGGCCTCCGCAGTCGGCGACGAAATCAGGCGAGCGTCGAAGGCTGGCCGACGGGGCAGGCGGCTCAGCGGGGCGCGCAGGCGAACGGAGTTGCTGCCAGCCGCGGCTGCGGGCAGCTCGTCAAGCAGGCGGCCGAGTTTCCGGCTGTGGTGCAGCCCGACGTGACTGCGGGCCAGCAGGCGGCGAATTCGGCGGGGCAGCTCGGCGCGATCGACGGCCATGGCCAGCATGAAGGCGGCGGTGTTGTGCAGCGCCCGGCCCAGCAGCCGGTCCTCGTACAGCTCCTGCCTGCGGCGGCGCCTGCGGATTCAGAGGTTACAGCGAGAGATTCACGGCTAGCGAAGTTTAGAGAAAATTTATCAGTCACTCGTGCAGTCTTTCCGTTTGCAGGGTGTTTTGGTGCCTTGGGGGTTGGCCCTCATGGGTGTGAATCGTTCATTCATTGGGGGGGGATTGTCGTGCGATGTACACCTATGAAGGCCTGATGCGAGTGCGTGCCTGTGTACAGTATTGGCGCTTGCACGTGCTCACGAGTCAGCTGAATCGGCAGAACTGCCGTCAGCGCTGCTTGCGGGGCAAAGCCGCCCAAGGCGTTGCGCCAGGGTTGCCCAGCGGCCCTCCTGAATTTCATTATTACTAAGAAGCCTGACCTGTCCTTCGATCCGCAGTCGAGACCGAGCACCTCCCGCTCGTTGGCCACCCAGTCGAGGAACAGGTCCTCCCAGAAGTCGGCGCTGTCCCACAGCGCTGAGCGGTCCTTATTGATCAGCCGCTCGTACAAGAAGCCGCCGCCGGCGCCGCGGCTGCCTCTGAGAGCCGACGCGGCCGACAAAGACGATGAAGCGTTAGAAGCTGAGGGACCGACACCGCCTCGTCCACCTCTGCCGACGCTGCGACTTGCGTTGCTGCCGCCGCCGCCGCCGCCGCCGCCACTTGCCATCTTGTGCGAGAGCATCTCCCTCATCTGGTCTGGGCTTCTGTGCTGCTGCTTCTTCTGCACCTCGATGTTCTCGTACTCTTCTCCGTTGAGCACCACAGATGAGCCGGAGACTGACGGGATTTGGGGTTCAATAAAAGTTGAAACCGTTTAAACAATGGGCTATTGTTGCAGCGATAGTGCAGTGAGAGATTGTAGATACCATTGCGTCTTATTGACAGATTATACTTATTCACTTCAGAAATTATAGCCACGATTGTAAACTCGACAGTTGGGTACTGTGTAACTGCCAAACTAAGGAACAAGTTAAAGTAAGGAATCACAATGTCTGTTTCTGGCAGTGGGAGCACCAGGTGAGGCAGTGGAATCGCCAGGTGAGGCATTGGGATCGCCAGGTGAGGCAGTGGAATCGCCAGGTGAGGCATTGGGATCGCCAGGTGAGGCATTGGGATCGCCAGGTGAGGCATTGGGATCGCCAGGTGAGGCATTGGGATCGCCAGGTGAGGCATTGGGATCGCCAGGTGAGGCATTGGGATCGCCAGGTGAGGCATTGGAATCGCCAGGTGAGGCATTGGAATCGCCAGGTGAGGCATTGGGATCGCCAGGTGAGAAAGTGGGATCGCCAGGTGAGGCAGGAGGATCGCCAGGTGAGGCAGGGGGATCGGCAGGTGAGGCATTGGGATCGCCAGGTGAGGCAGGGGGATCGCCAGGTGAGGCAGTGGGATCGCCAGGTGAGACATTGGGATCACCTGTTGAGGCAGCGGGATTGCCAGGTGGGACAGTTTAGGAGCGCCACTAAGCAGAGAATTGCAATAAACAGCAAGGAAAATTTCCAGCCTTGTAAAAATCAGCAGCTACAAAATTTTCAGACCAAAATGTTATTAAGAAACTTTTTGTGAAAGATTTCGATTAAATATAAAAGAGAAATTAGTACTGCAGTTGCCTCCAGCACAGTTTAGCAGCTAAGTAATAAAGTAAACTATACTTAATAGTAATAAAATTAAAGTGCAAATGTTGCGCCGTAACAAGACAGTAACGTTAAAAAACTAAGAGTGCTACTCTAAGTAGAGTAAAGTGGAAGGAAAGTTAGGTGTAAAATGAATTAAAATAGCTCGAAACCCACTGGACTCGGCAATGGCCACTGAAAATTGGTCAGGTTTTGTAGGAAATCCCGGACTTGTATTCAAATCAATAGGTTAGAGGTATTTAAGGGAGATTAGGACAATAATAAAATGACACAAATATTCACAAATTTAATACTAAGACAATAACACTATCAGCTACTTATAGTAGATAGTCAATTTGCGCAGCAAAGAATCGCACTGGAATTTTTGTGTTTTTTTTGCCAGTAGTGGGCAATGGAACTAATTAGGCCATTAGCAAAAACAATCATCACAAAATTAGTAACAACAAACAAATATTAATATGAGACTGTCAAAGGGTGATTTGGTGCGGTCTAAGAATTTTGTGTCGAGTAGTTTAAATACTCGCTAATTATCATGATTACCTTTGAGTGCATGTATCTTTGGTTATTAAATCATAGCGCCTTCAAGCCACTCCTAACAGCCGTTTTTATAGCATAATTTCATATTGAAAATACAAACCTTGGCTGGCCCTGCGAGAGCCGCCAGGGCGAACGGGCTGCTCACCATCGCGGCGAATTTCTTTCAACCAACCAGCTGTAAAGTTTTTTTTAATTGCAGATGAAGCGTAAAATCATATAAAATAAACGATTTGCTTCTGAAAAGGACTTATTATGATGCGAGAAAAATTAAATTTCTGCTTTGTTTAACTAAGCGTCTAGTGAAAGACCTTGAATATTTAGATGCTTGATTGTCGCGTGATACTTAATAAAGCACACTAGATAACGGACTGATATGATGACCTTGAATATTTGGACACGCGATTGTCGCGTGATACTCAAATAATGCACACTAGATAACGGACTGATATGATGACCTTGAATATTTGGACACGCGATTGTCGCGTGATACTCAAATAATGCACACTAGATAACGGACTGATATGATGACCTTGAATATTTGGACACGCGATTGTCACGTGATACTCAAATAATACACACTATATAACGGACTGATATGATGCCCTTGAATATTTGGACACGCGATTGTCGCGTGATACTCAAAAAGCACACTAGATAAAGGACTCTTTGGTGACCTGAAATACTTGGACGCGCGAGTATCGTTTGAGCTGCAAACAAAGGACACCATATAGATATGGGACTAGGCGTGGTAGCCAATAAACTAGCAGTTTACTACACCCACATGTGAGGCGTGAGATGCAAATAAATAAATTTCCTATCTGATAAGTTTAACAAGCGTAGAGTTGGGCAAAGCGTTAAAATTTTTAAACAGTATTATTAGGCACAGGAAGCATTCATATAGGTCACAAAAATTATACAGATTCTGCGTTAGAGCTATCAGATAAAAGTGACTCAAGGGGTGCACAGATGATTAAAAAACAATTAATGTACTAAATACCGTAATTAGTATTTAGTACATCTCTTGACCTCATTTTGAGAAGTTACTCTTAACCGCGGTTGTGTTGGAAGTTAGAAAAAACCGATGAAAACATAGGGAGGAAGCAAATAAACTGAGGGATGCGATGCGGATATGGATATAGGTAAGAAAAGCCAAGTGTTCAACTCTTGCACTTCAAAGAAGCGACCTGTGAAATTTACTTTCGACTGAAAAATGAGAAGTCATCCAATTGGGAGGTTTGATTTAATTCAGGAGCATTTTTAATGCAGTATTTGCCGTCAAAGATCAAGATATATAGAGTCTGGAGTGGAAACCAATGCCTAACTCAATGAAGTTCTAAAATTAAGAGTCTGGAGTGGAAGCTTAGTAATTTTATAGCATGCAATTCTGTCTAGGGAGATAAAGAGTCATGGAGAAATGTAACAGAAATAGATTTAAACTTGAAAGACGATTAACTGCTACTAGTGGTAGTAGTGCGGGGGCATTCTTCACAAAATATCAACAACTAATTGCTTGTAAAATATCAATGAGCTACAATAGCAGAAAACAAAACTGAAAATAAATTATAGTAATTGACAAGACCAATACTAGCAAACAAGCGCTTACTGAATGTAGACATGAAGCTCGAAGAGTCCCAGTCTCTCGCCTGCTTTTCGTCAGAGCTGGAATCCGATCTCTGGAACAGTGAAAGGCGATGAAGATGGTGAAGCTGTGATTCCCCTGCCCAGTTTACTGAAGCTGTGATTCCCCTCCCCAGTTTACTGAAGCTGTGATTCCCCTCCCCAGTTTACTGAAGCTATGATTCCCCTCCCCAGTTTACTGAAGCTGTGATTCCCCTCCCCAGTTTACTGAAGCTGTGATTCCCCTCCCCAGTTTACTGAAGCTGTGATTCCCCTCCCCAGTTTACTGAAGCTGTGATTCCCCTCCCCAGTTTACTGAAGCTGTGATTCCCCTCCCCAGTTTACTGAAGCTGTGATTCCCCTCCCCAGTTTACTACCCGCCCCGATGAGGCTCAGGCCTTCTTCGAGCAACTCTCGGTGCGGGTGGAGGAGATGGCGCAACGTGACACAGTGGTCATTCTCGGAGACCTGAACGCAGTTCTGCGTAGGTCCGAGCGATCGCTGTTCGTGACAGCGCGCGAGAACGGCAACACCGGAGCGCTAGAGGACTTCCTGGAGAGACAGGACATGGTGTCGGCCAACACAAGATTCCGCAAGTCACCGGGCAGGCTCGCGACCTTCGTGGGCTGCAAGCGGAGGCGGCGGAACGCGCGCGGCCGGAACGCTACACGGAGGCTGGCACAGCTCGACCACGTGCTTGTGCGCTTTCGTGAGCGCCGCCGCGTCACTAACTGCCGCACCATTACGCCGCTGGCTCTGCGGTCCGACCATCGGCTGCTCATCTGCGACCTTCGGCTTCGGGACCCGCTCTACCGTCCGCCAAAGCGGCCACCGCGGCGCTACTACCGCGCGCTTAGGGACGCCGAGACGCGACGTCGCTTTGCCGGTGCCTTTGTCACTGCGCTGGGCGACAAGCGTGGAGGAGCCGAGTACGCGGAGGTGAGCGCTGCAGTTCGAGCCGCTGCGGAGCAAGCAGTCCCGCTGATGCGACCGGCCCAGCGCGGGCAGCCGGTCTGGCAGGACGACCCCGCGATCGACGAAGCGAGGGAAGATCTGGAGAGGCTCCGTCTGAGTGGGCGGCAAACTTGCGAGGCGGAGGAGGCTCTGGCGGCTGTCTACCTGCAGCGGCAGCAGTCCGCTGTCGATGACGCCATCCAAGCCGTCTCTGCCGCAGGGCCCGATGCCAGAGGGCGCGTGGCCTGGTCCGTCATCAACACTCTAACGGGGCGAAAGCGGCGCATCGCGCTCAACCTGGCAGGCGACACTCCGGATGGGCGCAGGAACGAGCTGCGCGAGTTCTTCGCCGCCATTGTCAACGCGCCGCCCCCTCCGCTTCCAGAAAATCTGAGGCTGCCGCCGGAGACACCGTTGCCAGTGGAGGAGAGCTTCAACGTTGCCCCAGTCAGCACAGCCGACGTTGTGAAGTTCGCTCGGCAGTCGCCGGGCGGCAAAGCGCTTGGTCCGGACGAGGTGCCCACCGAGGCGCTGCGGATCCGAGGTGGCGCCAAACGAATGGACCACGGCGCACATCGTCGCCATTTAAAAGAAGCCGGGCACCACCAAGCTCGAGGAGCATCGAGGCATCTGCCTACAGTCCTGCGCCGCGAAGCTGTTCAACCGCATGCTGCTATCGCGGTTACAGCCTGTGCTGGACCCGTACCTGCGGCCTGAGCAGAACGGTTTCCGGCCCCATCGCGGCACAGTGACGCAGATCCTGGCTCTTCGGCGAGTCATCGAGGAGGCGCGCATCCGCCAGTTGACCCTGATCCTAATCTTCGTCGATTTCAGGAAGGCCTTCGACTCGGTCGTGAGGGACGCGCTCCCAGAGGTGCTCCGTGCGTACAACGTGCCAGAGCTGCTGATTTCTGCTGTCATGGCGCTGTACCACGGCACGACGGCTGCTGTCTCAACACCGGACGGCCTATCGGATTTCTTCGAGACATCCTCCGGGGTGCTCCAGGGAGATACGCTAGCGCCGTTCCTATTTATTCTGGTGCTTGACTGGGTGCTACGGACTGCTCTGCCTTCCAACGACGACGGCTTCCTGCTGCGGCGACGCGTGGGTCGACGCCAACCGGAGAGACGGTTCAGCGTGCTTGGCTACGCCGATGACCTCGCCCTGCTGTCCTCGACCGTCGAGGGCGCCCAACGACAGCTGGATAGGCTGGTTGCCGTTGCGGCGAGCGTCGGCCTGGTGGTCAACACGCAGAAGACCGTCGTGCTATGCGTGCCGGACGACACCGAGGCTGCAATCTTCTGCCGAGGCGCTGACGGACAGGCGAGTGAGCTTCCAAGATGTCAGCAGTTCGTCTACCTCGGCGGTCTGGTTCCCGACGTCCGCGAGGATCTGCGGCGTCGCCGAGGACTTGCCTGGGCTGCCTTTCGTTCTATAAGGTCAGTCCTGCAGTCCGAGGCCCTACCGGACCGCCAGAGGGCGGCGCTGTTCCAGGCGGTGATCGAGACCGTCCTGTTATACAACGCCGAGACCTGGACGCTGATAGACTCGCTCGAGGCTCAAGTCGACGCGGCGCACGCTGGCCTGCTGCGCGCCGCCTTCAAGATCGGCAACGAGCGAGTCACCAACACGGCGCTCTATCATCGCGCCGGCCTGGCCCGTCCTAGCGATCTGCTGCGCCGTCGGCGACTCCAGCTGGCAGGCCACGTCATCCGCGCCGAGGCCTACTGTCCGGAGCCGGTGCAGGAGGTGCTGCTACTTACGTTGCAGGCACCCTACCGGCGGGGACAGGCGAGGACTCGGCGCTACGTCGACTGTCTGCTGGCTGACGCCGGCGCCCCGGACTCTGCCGGCGGTGCGGCCTTTGTTCGCGCCCAAGCTTCGAAGCGAGCCATCTGACGCTGCTTTTGCGAACTGACAGCGTACTCTGTTGTCTGTTGTTATAGTTTACTGAAGCTGTAATTCCCACCCCCAGTTTACTGAAGCTGTAATTCCCCCTCTCCAGTTTACTGAAGCTGTAATTCCCCCTCCCCAGTTTACTGAAGCTGTAATTCCCCCTCCCCAGTTTACTGAAGCTGTAATTCCCCCTCCCCAGTTTACTGAAGCTGTAATTCCCCCTCCCCAGTTTACTGAAGCTGTAATTCCCCCTCCCCAGTTTACTGAAGTTGTAATTCCCACCCCCAGTTTACTGAAGCTGTAATTCCCCCTCTCCAGTTTACTGAAGCTGTAATTCCCCCTCCCCAGTTTACTGAAGCTGTAATTCCCCCTCCCCAGTTTACTGAAGCTGTGATTCCCCCTCCCCAGTTTACTGAAGCTGTAATTCCCCCTCCCCAGTTTACTGAAGCTGTAATTCCCCCTCCCCAGTACCGAGTCCAACAGCAAACTTGCCTTCCTAATGTCGCAGTAGTGCGTATAGGCGATCTCCAACAGCAGCATGGCGGAGGCCACCCCGCCGCCGCTTCCGTCACCCCCATCGCCGCCTCCGCCGGCGCAGTGCTGGGCGGTCAGGCCGGCAACGGCGGCTCGCAGCACGTCGAGCAGGCCGCGAAACACGGCCGGCCGGAGCGGCACGTCGGCGAGGCGACCGGCGCCAACTTCGTCCGCGCCGACGGCAGGCGAGGTCGGGGCGGGCGGCCGCTGGTGCAGCAGCTGCAATAAGAAGGCGCGGCAGCGCTCCTGGGCCATCAGACTGTTCAACCGCATCGACCGGGTGATGAAGCCGACGCCTTGGCCGGCGAGCACGCTGGAGGCGATTTCCCGAAGGAATCGCTGCTCCTCGTCCAGGCCGGCGCCCGTCACCGTGGGCGGCTGGCGACCCCGATGCCTGACCGTCTGCTGGGCTGCAGGGCAACAAGGGGCAATGTGACCTCGACTCGCCAATGATGGCATCGGACAGATGCAATGACACAAATGAAAATGCATGTCAGATCCAAATTGTGTCAGAGCCAATGAAAATCGTGTCAGAGCCAATGAAAATTATGTCAGACCCAATGAAACTGTGTCATACTCAATGAAACTGTGTCATACTCAATAAAACTGTGTGATACTCAATGAAACTGTGTCAAACTCAATGAAACTGTGTCATACTGAATGAAACAGTGTCATACTCAATGAAACTGTGTCATACTCAATGAAACTGTGTCATACTCAATGAAACTGTGCCAAACTCAATGAAACTGTGTCATACTCAATGAAACTGTGTCAAACTCAATGAAACTGTGTCATACTCAATGAAACTGTGTCATACTCAATGAAACTGTGTCAAACTCAATGAAACTGTGTCAAACTCAATGAAACTGTGTCATACTCAATGAAACTGTGTCAAACTCAATGAAACTGTGTCAGACCCACAATGAAACTATGTCAGACCCAATTAAACTGTGTCAGACCCACAATGAAACTGTGTCATACTCAATGAAACTGTGTCATACTCAATGAAACTGTGTCATACTCAATGAAACTGTGTCAAACTCAATGAAACTGTGTCATACTGAATGAAACTGTGTCATACTCAATGAAACTGTGTCATACTCAATGAAACTGTGTCATACTCAATGAAACTGTGTCAAACTCAATGAAACTGTGTCAGACCCACAATAAAAATTGTGTCATACCCACAATGAAACTGTGTCAGACCCACAATGAAACTGTGTCAGACCAAAGAAACTGTGTCAGACCCAATGAAACGGTGTCAGACCCAATGAAACTGTGTCAGACCTAATGAAACTGTGTCAGACCCACAATGAAACTGTGTCATACTCAATGAAACTGTGTCATACTCAATGAAACTGTGTCAAACTCAATGAAACTGTGTCAAACTCAATGAAACTGTGTCAAACTCAATGAAACTGTGTCAGACCCAATTAAACTGTGTCAGACCCACAATGAAACTATGTCAGACCCAATTAAACTGTGTCAGACTCACAATAAAAATTGTGTCAGACCCACAATGAAACTGTGTCAGACCGACAATGAAACTGTGTCAGACCAAAGAAACTGTGTCAGACCCAATGAAACTGTGTCAGACCCAATGAAACTGTGTCAGACTCAATGAAACTGTGTCAGACCCAATGAAACTGTGTCAGATTCAATGAAACTGTGTCAGACCCACAATGAAACTGTGTCAGACCCACAATGAAACTGTGTCAGACCAAAGAAACTGTGTCAGACCCAATGAAACGGTGTCAGACCAATGAAACTGTGTCAGACCCAATGAAACTGTGTCAGACCTAATGAAACTGTGTCAGACCGACAATGAAACTGTGTCAGACCCACAATGAAACTGTGTCAGACCCAATGAAACTGTGTCAGACCTAATGAAACTGTGTCAGACCTAATGAAACTGTGTCAGACCTAATGAAACTGTGTCAGACTCAATGAAACTGTGTCAGACCTAATGAAACTGTGTCATACTCAATGAAACTGTGTCAGACCCAATGAAAACTGTGTCAGACCCAATGAAACTGTGTCAGACCCAATGAAACTGTGTCAGATTCAATGAAACTGTGTCAGACCCACAATGAAACTGTGTCAGACCCACAATGAAACTGTGTCAGACCCAATGAAACTGTGTCATACTCAATGAAACTGTGTCAAACTCAATGAAACTGTGTCATACTGAATGAAACTGTGTCATACTCAATGAAACTGTGTCATACTCAATGAAACTGTGTCATACTCAATGAAACTGTGTCAAACTCAATGAAACTGTGTCAGACCCACAATAAAAATTGTGTCATACCCACAATGAAACTGTGTCAGACCCACAATGAAACTGTGTCAGACCAAAGAAACTGTGTCAGACCCAATGAAACGGTGTCAGACCCAATGAAACTGTGTCAGACCTAATGAAACTGTGTCAGACCCACAATGAAACTGTGTCATACTCAATGAAACTGTGTCATACTCAATGAAACTGTGTCAAACTCAATGAAACTGTGTCAAACTCAATGAAACTGTGTCAAACTCAATGAAACTGTGTCAGACCCAATTAAACTGTGTCAGACCCACAATGAAACTATGTCAGACCCAATTAAACTGTGTCAGACTCACAATAAAAATTGTGTCAGACCCACAATGAAACTGTGTCAGACCGACAATGAAACTGTGTCAGACCAAAGAAACTGTGTCAGACCCAATGAAACGGTGTCAGACCCAATGAAACTGTGTCAGACCCAATGAAACTGTGTCAGACCCAATGAAACTGTGTCAGACTCAATGAAACTGTGTCAGACCCAATGAAACTGTGTCAGATTCAATGAAACTGTGTCAGACCCACAATGAAACTGTGTCAGACCCACAATGAAACTGTGTCAGACCAAAGAAACTGTGTCAGACCCAATGAAACGGTGTCAGACCCAATGAAACTGTGTCAGACCCAATGAAACTGTGTCAGACCTAATGAAACTGTGTCAGACCGACAATGAAACTGTGTCAGACCCACAATGAAACTGTGTCAGACCCAATGAAACTGTGTCAGACCTAATGAAACTGTGTCAGACCTAATGAAACTGTGTCAGACCTAATGAAACTGTGTCAGACTCAATGAAACTGTGTCAGACCTAATGAAACTGTGTCATACTCAATGAAACTGTGTCAGACCCAATGAAAACTGTGTCAGACCCAATGAAACTGTGTCAGACCCAATGAAACTGTGTCAGATTCAATGAAACTGTGTCAGACCCACAATGAAACTGTGTCAGACCCACAATGAAACTGTGTCAGACCCAATGAAACTGTGTCATACTCAATGAAACTGTGTCAAACTCAATGAAACTGTGTCATACTGAATGAAACTGTGTCATACTCAATGAAACTGTGTCATACTCAATGAAACTGTGTCATACTCAATGAAACTGTGTCAAACCCAATGAAACTGTGTCAGACCCACAATAAAAATTGTGTCATACCCACAATGAAACTGTGTCAGACCCACAATGAAACTGTGTCAGACCAAAGAAACTGTGTCAGACCCAATGAAACGGTGTCAGACCCAATGAAACTGTGTCAGACCCAATGAAACTGTGTCAGACCCACAATGAAACTGTGTCATACTCAATGAAACTGTGTCATACTCAATGAAACTGTGTCAAACTCAATGAAACTGTGTCAAACTCAATGAAACTGTGTCAGACCCAATTAAACTGTGTCAGACCCACAATGAAACTATGTCAGACCCAATTAAACTGTGTCAGACTCACAATAAAAATTGTGTCAGACCCACAATGAAACTGTGTCAGACCGACAATGAAACTGTGTCAGACCAAAGAAACTGTGTCAGACCCAATGAAACGGTGTCAGACCCAATGAAACTGTGTCAGACCCAATGAAACTGTGTCAGACCCAATGAAACTGTGTCAGACTCAATGAAACTGTGTCAGACCCAATGAAACTGTGTCAGATTCAATGAAACTGTGTCAGACCCACAATGAAACTGTGTCAGACCCACAATGAAACTGTGTCAGACCCACAATGAAACTGTGTCAGACCAAAGAAACTGTGTCAGACCCAATGAAACGGTGTCAGACCCAATGAAACTGTGTCAGACCCAATGAAACTGTGTCAGACCTAATGAAACTGCGTCAGACCCACAATGAAACTGTGTCAGACCCACAATGAAACTGTGTCAGACCCAATGAAACTGTGTCAGACCTAATGAAACTGTGTCAGACCTAATGAAACTGTGTCAGACCTAATGAAACTGTGTCAGACTCAATGAAACTGTGTCAGACCTAATGAAACTGTGTCAGACCCAATGAAACGGTGTCAGACCCAATGAAACTGTGTCAGACCCAATGAAACTGTGTCAGACCTAATGAAACTGCGTCAGACCCACAATGAAACTGTGTCAGACCCACAATGAAACTGTGTCAGACCCAATGAAACTGTGTCAGACCTAATGAAACTGTGTCAGACCTAATGAAACTGTGTCAGACCTAATGAAACTGTGTCAGACTCAATGAAACTGTGTCAGACCTAATGAAACTGTGTCATACTCAATGAAACTGTGTCAGACCCAATGAAACTGTGTCAGACCTAATGAAACTGTGTCAGACCTAATGAAACTGTGTCAGACCTAATGAAACTGTGTCAGACTCAATGAAACTGTGTCAGACCTAATGAAACTGTGTCAGACCCAATGAAACTGTGTCAGATTCAATGAAACTGTGTCAGACCCAATGAAAACTGTGTCAGACTCAATGAAACTGTGTCAGACTCAATGAAACTGTGTCAGACCCAATGAAAACTGTGTCAGACCCAATGAAACTGTGTCAGACCCAATGAAACTGTGTCAGACCCAATGAAACTGTGTCAGACTCAATGCAACTGTGTCAGACCCAATGAAAACTGTGTCAGACTCAATGAAACTGTGTCAGACTCAATGAAAACTGTGTCGCAACCAACAGAAGCATGACAGGTCTAGTTCGTCAGTCAGAATAAATGTGTCAGGCTCACCCAGCACTTCGCCAAATCTCGTTCCCGCCCGCCTTCCAATGCTATCGCCGATGCCGGAGAAGAAGCCGCCGCCTCCGCCGCCGCCGCCTCCGCCGCCGCCTCCGCCGCCGCCGCTGCCGCCGCCGCCAACGCCCAGGCTGGAATCGTCGTGACTGTAGCGAGTCTGGGAGCGCAGGTTGCTCAAATCGGAGGTGCTGGAGTAGCGGACGCTGCCGGACCGGCTGAACGGCGTCGGAGCAACGGAGCTCGGTCGGCTCAGGACGCTGTCAGCGACGGAGGCCGCTGAGGAGGGTGGAGGGCCGCCACCTGTCGCCGACCGGAGCGATCTGGGCGGGCAAAATGTTGGTTGCGTAATGAATTTTTTTATAATTACTGTTATTAAATACTAACAGTGTTTGTATTTTTACCTGGCTGTCAGGGTGGACATTGAATGCGAGAGATGGCTGCTGGAGAGCTGAAATTATTATTAAAGCGTGCAGGGATTCAGTTTTGAGTAAATAATGACACTGTCTTTCACCCGACGGAAAATCCGTGGAAATTCCGCGAACTACCAATAAAGTCTGTCTCATTCTCTCCGGAATTTTTCTGGGTGACTGCTTAACCAAGGACTACTGTAGTACAACAGAACGTTAGACTCAAAGATTTGGTAATTTTTTGAAGGCCTATTTCCTAGAATACATTGAATATGCATTGAAATTCAATTATGTAACTACAATAATTGTTCAAGAATACCTGCGTGCAACATTTTTTATTACAAATAAACTTGATTCAAGAAAGAACAAAAAAGTCTAGCTTTGTATCTACAAGTTTGGGTATATGAAATAAAAAGAAAATAATATTTTCCTGTTCATCCTGTTAGGGGGTTCGATTCTCGACCCACTGGAACAATTTGTGTCCTTGAGCAAGACACTTAACTCTGCATTGCTTCAGTTCACCCAGCTGTAAAATGGGTGCCAGCATTAGCTGGGGAAATTGAGGGTGTGTGTGGTGACCCCCCAGTCCTTGGACTGAACAGCCGTACGCAGCCTTCAGACGCACCGCGCAATAGCTGCGGCTGAGCTGTCGGTTGCACTTCTGGCCCAATTGGGGCAGGTGTGATCAATTATTATTATTATGCTATACTACAGTGGTCCTTGTGCTCAATCTGGGATGGCTGACTGCTCAATTCGGGATGGGAGACTGCTCAATCTGGGATGGGAGACTGCTCAATCTGGGATGGGAGACTGCTCAATCTGGGATGGGAGACTGCTCAATCTGGGATGGGAGACTGCTCAATCTGGGATGGGAGACTGCTCAATCTGGGATGGGAAACTGCTCAATCTGGGATGGGAGACTGCTCAATCACGGATGGGAGACTGCTCAATCACGGATGGGAGACTGCTCAATCTGGGATGGGAGACTGCTCAATCTGGGATGGGAGACTGCTCAATCTGGGATGGGAGACTGCTCAATTCGGGATGGGAGACTGCTCAATCTGGGATGGGAGACTGCTCAATTCGGGATGGGAGACTGCTCAATCTGGGATGGGAGACTGCTCAATTCGGGATGGGAGACTGCTCAATCTGGGATGGGAGACTGCTCAATCTGGGATGGGAGACTGCTCAATTCGGGATGGGAGACTGCTCAATCTGGGATGGGAGACTGCTCAATTCGGGATGGGAGACTGCTCAATCTGGGATGGGAGACTGCTCAATCTGGGATGGGAGACTGCTCAATCTGGGATGGGAGACTGCTCAATCTGGGATGCATGTCAGCTCAATCTGGAGATCTTTGCTATCTGGGATATGCTTCGGCATATGGTAAAGTTCCCTTACGCAGTCTCCGAGCCCTTCATCCAACTCGTCATCTTCTGCATCTTCGCTCAACTCGCTGGAGGAGCCGCCGCCGCCGCCGCCGCCGCCGCCGCCGCCGCCGCTCCGGCCGTCCTCCTGTTCGTCGTCTCCGGCTGCGTCAATTTCGTCGCCGAACTCGTCGGTCGCCGGTTTGGTCGAAAATTTCGGCGGGCGAAACGCCGCAGCGAATTCGGCCGGGCCGAGGGCCGCAGGGGCGACGCTGTTATTACTGCTGGGCAGGTTGGCGCCGGTTGCCATGGTAACCAGCTCCTGCGGGGACACGGCCTCTGGCCAGACAGGCCGAAACTCGGCGCCAAGGAACAGCTGGGAGGGCTGGCAGCAGTCGTGACAGACGCGGCTCAAATCGCAGCTGAACCACTTGGCCTTGTCGCCAACAGCTGCTGGGTCGCGCAGGCCGCTGCTGATTCTCTCATAGGCGAGATTGTCAGGCGTCTGGCACCACTCGGCCAGGTATTCAACGGCCTGGGTGCGGGCAAGAGCGTCCGTGAAGGCGCCGACCGCTCGACGCGGCCGGGAGCGCAGGAAGGCGCGGTATTGGAAGGCCACAACAGGTCTGGGGCGGGCGCGAAGGCAGCGGCTGTGTTCGGCAGCGTTGCCTGGATAATCGGAAATAAAATAAATAGTTCAGCATGTCTTTTTATTCACTACAGAACAGTAGTTAGAGCCTTACAGCTTCAGTCGCCAAACAAATATACCCTAAAAGAGCACTTAACCTCTGAACTTCTGAAGCGTGCACTGAAAGAGGCATGGTTAGTTAACACTGAAGCATGCTTTGACCCTGAAGCATGCTGTGACCTTGAAACATGCCATGATCTTGAAGCATGCTATGACCTTGAAGCATGCCGTGATATTGAAGCATGCTGTGACCTTGAAGCATGCCGTGATATTGAAGCATGCTGTGACCTTGAAGCATGCCGTGATATTGAAGCATGCTGTGACCTTGAAGCATGTCGTGACCTTGAAGCATGTCGTGATATTGAAGCATGCTATGATCTTGGAGCATGACGTGACCTTGAAGCATGCCGTGATATTGAAGCATGCTATGATCTTGGAGCATGACGTGACCTTGAAGCATGTCGTGATATTGAAGCATGCTGTGACCTTGAAGCATGCCGTGATATTGAAGCATGCTGTGACCTTGAAGCATGCCGTGATATTGAAGCATGCTGTGACCTTGAAGCATGTCGTGACCTTGAAGCATGTCGTGATATTGAAGCATACTAAAGGTATGTCTAAACCCCCCCCAACCCTAATCCTCACCAAGCAGCGCTGGCGACGCAAAAAACTGCGCCATAGCGACGCGAATACCAACATCAACGGAGTCAACGTCGTTGCCGAACACCAGCTGGTGACGCATCGACGATGGCGGAGGCGGCGGCGGGAGCTGCGACTGACCGGACGAAGTGGCCACCAGGGAGTCCAGGTTGGCGATAGGCCGTGACTGGCTCTCCCGCATGCTGGTCAGGGCCTGATGAGGCGATTAGCGTTTGTTAATGTACATTTGTGCAAAATTATCTCTATAATGATTAACATGATAATTAGGTACCAAAACACCTGGCACTAGTTTGTCACACAATTACGTACTTATCATACGAGTAAGTGCACTGCTGGAGAGCCGTAAAGCAAAACGCTAGGATTAAAAATTCTGTAGCTAAGTGCAATCAACGGCCAAAATTGCACAGTGATAAGGATTAGGATTGAGATCAGAATCGGTATCAGGAAGGGATTCGAATAGGGATCAGGAAAGGGATTGGGATCAGGAAAGGGATTAGGATCAGGAAAGGGACTCGAATAGGGATCAGGATCGAGATTATACCAGGAAAGGGATTCTAATCGGGATTAGGATAC
The DNA here is from genome assembly GCA_002269645.1 of Macrostomum lignano. NCBI lineage: Eukaryota > Metazoa > Platyhelminthes > Macrostomidae > Macrostomum > Macrostomum lignano. Next base: position 398,286 of record NIVC01000606.1, read on the forward strand.
GGATCAGGAAAGGGATTATGATCAGGATCGGGATTAGGATAGGGATCAGGATTGGGATCCTGTCTTGACACAGGAGTTTGGATTCAAGGCAATCAATATTTTTACGAAGGAATGAAGCGAGGGAAATAGGAAGGAAAAAGGAAACAAATGCATATAAAAAGCATTTCACCTCAAATGGAAAGCATAAATACGCAAAAGGGTTAAAAAGCACTAATTAGTTAGTAAACGTTTTTATTAATTATCAATATTTTACTCTATAATAAAAAATAAAAGAAAATCTTGTGCGTGCGCGTGTGTGTACACAGTGCATACTACTCACGAGTAACACACGTAGCGAGTGATTTTTAAATCAAATAATAATAAATCGATAGAAACACACAGAGATAAGAGCATTCGCTGAGACTCACGTCCAGATACTGAAATTGGAGAGATATTGCGAGCCATGTATGCATAGCATGCTGCCATTTTTACTGCGATAATGACATGCATTTAAAAGATTGTGCTGTTAATTATGAGTAGCCAACCAAGCTATTTACCTGATTCAACTGCTTACATAGCAGTTTCTGCTCCTGTTCGGGCAAGCTGTCCAAATTGCACAGTTTTGACGCGCCGGAGTTCACCTGTAAGGAATGCCAACAAGTGCTAATCATACTACTGATAAGCAACACAAGTAGTATGCGCAGGAACTTTTTCTAGATTTTTTGAGATTCTAGCGCCAAAAATCGCAGGTGAGATGCTAGCGCCAACTAAAAATTGCAGGTGAGATTCTAGCGCCAATTAAGAATCACAAGTGAGATTCTAGCGCCAATTTAGCACCGCAGGTGAGATTCTAGCGCCAATTAAGAATCACAAGTGAGATTCTAGCGCCAATTTAGCACCGCAGGTGAGATTCTAGCGCCATATTTGGCTTCTCAAGTGAAATTCTAGCGCCATATTTAGCTACTCAGGTGAGATTCTAGCGCCAATTTAGCGCCGCAGGTGAAATTCTAGCGCCATATTTAGCTTCTCAAGTGAAATTCTAGCGCCATATTTAGCTACTCAGGTGATATTCTAGCGCCAATTTAGCACCGCAGGTGAGATTCTAGCGCCATATTTAGCTACTCAGGTGAAATTCTAGCGCCAATTTAGCGCCGCAGGTGAGATTCTAGCGCCAATTTAACGCCGCAGGTGAGATTTCTTGCAGGTAGGGCAACATGACGCCGCATTTTAATTAGGGAATGAGGGTAGACAGGAGACCCCTTGACCTCCAGCAATAATCCCGAGGCCTGGGCAGCTGCCCCCTGCCCCTATCTTCCGGGCCCCCTCCACTCTAAGAGCCTCAGGTACTGCACTGACTAACTGATTACTTAAACTAGCACGCCAAATTCTTCGCAAAACAAAACCAATGGCTCACCTTGGCGGAATCCAGATCAACCAGCAGCACCTCCGATGGCAGCTGAAAGTCTGGCCGGCCAGTCAGGAATCCCGCCGGCAAGCCGATCAGGTAGGGCGTCGGCGCCAGCAGCAGCTGCTCGGCGCCTGTCATGCCAGCGGGCAGCAGGGGATCACGGGGAACACGTACTGCAGCGGGTACAGCAGAGCCACCAGGCTCAGCACGCTGTCAGACAGGCATCCGGGATCGGCCGACTGCAGAGCCACCTTGTGCTCCAACAGCAGGGTGGCCAACACGCGCATGCACAGCCCGGCGCCCAGCCGGCTGAGCGGAGTGTGCACCGAGTAGTCGGCGAGGGGCAGGCGGGACCGGTCAGGCAGGGCCAGCAGCAGGGGCGAGTAGAGCGACTCGGGCAGCACCGACAGCTGCGGCGTGGTGAGCACACAGACTGGCAATTTGGACACTTTGACATACTGGCATAGACAGGCAATTTGGACACTTTTACATACTGGCATAGACTGGCAATTTGGACACTTTTACATACTGGCATAAACAGGCAATTTGGACACTTTGAGTCTTTGACATACTGGCATAGACGGACAATTCGGACACTTTTACATACTGGCATAGACAGGCAATTTTGACACTTTTACACACTGGCATAGACAGACAATTTGGACACTTTTACATAATGGCATAGACAGGCAATTTGGACACTTTTACATAATGGCATAGACAGACAATTTGGACACTTTTACATAATGGCATAGACAGACAATTTGGACACTTTTACATAATGGCATAGACAGACAATTTGGACACTTTGACATACTGGCATAGACAGGCAATTTTGACACTTACATACTGGCATAGACTGGCAATTTGGACACTTTTACATAATGGAATAGACAGACAATTTGGACACTTTTACATAATGGAATAGACAGACAATTTGGACACTTTTACATACTGGCATAGACAGGCAATTTGGACACTTTTACATACTGGCATAGACGGACAATTTGGACACTTTGACATACTGGCATAGACAGGCAATTTTGACACTTTTACATGCTGGCATAGACAGGCAATTTGGACACTTTTACATACTGGCATAGACGGACAATTTGGACACTTTTACATACTGGCATAGACTGAGAAAGAATGGCGTAACGCTATTATGTGAAGACTGGCTTATCGAACACCTAAAAATGTCATAAGCCCGAATCCTACCTGCAGTTTGGTGGCGCCAGGCGCGGGGGCTGGCGCGGACAGCAGGCGCAGGATCCAGGTCTCCACGGCGCGTGTATTAATAAGCGCAGATTCGCTAGCAGAGTGCGGCCTCTGCCAGCCCGACAATAAGGCCCATACGGTGTCCCTAGGAGACAGCGAGACGGTTAAAGACAATGTGCGTACATTACATTGCTGATATGGGGAGGGTGTCGGTCAGTCTGGAGCGTGTGTACATTGCTGATATGGGGAGGGTGTCGTTCAGACTGGAGCGTGTGTACATTGCTGATATGGGGAGGGTGTCGGTCAGACTGGAGCGTGTGTACATTGCTGATAAGGGGAGGGAAGCCAGTCAAGGCAATTAAACAGAGCAGTTGAAAGCGACGTACCCAAAGCCGTCAACAATGGCTCTAAGCACTCGCAGACACTCGGTCAGCTTCGAATAAAAAGCGTGATGCCCGATGGCGCACAGGCAGAGCGGCAGGTGGCCAAAGCCAGTTGTGGAAAAATTCAGACAAGCGCCATGGCGCACAGTGCCGGAGTCCTTCTCGGTGAGGGTGAAGCCGAAGCTGCGCCCAGAAGGAGGCAGCGCGGTTGGCCAGCGCGCCTCCGGCTGGCAGAAGTGCACAATGTCTGGGGGCAGGCTGAAGTCCGCGTGATCAGCTGGCGGGTAGCGGCGGAGCAGGCAGGGGCGGGCGAAGGCGGCGTCAAGCTCGGAGGTGGTTGGCGCAGGGCCAATCAGCACGACATAGTCTAGCAGGCGGGGACACTGCGACCCCAGCTGAGCACTGCTCATGGTGTTTGATCATCTGCCGGCGCCTGCAGGTATTATTAAAAATTATTAAATAAAACTCCATAGGGAGAAACAGGGAAAGAATAAGAAATTACATGGTAGCAGACATAATTCATGTGCACTTGTTATGGTAGTTTAGTTTTGCAAGTAGCCATTGGTAAGACAAAAGGGAGAAGTGGCAGGGGATGCCCTACTAAGTAGCAACTTCATTATATTATCACTTTAGCTATATGAATATTGAATAATTTAAGTGTAAATATATAAAATGGTAGAGTGAGATATAAAGTGGCATGATCAGCATATATAGTGATTGAAAACTAGAAGGGTTAGGATAAATTGCAAATGAGAAAAAGACACAATTATGCAATATAGAAATATTCTTTTTGATCTTATTGATATGTAATAATAGAACACTGCTAGAACTCTCTAGATTTTTATTATAAAATTAATTAAATTAAGAATAGAGTTATATTATCTTAGTATACTAATATCTATAGTATAGCTACATAACTAATTTTATCTCTAAACTATAATGGCCATTGACATTTTGTTCTCAGACTATTTTGCATCCAAACCAAAATGTTCACAGACCAGTTTAGCCATATTAATTGCCAAGCCATACTCAAGAAGATGGCAATAGGCCTATTTTTCCTGTGTATAGTCTGTAGTATAGTGTATAGTCGGACAAATTGGTACATAAAAAATAGTTTATACTTTGACATATAGAAGTATTAAAATAATAAAGTTAAATAAGAAAAAATGAGTTTTTAAAAAAGAAACAAAACCAATTTTGCTATATACAAAAATGCTTTATGCGTTTTGCATAAATTATTTTTTTAACCATCTATTTTTGCAAATTGCAACTTAAATATACAAAAAAATAGTTTTTTATAATTGATTATAATTAAAAATGTTATTTTAATTAGAAAACTACATATAGAAAAGCTTAGCTCTGCACTCCCTATTCATCAGAAACTGCAAAGCCATGGCTAATTGAACTAACACCTAAGGTCAAGGAGATTTTTGACTAAGAGCCATTAACTAATATAATAAAATATGAACTTTATATTAAATATTTAAAATGCCCTTTATTTTTGTGGAAATAATAATAGAATCGAATGGCTTAGAGCTAACAAATGTTTTAATCAGAATAGAATGCCCTTGCCTTATTAGGCCCTAAGCTGGAACTTGGAACCTTAGTCTTTTACTCAACTCAATGAACTTTTTAGACCTTAGTCTTTCCCTAAAATGAAATTAGAAAGAATTTTGGTGCATAACTTTAGTTTTTTGGCATACACTAGTGTGCAATCATCCATTGCCAAAATTTATTCTAGCATCAGCATGCACTTGCCACCTTCCTAACCAAAGTATGGTGTATGGCTAGCAAAAAGCATCGAATTTAAAATAATTATTTCTAACTATTATATTAAACTATATAAGAATTATTTCTTCAATTATTTGAAGTTAAATATTCTATAAAACTTTTATATAAAATTAATATTACTAATGATGGTATGGTGCTAATGCTAAAATTTTAACCATTGTTATAAGAAAAAAGAACATGGCAGAGTAGTCTCAGCCTTGTACTTGTAGTTGTAGTGTTAGTGCTACGCATTTTTCAAGTTCTTTTGGTTCAAAAATGACTCCTAAGTACTTAAATTTATGCACTTTTTCTATGTTTTGCTAATCAAAGAGAATTTGTTCAGTCTCCTGTGTGTCCTCAGTTTTTGTTCTTTTTGTCTATCCATACAATGCACAGATATAATTATTTTTGTAATGTTAAAGGAAGATTCGAAACATTTCGAAGAAAGATTCGCTTTCAAATTTTCGCCAGACTCGCCCATAAACAACAGTAGTCGTATTTGTCGTTGACAGGAAGTATTGCTCCATCAGAAGACTGAAGAAGCTTCATTATTAGAAGAAGAAAAGCAAAGTGTTTTTTTCCTTTGCTTGCTGCATATGTATCGTAGCCTGCGGCGGCATAGCCTTTATTTTTTTGCAAGGCAATTTAGCAAAAAACATAGTAAGGAATCAAATCGTACCTGCACACGTAATCGACTTATCGACTTATCGAAAAAATAACTCTTCCTTTAGACAGCCATTCGAACTAGTATTTTAAACGTAGAACATCTCTGATAAAAAACTTGGTATTTCAAAATTTATTTAAGAAGTAAAAAAGCCATGCATGCAACGTTTTGCTTCTCCTTGAACAAGTACATGATGAACATGCAAACGATCGAGGCCCCTGCATGAAGCATGCATGTACATGTATGCTCTACTACATGTAAGCACGAAAGAAATTTTGTTCTCATTAGAGAAAAGAAGCTAATATACGTGGGTAGTAAACAACTCAAAGTTAACAGAGGAACTTATAATACCAAGTGTCTAGTGTCTGTGTCAATTTATACGATACGCGGCAAACAGCAGGCTTAGTTGGAAGGCTGCCTTCCAATTCAAAACAATTTGTACGGTAAAATGCACTAACTGCGACTGCGGCGTCCTTTATAAACGATATACTGAAGTCGTCCTTGGTTAGTACATGCACATGAGTAACATGCCATGCGTATATGTATGTTGCACGAAATTTCTTGCAGAGTAGTGGAAAATTTTATTGCCTCATCGCGAATTATTTACACAGCTACATGTACATGTACGTACATGCAACACGCACCTGTAACAAACTAAGGAGAAAAGCACTAGATCTAATATTATAAAGAGTTCGACTCTATATCCACAATTCAATTGATATGTCATGCAGTGCAGTGTGCACCATTCACAGATGCATCCTGTTGCACTGTTTTAATCAATAAACGCATTGCATGAGCAGAGAAGTGGGAGAGGCTGCATAACACGCAATATTTTTCTACTTCTGTTTTTGTGCATTGCCGAGATTTGAGCCCGCAGCTCCCAAAAATGCGCGACATCCACACTCCGACTGCATCCATTCCTTTTCCCTCTGCAACACTTCTGCTACTCCACCCTTTTCCCTCTTCCTTTCTACTCACCCCCCCCCCCCATATCATCTATTCCTCTCTTTATTCCCTTGCCTTTCTGCCCCCTCTGTCCTGCTGACACAGCAGATTCAGTTGGGAGGCGAAATAGGGAATGGAAGGGCGGCTGCTCTCAATGCTGCAGGCCCCCCGTGCGCTCCCCAAGCCCTTAAAGTCGTAATCCTTCCCTTATTTTTTCCCTCTCTCCACACGGCAGCATACAGGATCTCCTACAGCAACTGCTATATACTGTAGCCAGAATATACAGGCAAGATGGTAGGGGGAGTTGGTCAATGTATGTAGCGGGGAATTCCCCTCTGCCCCACACTCATGCAGCCCCTCCTCCCTGTTCAGGGGACCAAGGTCGAGCGTATATATATACACACATACACATGCGCGGCACAGGGACATATAGGAAGAGTTGAGAGCTTGGGGAGCTGAAAAGGACTGGAAATAGAGGACCACTGACGGCAGCATATTTGGCATGGAGGGCGCCATACGGGGGGGCAGTGTTGTGGCAATAGCAGAAGGGAATGATGGGGCTTGGAAGGCAACTGGGGGATACAGGGGGATAGCAGCATGCAGTGGAGGAGGAGAAGAGGAGGGGCAGTCGAGTCTTTCACTCTCACTCTCTCTCTTCACCAGTCTCCTTCCTAAGCCTGCATCCCCTGAGGGACTGCAGACCCCCTGACTGCGCCCCCTGCATGGCATGGCGGGGCCGCAGTCCAGCCTCTCTCCTTCATTCCTCTATTTCTTGTCCTCCAAGCCTATATGCGAAAGCTGCCCGCTGCCTAGCTCAGTGCAGACTCCTTTCCCCCTCCAGATTGACTCAGCTCCGCGCTGAGCAGCAGTTCAAGGAAGGGGAAAGCTGCAAAGGGGGAGAGGGGCTGGTGTGGAGCGGAACAAAAATAACTCTTCCTTTAGACAGCCATTCGCCCAAAGCTTCCTTTATCTGGCCCACTCCTCTCTAACCTTAAATCCCCCATCCCCTTTCCAGTTCCCGTTCCATGTCCGAACTGCCTCCTTGTATAGGAAAGGAAAAAAGCGGAGAGACAGCGACAGAGGGAGGAGGAGAGAGAGAGAGAAAAAAAAAACGAAGAGTTGTTCGGTGGGTCGGCCGGCAGGGCGGATTTGGGACTGCGACAGAGGGGATTTGGAATCGGCGGGGAGGATTGGGATCCCAAAAAGTCGCTCGAGGCAGAGGGGCGAGAGAGAGAGAGAAAATAAGGAATTAGGGAAGTGTGGCAGATTGGGGTGGAGGGGTGAGGGAAGAGCTTCAGAGCGAGTGCAGTCAGTCTCCGTACGACTGCACCCTCCTCGCCACTGTCCCGGCCAGTGTGGGTTGTCATGACTACGGCGCATTGATTGACAGAGTCCCCTGCCTCTCCGTGTACCGCAGTCCAAGCCTCTGTCGCTACCCCCACAGTATGCCTCCCTGTCGCCCTCTGAACACGAGGAGAGACTTGCTGCCCCGCGGCCGCCAACCTCAAGCTGATTTCTTCTCGCTTCCTCTGCCCGGTTCTTTGCGTCCTCCTCCTTTCTTCTCCTCCCCCCCCCTGCCCCCAAGCGGGGGAGAGGGGAGAACCGGGATTGCCGGGAGCCGATTGGTGGCTGGGCAGGGGACACCGCACTCGGGAGGGGGGATAGGGGAGGGTTCCACGGCGACTCCTCTCTCCCGGCGGGACCGAGCGGGCCGGCATCTTCTCCCGTTCGCAAGCCCAGAGCAGGCCCGTCGCGGGAGTCGGAGCACCAACTCAGCTCTTGCCTTGCGCTTTACCCAGATCTTCGAGTCGCAAAGTAGAGAGCGATCGCGTCAGGCGTTCTCCCAAAAAGGAGCCCTCCTGTTTTCCTTACTCTCGTCCCGCTCCGGCAATCGAGTGAGGCCCGAGCGCTCGCACCAGGGTCTTGCTTGCTCCCCTCCCCAGAGCCTGCACCCTCACTCCGCGGCTCCTTGGCTCCCCTCCGCTAAGCACTCACTATACTACATTTTGTCCCTCCCCCACCCTCATCTACCCCGAGCCATCATCTTCTCTCTAATATCCCATCCTCTTGCCTTCTCCTCCCATCCCCTTTTTGCCACTCTCTCGAATCCTGCGCCTCGAATGCTTGCCGCCGAAGGAGGCGCCAGAGCGTACAGCTAAGCAAGCAGAGCGCAGTGCGCCTCAGCCGGTGCCGAGCATCGCTTCCAACGCCCTTCCTCCCCTCCCCCTTTATCCCCCTTTTCCTGCTCCTGACCACTTTCATTCTCCATCCCCGTAGGTCATAAACAAACAACGGGACTGAGAGGTCTCATTTCTATCTACTCAGCTACTCATCGGGCTCAGGTCAGTAACCGTACCAGCAGGATTGCTAGCAGCCGGCCTGTTTCTATCTGCATCGTTGTCTCCTGGCTGCAGCTAAGCGCCGGTGGTACCAGAACTGAAGCTCTGAATGGCCCAGCGAGTCGGGTAGGCCAACTCTGAGCGGACACGACAGCGCATCTCTTCACTGAGTGCCGATTCGTTTCAATCACAAAATTTTTTTCTCGGAAAAATGGACTTCGAAGTTCCACATGGCATGCAAGGACCGCCGATGTCCTCCATGGCCGGTCCTTCGCCCAACAGATACCTGCAGCAGCTGCCGCCACCTCCGTCCCCCGATTTTGGACCACCGCCGCCGCCGCCACCGCATTCGATGGGCCCTCCGCCACCGCCGCCACCGCCTCCGTCGCAGATGATGCCAGGCCCAGGCTGGGGCTGCGGACCGCCGCCCATGTGTCCGCCTGGGCCGCCGATGCACCCCCATCCGCATCACCACCAGCAGCAGCACCATATGGGCCCGCCGCCGCCTCCGCCGCCGCCCCCTCCGCATCAGTCGCACATGCTGCCGCCGCCGCCACCGCCACCGCCACCCGGCGGGATGTTCTTCCGACCGCGGATACCGCCGTACGTGGGCACGCCGGATGTCCGCATTCACGAGATGAACAAGCGGCTGCAGCAGAGGCCGGATGTAAGCGAAACTTTTCTAATCTCTCTCATTGCAATCGAATTTCAAAAACTGGTACTCAAATTTATGTTGATAAACTTGCCCCGGAAAATGCAGGGCGACTGTGACGGACAGAACCTGTGGTGGGACCAATTCGCCACCGAATTCTTCGAAGATGATTCCGTTATGACAATCCAGCTCATGCTGGAAGACGGGCCTAAGCGATACAGTGAGTCTGCAGTTGCTTTGAAATTCCACAGCTTACCTGACCAAAACTGAATCACCGTAAAAACATCTCTCCATCTATGAGCTGAACCAAAATGTAACTCGAAGACTTCAATCAATCACCTCGGCAACTTCCTGAAGAATCAGTCTTTCACCCACCTTGAAAATCAGTCCTTCACCCACCTTGAGAATCAGGCCTTCACCCAACTTGAGTATCAGTCCTTCACCCAGCTTGAGTATCAGTACTTCACCAACCTTGAGAATCGCCCGTACACCCACAACTTGAGAATCGCCAGTACACCCCACACCTTGAGAATCGCCCGTACACCCCACACCTTGAGAATCGCCCGTACACCCCACACCTTGAGAATCGCCCGTACACCCACAACTTGAGAATCGCCAGTACACCCCACACCTTGAGAATCGCCCGTACACCCCACACCTTGAGAATCGCCAGTACACCCCACACCTTGAGAATCGCCCGTACACCCCACACCTTGAGAATCGCCCGTACACCCACATTGATAATAATAATATAATAATTGATTACACCTGCTCTGATGGGCAGATGTGCAACCGACAGCTCAGCCGCAGCTATTGCGCGGCGCATCTGAGGGCTGCTTACGGCTGTTCAGTCCAAGGACACACACCCTCAATTACCCCAGCTAATGCTGGCAATGTAGAGTTAAGTGCCTTGCTCAAGGACACAAATTGTTCCAGTGGGATCGGGAATCGAACCCCGACCTTCAAGTCGTGAGTCCGACGGTCTAGCCACTAGGCTACAACCCCTGTTGGCTACAACCCCTGTTGGCTACAACCCCTGTTGGCTACAAACCTTGAGCAGGCTTACTATAGCTCGCATGAATCTTGCAAGTTTCATGATCAAACTTCTCATTTGGCTCTCCAGCATTGCTTAAACGAACACTTCTACCAGTGTCTCGCAAACTTCCTCCGAAGACGTCGATCAGCGAAAACAACCACAAACCCCCCCCCCCCACAGCAATCGGCAGGACGCTGATTCCGCGCTATTTCCGTAGCATCTTCGAGGGCGGCGTGGTTGACCTGTACATATTCCTGAAGAACGCCAGAGAATCTTTGCACGGACCCACCCTGACGCTGGACTGCGAGCGAGGCGAGATGCACGCAACTCACGTGAAGCCGGTCCTGACCAACGTTGTTACGGAGGGCCGCCTCGTTCTGGACTTTGCGTTCGACGAGCTGATGCGCATTCGCGGCTGGCTGTTCCAGATACGCAGCTGCAGGGAGATGATTCCCAGGCAGGTTATGTGCGGTCATCAGGTGAGTCAGGTGGCAAATCGAGGGCAGCATAATGCTTGTATGCTTGGGAAAGCCGACTACAACCGGCCTAAGAAAGGCTGCACTTCAGTTGATATTAGAATGTTTATTATTACTACCGCATGTACAGAAACGTTAATTGGTACATTTACCTATCCATAAACCTCGGGAGAGTTATTGTAACTCTGCATAGACCATGGGATAGTAACCATTCCTCGATCGGTACGTACCCATATACCCATCTACTGACCTCGGAAGAGTATCAGAACCTCTCTAATTACCTCGGAAGAGTAGCTGTACCTCTCTATTGACCTCGGAAGAGTAGCTGTACCTCTCTATTGACCTCGGAAGAGTAGCTGTACCTCTCTAATTACCTCGGAAGAGTAGCTGTACCTCTCTATTGACCTCGGAAGAGTAGCTGTAACTCTTGACTTACTTGACTTAGCTGCAGGGGGCTCCATGCGTCCGGAAGCAGCGAGGAGGCGTTGCCACCCATTTCGCTAACCCCTGGCGACCACGGGCAGCTAGTGCTGCGGTGTCGCGCAGGGAATTCTGGTGGTGCCGGTGTCTGTAGCGCGGTCCCTCTCCGGAGAGTCCAGGAGGTGGATTGTCGCTCGCCCGGTAGCCCTTAGGTAGCGGACGAGCTGGCAGAGATTCTCGGACCTGAAAACGTCGGAGAGGTCCGGGTTTGGGCCGAGGTAGGTGAGCCTGTCCTGAGTAAAGGCGGGGCAGTCACAGATAAAGTGCTCTGCATTCTCGACACCGGAGAGGCAGAAAGGGCATTCCTCAGAAAGGGAGGTGGCGATGCCTGGCAAAACAGCCATGACCGGAGAGGGCCATGGTCACCGCCCTGATGTCCCTGTGGTTGAGTCCAAGCAGGGCCCTGCGCAGGGCGCAGGGTAGCTGGACCTCTCTAATTACCTCGGAAGAGTAGCTGTACTTTCCCGAATTCCCCGAAAGGATAACCTATCCATAGAAATATCAAAGTCCTCCCATAGACTTCAGAAAGGCACCATGGATACCAGACAGGTAAGCATCATCATAGATAACGGTAGCATGCTACCCTCAAGACCATGTAAAGCGATGCTTTCAATGAACTTAGCTAACTTCCATAGGCGCGGTAAAAACATCTTACGTACCGCTTAAACCTTTCAGGACATTCATATGCTTGAGCAGATGGCTAAGAACGTCACTCGGCAAGGTGTCACGTGTCACACTCTGCACTTTCTGCGCCTCTGCGTCATCCTTGAGCCGATGCAGGAGCTCATGAGCCGCCAGAAGGCGTACGGGCTGCAGCCGAGAGACTGCCTTAAGACTACGCTATTCCAAAAGTGGCAGCGCATGGTGGCTCCACCAGGTTAGACAATTGTTGCAGTGCCCTTTTAGGAAATCACGGAAATCTCTAAATCTCAGTGCTCTTATCTGAAATCTATACAACACGTCTACCTCTCCCTCCAGACACCCTCTCCCAGCCCTCCCTATAGACACTCTCCCAGCCCTCCCTCCAGATACCCTATCCCAGCCCTCCCTATAGACACTCTCCCAGCCCTCCCTCCAGATACCCTATCCCAGCCCTCCCTATAGACACTCTCCCAGCCCTCCCTATAGACACCCTCTCCCAGCCCTCCCTCCAGACACCCTCTCCCAGCCCTCCCTCCAGACACCCTCTCCCAGCCCTCCCTCCAGACACCCTCTCCCAGCCCTCCCTCCAGACACCCTCTCCCAGCCCTCCCTCCAGACACCCTCTCCCAGCCCTCCCTACAGACATCCTCTCCCAGCCCTCCCTCAAGACACCCTCTCCCAGCCCTCCCTACAGACACCCTCTCCCAGCCCTCCCTCCAGACACCCTCTCCCAGCCCTCCCTCCAGACACCCTCTCCCAGCCCTCCCTATAGACACTCTCCCAGCCCTCCCTCCAGACACCCTCTCCCAACCCAATGGCACACTAACCGATCTCAGTAGAGTATCGTATCGTACGTAGTTTTGTCGCTAAGCATTTCAGCAGAACCCTGAAAGCGATTCCTCAACCCCGATTTCTCTTCGATCCCAGAGTCAAATCGCCAGCCAAGCAAGCGGAAGAAGCGCAAAAACAACAACAGCAACGCAAACAGCGGCGATGCTGCTGGCGCTGGCGCTGGCGGCGGCGGTGGCGGAGGCGGAGGCGGCGGCAGCAAAAGCAAGAAAAAGGCTTCAGCAGCAGCAATGGCGCCAGCTGCAATTCCTAACTTTGCTCAGCCTGGGGTCAGTGTTTGTCATTGTACTTTTATCAATGCTGTCTCAAAAACCGCGTGTACATGTCCTAGTCCGCTCAAACCGCCACAGGACGTGATGATTGTCGGCGAACCGACTCTAATGGGCGGCGACTTCGGCGAAGAGGACGAACGGCTCATCACCCGGCTGGAGAATCGCCAGTTCGATCACACAGTTGCGGCGACGTCTTCTTCGTCGCATTCGAGGCACCCGGCGTCGATGTCTATGGAGCCTCCGCCGCCGCCGCCGCCGCCGCCGCCTCAGCAGTCGCCGCACATGATGCAGCAGGGCCCGATGCTTCAGCCGCCGCTGATGCCTCATCCTCATCAGCAGCATCCTGGCCAGCTTCACCATCAGCACCAGTTAATGCAGAATCAACAACAGCACCAGATGCTGCCGCCGCCCCATCATCCACAGTTTCCCGTGTCGTCCTCGACTCCAACGTCGATGATGATGGCGCCACCGAGCCTGTCAATGATGATTGACGAGTTTGGCGGGGGGTGCGGCGGGATGCTGCCTGTCAGTCAGCAGCAGCAAACGCCAGTGGGTAGATTTACCAGTCTGCTCAATCATCAGGATTCGAAGCCGGGGACGCCTGTGCAAATGCCTCCCTACTCAATGGCTGGTGAGCAAGCTCAAAAGTTAGATAGATAGACAGACAGACAGACAGACAGACAGACAGACAGACAGACAGACAGACAGACAGACAGACAGACAGACAGACAGACAGACAGACAGATAGATAGATAGATAGATAGATAGATAGATAGATAGATAGATAGATAGATAGATAGATAGATAGATAGATAGATAGATAGATAGATAGATAGATAGATAGATAGATAGATAGATAGATAGATAGATAGATAGATAGATAGACAAATTTCTTTTTCCATCCCTGCAGACTCTCCGCTAAGCGGCTCAAAGTCGTCCGGCTTCGCGAGCGCTGGCAGCGGCTGGTCATCGTCAATGCTCGGCTCTTCCGACAGCGGCATCATGACGCCTCCTCCGCAACAGGTGTCGCAACCGCAACAGCAGCAGCAGCAGCCTCCACCTCCACCTACGTCGTCTGCGGCGCCCCCGGCGCCGCCACCACCGGCGCCAACGCCGCAGCAGACGCAGCCGTCTACGTCAGCATCATCCTCATCCTCATCATCTTCATCATCTTCATCTTCTTCTTCTTCTTCTTCATCAGCGTCGTCGTCGTCTTTGCATTTCGTCGGCAGCGGCAGCGGCTGTGCAGGAGCTGGCGGAGTTGGGGGCAGCGGCGTCACCAGCAGCGCAAACGGCAGCAGCGTCGTTTTGGAGTCAGCAGCTGTCGACAGCAGCGGCGGCGGCGGCAGCAGCGGTGGCAGCAGCGGCGGCAGTGGGCCGGATAACTGCAGCTCAGAGAGTCCTCCATCGTCCACTTCAGCTGGCGGTCCGACTGCCAGTCAATCGCACGAATCATCCGGGGCCGCGGCCGGTGTGGGACTCGAACCCACGGCCATCACTGCGTGACCTTCCGCCGTAAATTCTACCCTAAACAGCTCCCAAAAAATTATCAGACCCGATCTCCATCGGATGTTTCATCCAGTGGCTGCGGTCGGCGGTTTGTTGCAGATCCGACGGCCATCCCCGCAATCTAGCTTGAGCATTAGCTTCACGCTCATCGCCGAGTGTAAGTATGTACCTGTTGTATTCTAACGCTGCACTCAGTCTGCACGATGAGGGATCAACTCGGTTTTCAAGTCCGATTTGCTTTGAATCACATTCGAACATAAGCAAAAATGCAGAACGCCTCGCACCTGTGCTTTGATGTCTTGTCCACGCGCCCGAGCTGCACTGCTCTCTTCATTCTATGGTAGCCATGAATGCAGTATGCCATATCGTAGCAACTTTTCAATTTTAACTTTGTTTAAAAACACGTTTTGTCCAGTATTTCTCAATGCTCTCTGACCGAGAGGAGCCGCAGGCAAACCCCGTGAGCTCCGGGCCTCACCATTGCGAGTCGTGTCGCTGTGATTCAGCTTGCTCCCTCCCTGCAACCCCGTATTCCTTAAATGCTGCAATTACAGCTGAACATTTTTTAATATTCGTTGGATTTGCCTCCTTATTAATGCTTCTCTGAGTTCCCATTCCTAATATTGCTTCAATGCCGTTTGTGTGTGAGAAAGGAACCTTTATCTGTTAAGGTTTACAGGTAACACTGCAATGTAAAATGTTGGGTTTTTTGACAATTCCTTGATAGAATGGAAGCTTATGGCTGCTGTTTATGGCTTGTACACAGTTCTCTGTGCCTTGGGATAGCTCTCACGGGCCAGTTTTCTAAACCCCAAAAATTATCCATCCATGCCAGAAGTCGGTTTTTTCCTCACGGGCCAGATAGAGAATCTAGCATATGACTGCGGGAGGGGATAGAGAATAGAGGAGAGGAGATAGAGAAGAGAGAGGAGAGGCTAGAAGAGACGAGTGTAGAGAGGAGAGAAGAGATATGGTAGTAACAAACATTGAGCGGGCCGGATTGCTATTGTGAAGTCTCAAAGGACCCCTAGAACCGGATAAAGAGGCTTCGCGGGTCGGAGTCTGCCAACCTATGTATGCGGAATCGAACTTATAGGGACTCAAAAGTGAGAAAAGTTCAAATTTGAGATAAAAATTCCATTTAGAACTATACTTCACTCGAAGACAATGTGTTTTTTATCCTATCCGATGTGTGCTGATTTCTTATTATTTCTTGGTCGAGCGAAAATTTCGCCCGGTTACCCAGTATTTTTCGTGTTTGGGCAGCTCGCATGTCCAGAAAGGCCATGCAGCAGCCACCAGCAAAAATGTGCATCAGCGGTTTTCTAGGGTCACTGTGTAACTATTGCAAGCTTTGCGTCAGTCGCCAGTCTCCTAATCGCACTTTCTTAGTAGAAATAGACACCAAGGCAGATTGAACGGCATACCAGCTGCATGTTCTCATTGGTTAAAAGTGTAGAAATTCCTAGAAAAAACAGCCAATTTGAGCTAAGCATATCCAAAATAAAAGCAATGGATCATGATCTATTTTCAGATATTGCATTAGATTGTAATTCATGTATGCGAACTACGAGCGAGTACACCAAGAGAGACGTTTTCCTCGTTTAAAACAATTTGTCACACCAAAGACGAATGAAGTTCATCTGTCTTTATAATATGGGCATCTGAATCAATATCAACATTAGTGCATGCTTTACTGCTTATTATATTAATTTCACGATGAAGCATACTTTATTAATGTGTAAATTAAGTAAAGCCATACAAACATGCTGTATGTAAAACACGCTGTCATTTTGTATTGTCACCTGCACTGCAGTACGACTTAAAAATTCGCGCTTGTTATATTGATTTTGTGCTTTACACACTGCAGATCTCTCTCTATATATACTGTCCTGTCATGTTGTTGACACATTCTCTGCATTATATATATATATTTAATATAATTATATACCTATTGTCAACTTGTTGCGACATCTGCATACACCGCCATAAAATTGCCTGTTTAAAAAAAGGAAAATACTACAACTGATGAATATGTTGCATCGATAATGCGTTCGGCGAACGCCGTTTGAACTCGTTTAATTCTTTGTTGCGATATACACTAGTAGTGACTCATGAAACCGGCAATCCTGGAAAATTACACTTGACAGGGTTGGAGAACTACACTAATTAGTGTCATCATTACATCGGCACGCAATCTAAAAAACTTGTGATGCGGCTGCCACCAGACCGCCACCAGACGGGACTACCGGTCTGTAACAGACGAAGTTTCTTGACCCTAACTGTATATTAGAAATGGACGATTAAGGGACAACTATGCGCAGGACTGTCTCGTGGTGCTCATCCTACGGGGACTTATTTAGAAGCATTGTTACTGCTATGATTGTTTAATTGAATTCGGCTCATACTTGGTGTGATCTTCCACCCTGATCCTCAGCTTCTATTCCATGTCCTGCGACCGATGCACTCACTACTTATCACATTTCATGCCACGTCTCTTAGTATAAATAAGCAAACAGACCGAAGCAAACGAGTTGAATATATAGCTAATGCCCTGAATTACTGGCCCTCCTTACCCGCTCGGTTATAATTAAAAAGGAATTAATAAGTTAGGATTGAGAAATTAGGAGATGATGAGCCAATGGGGGGGATACCGGGCCGACTACACCACACATGGGCATATGCAGCGCAATAGAGAAAGAAATACCTAATTGCAGACGCAGCCGACGGGCAGGGCTGCTTGGCACAGTGGTCGTCGGATGGTCACGGCGCGGCTGCAGTCACGGACGATCAGTCCAGACGAGACGCGCCAGGAGGTAAAGCCAAGGGAAGTCACAGCTCAGCACGTGGTTACAGCTCTCAGCACATGGTTGCAGCTCGCACGTTACAGCTCAGCACCCAAAATGGAGAAGGGGCTCCGAACGGTTGTTTTACAGCTCCGAAGGTCCGTAATGAAACGGAAGGGGAAGGGAGGAAAGGTTGTGAAAGGTAAGGGTATAAGAAAACCTTAAACAGTGAAGGAAAGGGTAAAACCGTAGCCGCTCAGGGCTCAAAACAGTGTAGCTCTTATTTATAGCCCTGAGATCAAGCGTCACGCAATCTCGTGAGCGTGATGCGTGATATTGAAGGCCTTGACTTGTCGTTGACCTCCGTTACCAAGCAACCCTGACGACGTCACCCGTCAGCCGCTCTGTGATTGTGAGAAAAAGATTTATGATGGGGGATTACGTACGTAACAAGCAGAAAAAAGCTTGGGGAGATAAAAGTCCAGAAAGGGTCATGTCACACGCATGAATGATTTCGAACAATGAAAGCAGGTGGAGTTGGTGCGCGGGGGAGTGGGGTGGGCGATAAGCCATGATCGAGTTATATCGATGACTCTCATCTCATGGGTCTTCACGGGGGGGGGGCAGGAATCACAATGAAAGAAGGGAGGGCGCGCAAAATTAGTCGGGGACCAGGAGTGCCTACATCAGTGTGATTAACAGACAAAACTATATTTTTCCTTATTGATTTGCATGTTATGTAACATGTGTAACATACTAATTTGAATAAAAAGGAATTAAAGTGACTATTCTTTGGTGAAAATGGTTTGCAGTGCCAGAATTTTGCTGTCTGTTGTGAAGGACACTTTGAACAATTTTGGATGTTCAGAAAGAAAGCCATTCAAAGAAAACATTCAAATATGCTCAACGCTCGTACCAAAAATGGCCTAAAATTTGAATGAACTGGACTAAGGCGAGGCAAACACCTTTTTCCGTACTCACTGAATAGTTTTATACGCTTGAAAACTAAAAAATCTAATTTGACTGCATCAAATGCTTTTTAAGTTAGGAAAGTAAAGGAAATATGATTTTTGTTTATTTTTACTGTTTTAATCCTGTTTCTTAGAAGAACAGGTGGAGTCTGCGATAATCATCAATAGATAGATGTTTATGTGTCTTTACTCTTTAACCCAGGGATAAATATGTAATGTGTAAAATTTACTCAATGTATATTTAATACGTTTTCCTGCATGTTTTGTGCTTCGCTAGGCCTATAGATAGACTATATAACGGGTATTATTAGGTCTATCATATCACCCACACCAGTTACCAGTAGATTACTAGATTACTCACTGTAGTGTATATTCAATTATTCATCCTTATGTCATGTCATCGACATTTTCATGCTAAGCTTGTGACTAGAGGCATATGCCTAAGTGGAATCTAACTAGGCGCTATATGTGTATATTATTATTTAGACCTTAGGCCTACTATTACTAGACTTTTAGATAAATAAGTTTTGCTAGGTGATAGCCTATAGGCCTAGGTTAGATTGGCAATTGCCATGCCTGCACAAGTTTTGTGCAGCTGTAAGCTGTGCAAATTTTCAAATTTTGTGAAATGCACAAAAAATGAAGAAATCGGCGATTTTCCTCTTTCGTTCGTTAAATTATTTTTTCGACAGAAACAAGTTGTGACTACTGAGTAATGTCAGAAAACGACAGTAATGGGATGCTGGGACTTAAATTTTTCTCGGAAAGTTGGATGGAGTTGTTTAACTAAAGACAAACGGTAATGGTAAACGACATGTAACGACACAGCACAGCTCCAGCGAGGGACGCAGTTGTCCAGGAGGGATGATGAATGTAGGTGCCGCTGGGTGCCCAGCCATGTTGCAGTTCGAGTAAAATTTAATAAAATTTAACAAGTGAAGACTCAATGCGATAAGTCAAAGCTCATGCGAGAGTGGGAAGGGGAGCAAGGAGCAAGTGCAAGCTGCTGCCTATACTCCGCCACGAACCGAGTAGGTGAGTAGTGCCATAGACATGTGTCAGCAGCAACCCCATGTCCTTTCCACTACTGCCACATCATTTTTTCAATAGGCACAATTTCAAATGCTGCCACGTCACTTTTTCGCGTCTACGCACCGATTCAAATCGAAAAAATAATTTAACGAACGAAAGAGGAAAATCGCTAAGAAATCCCTTTTTCTATGCAAATAAGATAGTCAATTGATTTTCTCATTTTCTCATGTTAAAATCTCAATCTCATGTAGGCCTAAAATCATTTTAATAACAAATTTAACATTGATGCATATAACATGGGATAGGCTCTTTAGTGAAAATAGAAACCTTCATCTTCATAGAAACCTGGATAAAATTCTTACCAATCACTTGACACTTATTTTAAGTATAATAAATATCATAATATTATTTGATTAGACAGGGCCTAAATGTTCTAGATTTTTGTTGGCCCTAAAATGGTAGCTGCAGATAAAAATTGGACCTTTGGACCTTGCAGATTAGGTAGGCCCTATTGCCTATTATACATATATAGATGACACTTGAGTACATTTTTATAAAAAAGCAAATATCTTTGTGTAGCCTAGATCTAAATAAAATAAAATTAATAATCAATTAA
Source organism: Macrostomum lignano (assembly GCA_002269645.1). Lineage (NCBI taxonomy): Eukaryota > Metazoa > Platyhelminthes > Macrostomidae > Macrostomum > Macrostomum lignano. The sequence goes on from NIVC01000606.1 coordinate 418,313, forward strand.
TAAATTGAAAGTATTAGTTGCACTATTGCATACCTAAAGGACTTATCAAAATGCAAAGCATATAATTTTGTAAAAAAAGCTTTTTTTATTGCATAACATTAAATATAATGAATAAAAAGGCAGCCTTGGCTGCATAAATGTTATTCTACTTTTCAAATATTTATTCTAGCTTGAGTGGAAATGTGACAATATTGTTGTGGTGGCCTCGAGAGTGAATGAAGACAAATAAATATGGTAGAAGCAGAATTGTAGCAGTAGCACTTGACAGTAAATTGGTTCAGCGTTATTACTAATGTTGGCTGCAGATTTGGTTTATTGTTACATCTTGTACTTTGATTAACAATGCGCTAGTGGCTATGCAACAATAGAATAATTAGGTTAAGCAGTAAAAGTGGCGTGGATAAAACTGTGGCAGAGAAAAGGCAAATGACTAAACAAAGGCAGTCAGAGCCTACAAGCTACACAGGCTCGCAAGGGTGCAAGAGGCTAACATAGTTAAACAGACTACAGACCCCAGACAGGGTGGCGGCAGAGTTGAAGTCTAAACAGTAGGGCAGACAGGAGTGCCCAGAGTGAGAGGTGGGGCTAAAGGTGGAGTGAGAGACAAAGGGAGAAAAGGCCCCGAGTGCACGGCCAGACAGAACTGATAAAGACCGGGCTGGGGGGTGGCGCGCGAAAGAAATTAGTATAATTAATGCGGCGTATTTCTATTGGCTGAATGGCTGACTGAGAAAAACAAGAACAGAAATTATTGATCGCGCACTGTACGCAGGGTTTACAATTGTACGCAGTTGAATAAAATTCTTAGGGCACTACTTATAGTAAACATGAGAATATAGAACTAGTAATATTTAAAGATTGGTACTGTATGTCAAAATGGCCCTTGGTGGGGCTACTGAAACTGGAAATGTCACAGGAAATACTAGAGATAGGCCCCACTCTAGGCTTAGGAATATAAGCCTAGGCTTAAAATGTAACTTCTGGCCAACCTAGCCAATCTGGCCACTATAAATTGTGGTAGACTAGGGATAAATTACAAGTGCCCATCTAAAAGAATATAAACAGTAATAATTAGATGATGAGACATTTAGTCTAAATAAGACATTCATAATTGCTCATGCAGTTTATCTAAAATTGCTTTAATTTTTGCTTTAGGGTTTCTTTCATATGTAAGTCACATTTTTGGTCAAAAAGTAAGTTGCATAGCCAGTGTAAATCATTAAATCAAGTAATTGCGCATGTATACTTAGGAAGTTATGGCCTATATATATCCCTATGAATAAATATAAACAAAATGAATAAAAACATGTTACAGCTTTAGGCCCAAAATAAGTAGGAAAACTACAGGAAAACACATTAGCAATTTTTGCTATAATTATTTATTATCTAATATTTTTCCTCTTACAAAAAGCATAATTTAGCATATTAAAATGTTTTCTAACTAGGGTAATAAAACCATCTTGTTAAAAAGTAATAACAGTAAGAATTTTTGGAAGAAATAAAAAAACTAAATATAATTTTAATAGGTTAGGAATTGAAAAAAGATTTTTTAAACTAAAAACAATAGTTTAAGTTTTAATGGCTTTGTATGTTATAATGACTTTTTATGCTAGAACTTTCCTTTTTTGTTTAATTTAAAGAAAATTTAAAGCCTTTCTTTTTGTATGTCATAGTTTTTTTAATAAGCCATTTCTATGAAAAAGATGACATTTTGTTATAATCCCAATGAAAGCCAGACTATATATTTATGATGTTTTTCTCTGTAAAATGTATTTTCCTCTTTCTAGTTTGTACTTGCTTTGTATTCTATCTAATTATATTGCAAAGGTAATCATTCACAAAAAGCCTTTTTATTTGAATTTGCCTTCAACTATAGAAATTGTTTCTACATTTCTAGCTATAGATTATATATTAGTTCTACTTAAATTTCACAATTAATAAGTCTTAAAATCCCAAAAACCTAATAATTATAAAACTACTGATACTTCAAATGAAATATGAATCACAATAAATACAATATGTAACTTATTTAAATATTATCCTGTTTAGAAAAAAAACATGGTGCTAATTTGGCAGGGTCCAAACTCAGGATGCTAGAATTAAAGTTGATTTCTCACGATATTTAGTAGGATATGAATGCCTAAAAAATTACACAAACAATTTTAAGCATAAATTGGCTATGGGAATTGGCAAGGTCTTGTCAAGAACACACAAAAATTGACTAATTAATATCAAGTAAGACACCCTTACCTCTTGCATTGTGATTAAGATAGTTTATACCCTAATGGAACCAAAATGCTTTATTCTTATAGCATCTTGTGCAGGGCAGGAAATCAATTGGCAAACTTATTTGCCAATTGATTTCTGTCTGGACAACTGCTGAAAGAGCAAGCATGGGATGCTCACTTCTGTACTTTCATTTTCACTTTTGCTCACTACACAGATATTGTTATAATTCTATTTGATAGTTACTTTTGTTCCTAATTATTTAGCACCGTCTCTGTGAATTGCATGATGCCGCTTCCGCCACCCCCGCCGCCTCCTCCGCCTCCGCCGCCGTCATCGTCTGGGCCTCCGGCCCCGCCTGCGGCAGGCAAGAAGGCCACAGGCAATCGCGGCGCCCTGCTAGGCGACATCCGTAGCGGCGCCCGGCTGCGCAAAGTGCCCGACAGCCAGAAGCGGGACAGAAGCGAGGCCCAACTGGGCGGCAGCAAGTCCGCCCCGCCACTCTGCAGCTCCAGCAACAACCGCCGAACGTCGGTCTCGTCAGCTTCTACTGACACTTCCAGCGGCGGCTCTGGTGGCTCCACAGGCGGCGCCGGCGTCGGGGTCCCCATAGGCGGCGGCAGCGTCGGTTCGCTGTTCCAGCAGGAGTTGGCCAACAAGTTTGCCAGCAGGGCCTCTAACGGCGCTCTGCCGGCGCAGAACGGCGCCAGACTGTCGTCCACCAAGCTGCCGCCCCCGCCGCCGCCGACGTCGCAACCAACGCAGGCGCAGAGACAGCAGGCGCCGATGCGTCCAGCTGACCGCGGCGCCGCGCCGCCTCCGCCGCCGCAGAGCAAGAAGCCCGCATTGAGTCCGGCTAAATCGCAGCAGCCATCCCGACCGCCGCCACCTCCGCCGCCGCCGTCGCAGCACTCCAGCCGACGCTCAGCGCCCGAGCCGCCAGCCGTGCCCGCCCGCAGCCGCCCGGTCAGCACCGGCGGCGGATATGCGCCGCCTCCGCCCCCGACCCCTGCGTCCTCGGCGCCATCCCGGCAGCCGCCGCCTCCGCCGCCTCCGTCTCGGCCACCAACTGGTCGCTCGGTCACGGCGCCTGCGCCGCCTAAATCGCGCTCGTCCGCCCCACCTGCGCTGGCCGACTTCGAGACCCGGTTCAAGTTCAGGCCGCCCAGCTCGCTGCCGCCGCCGAAGAAGTTCACCGGTACTGAGAAGTTCAAAGCCAGCGTGCCGCTGCCCCGGCACAGTCACTGAATCCTCAGCTATCGTTTTTAATTCCCCGCATATTCTAGCGTCTCCCTAGTCTGTTGCTGCGCCTTCAAGCCAAAAAAGCTGGAGCGACGTCTTGGTTTTCAGCTGCAAGATTATTTTTTGAAATGCGCTATTTTTCTACGAATAACAACTAGAACAGAAAATCCAGTCTCGCACAAGTCTCCAATATGCCGGGCAGTCTGGTCTTCCTGAGTTTTTTTAATAATCACAATATTTCTGTTTCCAAATTTGTCTGGAGCGAATTGCAAGTCTGGGACCAGGTTGAGCTGACATTTTTAACACAACCTGTGCATCTCCGTTTTGCCTGGCGGGCTATCATTTTATCGTGCAATGACGCGCTTCTGTCTTACTACCAAATCCAGCTCTGCCTTTGCTGCCGCCACTGTAAACTGGCTTCTGGTATGTCATTGCAGCTCTCTTCTCTGTCTATCTCTCTAATACCCCTCTCTCTGACTCTCCTGATGTCTCCTAGCTGACTCTGTCTCACTCTTCTCTCTCTCTCTCTCTCTCTCTCTCTCTCTCTCTCTCTCTCTCTCTCTCTCTCTCTCTCTCTCTCTCTCTCTCTCTCTCTCTGACTCTCCTGATGTCTCCTAGCTGACTATCTGTCTCACTCTTCTCTTTGACTCTCTCTCTCTCTCTCTCTCTGTCTGTCTTTCTCTCTAACTCTGTCTCCTCTTTACAGTTTTCGATATCCCACTCTTTTTTCGCTCTTCCCACCAATGAAATCAGAAAGCCTCATATTTACACCTGTTTCATATTTAATATTCGAGTGTCTCAAAAGCGTCTCCCCAGACTCAGTCGCAGGGTCAAGGCAGCTTTCTGTTTGTTGCAGTTGATCCTCATGAGCACAGCTCAGACCATTTACTGAGGCAAATTGAATTGCGCAGATTCCATATAAAATCATATATAAAATCAATTCGCCTATATCTATGCATTGCTCTTCTGAATAGTCAACTGCTGCATGACACAAACTCTCCCATTTACCCCGAGTGGCACCCGCCTGCACACATTCCTGCGTCCTTCATTTCAGTTATCAGATTTATTGTCTTCAGTGACCAATTGTATAATTAGCCTGGTCTGTCATTAACACGTGTGCATGGCAATTATTTATATATTAATTTTCTAAACCGCGTGCACACTGACCGCCAGCTTTGTTCTTTTTATATAGGATTTGGATTGCTAGCACAAATCTATACAATGTATGTCTTTTGAGTTGTAAAAAATTGACTGAAGAGCGAATATATCTATTGCATATATTATAAAACTAACCTATATAATCGCTCATTTCTGTTGCCAATCTAAGCTCAACTGTCTCGTTGTTTAATAAGTCTCATTAATTATTTTGATTGCTTATTAAGCAATTGAAACAAGTCAAGATGCATAGACAGGTTACAGTGTATTATCAATGTTATCAGTATTGCAATTGTTTTCAATTGAGGCTGCACTTCAGATGTACTCTACAGTGCTACATTAACCGTCTAGCCGATGCGTACAGTATATCATGTATAGTTTATGAAATATTGCTGGATATGTCAAATTTCGAGCAGATTAGCATGAGGAGTTCGCATCAAAGCCGTGCGAAGTTGCAGTTCACCACGAGAGTCACTCAGATGCTGGGCCGTCACTTGACGGGCCGGATGGCGTCCAACACGGCGCAGATGTCGCCCTCCTTGGCCAGCAGCAGCCGGGTCAGCCAGCCTCCGTCATCGCTGAAGCCCATGGCCTGCATGTGCTCCAGCGCTCGAGCCACTCGCGGGTCCGGCGTCTCCCCGCTGTTGTCATGGCAACCGGCGGCAACGGCCGCGGCCTCCTCCGGCCGCTCGTCAGTCGCCATCGCCTCGGCGGAGGTGGCGGCGGGCGGAGGCGGAGCGGCCTGCTGGGAGGTGGCAGCGGTGGCGGCTCCTTCAAAGGCGGCGGACGGAGGCGGCGGTGGCGGAGCGGCCTGCTGGGAGGTGGCAGCGGTGTCGGCTCCTTCGAAGTCCGCGGCGGCGGCTCCTTCGAAGTCGGCGGCGGCGGCTGCAGCGGCCTCGGCAGCCTTGGCGAAGAAGTCGCGGAACCGCGGGCCGCCCCATCGTCCCCGGCCGCAGGGACCGCGGCGGAAGCAGCGAGCTGCCGGGAGGTCGTCAGGCCGCCTGATGAGGAGCATGGGATGCTGGCTGTGGCTGCCGCCTGTCATGCAGGCCGAGCAGAGGTCAAAGTCGGGGCACAGGAGGCACTTGAACCGCTGGCCCGTCACGCCGGACTCGCAGCCATCGCACACGACGCCCTCGTGGACGACCGTCGGGTCGCCGACGCTGACGAAGACTTTGACAGCGTCGCCGGAGCCGCCGTCCCGTCTGGCGGCGAGGCTGCGGATGGCCTCCTGCAGCTCGGCATTGGTTGTCATGGTGACCCTGTCACCCTCCTCATCCTGCCAGCGGAGCCGCAGCTGCTGCGTTGGCGCGATGGAGAAGACGGCCTGCAGCTGCTCCACCAGGCTGGCGTAGGTGGCTTGGCCCGCAAGGCTGAGGCGCCGGATCTCGTTGCCATAGTAACACTTAAATGGTACGACCGATGAGGCCATGTTGCAGCTGATTAGCTTGTCTGGTTTGAAGCTGGGGACTCTTGGATGCCTTCTCAAAGTCTCAGCTGAGGCTGAAGTGAGCTGACTTGTCTGCGGCTTTTGCTGCGGCTTTTTATGCTGCTGGCCGGGCCGCCACGATTTCGCTGCGCATCGGCTACGAATTGCAGCGTCGGCGCTACGTTTTGCCCGGGCTTTCCTATTGGGGATTCCCTGATGCTATTTTTAGACATTGCGTGCGGCCTGGGTATAGGGAGACGGAAACGTAGTGTGGACGTATTGTTCTGAAGTGTACAGCTTTTAAGGGACTGTTAATTGTAGTTTTTTCGAGTTCTGTTATTGACATCTCATACGTTGTTTCGACGTATTCTTACTGTCAGTTTTACCCGGCCTTTGTTACTTCTTAGTGAGAAAGAAAGAACAGAGTTAGAGTATCTACATCTTTGGCAATATGAGTATATGTATTATTTATTTGTATTATTGAAACGGTGTAATTTTTCAGGCGTTAATTGCTCTATTTAGTCTATAATTAGGAAGCAATTGATTTTCCTAATGAGCTTAAATCTCTTACGAGCTATAGACAAAATTGTCTCTCTGCCTGCATGTCTGTCTGTCTGTCTGTCTGTCTGTCTGTCTGTCTGTGTGTCTGTCTGTCTGCCTGTCTGTCTGCCTGTCTGTCTGCCTGTCTGTCTGCCTGTCTCTCTGCCTGTCTCTGCCTGTCTGTCTGTCTGTCTGTCTGCCTGTCTGTCTGTCTGTCTGTCTGTCTGTCTGTCAATCCTCGCTCAGGCTGAACAGCAGCGCGTGGTTCGCCCTGGCCCGTCTCGCCACCACCAGCTGCCTGCTAGCGACATCAAAGAGCACAGCGCCTATGTCGGCATCGTTGCCGGCGTCCACACAGCTCGGACAGCCGCAGGCGCAAACAAATCCACAAGGCAGCTCGGCAAGCCGCTGGCCAGTAGATAAGTCGAACACCGCCACGCATTTTTTACCGTTGGCGCCGACGCTGTTGACGAAGGCGCAGGCCTCGGCGCCGTCGCTGCAGGCCGCCACGGCGACGGCCATCGGCGGTGACACGGCGGCCGAGTCACAGGCAATCTCCCTGACGCCAATCGAGCGACCGTCGTTTCGGTCTCCGAGCAGGCGGCCCCGGTCGACGACCAGCACGCAGCCGGAGCTGCTGTCGGCCACGCAGACGCAGCCGGCGCCGGCCGCCACCGCTCGGCCAAAGCGCAGTCGCGGATGTCGGAAAGCGATGTCGTCCGCGATTGGCGCTAATCGGCGCTTGCGCCATTTGTAGGCGCGCAGTTCGGCGCCGTTAGCAGCCAAGCCGAAAACAAAATTGTCGTCGTTGTCGACTTCAGAGCAGAGAGCGCTGGGCCGCCGGACGCTCGTCAGGCGCTGGCGGCACCGGCCGTCCAGGTCGCAGATGAGCAGCCTGTCGCGGTAGAAGTCAGACAGGACGACAAGGCAGGAGGTCGAGGATGAGCTGCCCTCGGTCTGGCCTGGCGGGGTTCAACAAATGATGATTCACTTGAGTGAGTGCCATTTCACTTGAGTGGGTGCCATTTCACTTGAGTGGGTGCCATTTCACTTGAGTGGGTGCCATTTCACTTGAGTGGGTGCCATTTCAATTGAGTGGGTGTCATTTCACTTGAGTGGGTGCCATTTCACTTGAGTGGGTGCCATTTCACTTGAGTGGCTGCCATTTCACTTGAGTGGCTGCCATTTCACTTGAGTGGGCGCCACCAGCGGTTTTACCTTGGATTCCGGCCAACTGGCACAAGCAGAAGCCGGATATGGTGTACTCCTCGTTGCCAAGGTCGGGCACCAGCACTGGCCGTGCGGACTCGCCGTCCTCCGCTGGCCCGGCCACCGCCCACACTCGCTGGTTGTTGACGTCGCGCACTATTGCGGCAACCCCAGGTTCGCCTTCCCCTCTACTCGACCCTGGCCAGAACTGGAGGCTGTAGGGCGGCCCTGGAAAGTGCAGGACAGCGCACGGCCGGAATTCTAAGTGAGGAGCGCCCTGGCGACTGCAGAGGCGCCGGCGCAGCGCTGCCAGGCTGAGGCGGCTGGGTTCGGAAGAGCTGAGAGCCGGCTGCCAGAGGCTGACGAGGTTGGCTAAGGCGGCCAGCGACCTGGGGTGGGTGCGATGCTACTACGAAGTATTACTACTACTACTATTACTACTACTACTGCTACTATTACTACTACTACTGCTACTACTACTACTACTACTACTACTACTACTACTACTACTACTACTACTACTACTACTACTACTACTACTACTGCTACCACTACTACTACTACTACTACCTACTAATACTTCTACTACTACTACTATTACTACTACTACTACTACTACTATTACTACTACTACTACTACTACTACTACTACTACCTACTAATACTTCTACTACTACTACTATTACTACTACTACTACTACTACTACTACTACTACTACTACTACTTCTACTACTACTACTACTACTACTACTACTACTACTACTACTACTACTACTACTACTACTACTACTACTACTACTACTACTACTACTACTACTACTACTACTACTACTACTTACCTGTGTGGCGCGCTACCCGAGCAGGGTGAGCGGCACACCGGGCAGCGAATCTGTATCGCAGTGGCAGTCGCTGATGAAGCCGCCATCGGCTCCCAGTTGCCAGGCAAGCAGGTCCGGCAGACGGTGTGCCGGCAGGGCTCCAGCGACAGCGGATCTTGGCAGGCCCGGCCGCAGGCGGGACAGTCAAGCAGGCTGCGCATCTCCGCCAGCAGCTGCGTGGATGCCTCAGTCGGTAGGTTGAAAATTGCTTCACTCATTATTTGCATCTGAAGTGAGTAGCGTAGTAAGGAAATTGTATAGTTATTTATATGTCAGTATGAGATGTACAGGTGCAGTAAGATGGTTTAGTATAAATAAGCGAATGTAAATTGGGGCTACACGCAATCTGTGAAATCGTACTTGTAAAGTGCACGATGTACTTACTTTTCGGAATGAATTTCTTCCTTCCTGGCAGGTATTTACTAGTAAAGCCTTTCTTAAGTCCTATTACGACTGGAAAAAGTTGTTTTACAATTTCATTTCTTTTTTTCAAAGAATTGTTGTTAATCGTCATCCAACGGTGTAGAATTTTATAGCTGTTCCAGTGTTCCACGCTTTTTCACGCGGTCCCGATAAGATAAAGCCCGAACATTAGGGTATGTACGCCACGCACAAAACCTTGAATCAGTTTTACTGCACTCTCGACCAATTGCCCACATTATATTATATTGTGCACTATCAGCGGTGCTCTAGATTCTGTGTAAGCTCAAGTATGGCACAGTCTAAGACAAAGGCAAAAATGAAAACAGAGTTGAGGCATTCCAAGTCGCAAATCCTGGTCTCTTTGGACCATAGACAGAAGCGTGTCTTTCTATATTGCGTCGGTCCTGGTCTCTTTGGACCATAGACAGAAGCTTATCTTTCTATCTTGTGTCGGTCCTGGTCTCTTTGGACCATAGACAGAAGCTTATCTTTCTATCTTGTGTCGGTCCTGGTCTCTTTGGACCATAGACAGAAGCTTATCTTTCTATCTTGTGTCGGTCCTGGTCTCTTTGGACCATAGACAAGCTTATCTTTCTATCTTGTGTCGGTCCTGGTCTCTTTGGACCATAGACAGAAGCTTATCTTTCTATCTTGTGTCGGTCCTGGTCTCTTTGGACCATAGACAGAAGCTTATCTTTCTATCTTGTGTCGGTCCTGGTCTCTTTGGACCATAGACAGAAGCGTAAATATGCGGATCTTACCATAGACAAATTCATAGCTTTGGCTATAGCTTTATTCAGAAGCCCTGCTGATGCCTGTGTATTTACTCGTACACACAGTGGACTTTAGATAGACTAGATACTTCAGTATATTAGCACTTGGATTATTAACCTTGTGCATGTAGATCTCCACTACATTAGCCTTACGAGTACGTACCGATCATTATCGACCTCAAGGGTCTTATAGATCTTAGGCCGCTATACGACCTTTTGAGGTCAAACCTTCGTCAACTGCAAGAAATCAGACTACACGACACTGCGGGGCCAAATCACTGGGCTTTTAAGAACTCCGCATCTCCCAAGGCCCAACTTCAACGACAATAACCTGTGTCCTCAACAAAAGTTAACGAACATAGCTGACTCCATGGCGACTAAAACACCCGCAGGACAGACGCGCAGACCTTGTTCGGCACCCTTGGCGATAACGCGTTTCGTAGTAAGAAACGGCAGCTGTTTGAACAGCTGGCGCCGGGCAGCAATCCGTACGCCGAGTCGGGATTCCGGGTGAGCAAGCTGATCGAGCTATACATGTAGCTCGTATTATAGTTAGCAGAAAGAAGAGCCAGTATCAGGCGCAGATAAGTGCAGCAACAGCAGTACATGTAGTTTGCGCTGAACTGTCTATGGGAACATTTGTCTAGGATTTTTGGTTATTTAAGCTGTACAGTGCTGCACATACATGCTGTTTATACAAGTATACGCGCATTACCGTTTATAGTATAACTGTGAAGCTGAAACTGATTATTGCATTGAGTTTGTTTGCTTCTTGCCGGCGGTCAGCAAGCAGACGCTTACTTGTTTGCACTTCTCGTACTATGTAGAAAGAAATCCCCTAACTGATGCATTTTGCAGAACGCCAAGCCGCAGTACCAATCGAGCTACATCGTGCACCCCGAGTGGGTCTCCGAGCAGACGGCAGCGGTCAGGCAACGCCAGCAGACGACCAGTTCTCAAACCGCTAAGCAGTGAATTGGAAACTGAACTATATTTTAAACCCAGCGGCTTTACTGAATTTGTTGAATTTTAACATACACTGTAACTGTTCAATAACAGCGGTATGTATCCTCGGATTGTTCAAGGCTTAACAGTTCGCTTATGTACGTAACGATGAGGAAGGACGGTTACGGTCACCCAATGACCCTACTGCGACACTGTACATGTAGTAAGAAGACTTAACATTTCGAAATTACACGGCAATGTATTAGAAGGCTTAAACTCGCTGAGATGCATTTTTTCCAGATTTGGATTTTCCTGTATTGAAAACTGACAATAGGAGCTGTTAGTTATTTTTTGAACAAATAATTTCTTGACAGATAGGACGAACTGTATGAACTGTCAACTGTTTGAATGTTACTTGTCTCGTCTCCCATGCAGTCTTTAATATTTCCAAACCGGATTCGACAACCTCGTGATCAAACGTTGCTTCAGTCTGGAGGCTGAAGACACCAAGCATGAGGTCATCTTTGCGCATCGCAACTTTGGCTACACAGCAGACCTGACCTGTTGTCAGCGCTTCGGGCCGAAGCAGCGTTTGAAGCAGCTACCAAAGTTGCTTAAATTGTCGAAGTGACCAAGCCTGAAGCCCAATAACAGCTACAGGTAATTAACAAAGGCCTCCACAGGAGCAAGACAAATTTTGCGAACGGAAATCGGACCGCCCTAGATAATTGGAGAAGTTAGATTCCCCGCTTGCGACACCGTTGTTGCTGGAATTAATCATTGATTCTGAAGCCTCCGAGGGAAGACTAGCCGAGGTGGCTGAAGACGACTGAAGGGAGCTCTACCGTACCTGCGGCTGCTGCTCGCCCCGTAATTCTCGCAGTTGCTAAATTCGCCCAGAGTGAGGATTCCGTCATCGGCACCGGCACGGTTTCTATGGCCACCTGGCCGGAGATGAAGTCGACGAGACGTATTCTGGCGGGCCCGCCGACAGAGGTGTCAGTCTGACAGACAGCGGAGCCGCTCGGCTAACAAGATATCACAGACGCAGAGATCGAATGGAAGATTTGGTGAAAAGCAATCCGGAATTCGAATGCAACGCAGAGCGAGTCAGATGGATCGAGGCTTTGCGCTCGATCACGGTGTACACCGGCTACTTCTTGGAGCTCAACGAGTGCCATCGGGCTGACATTTTCGCCCCCAGCTACTGCAAATAACTGCGACAGCGCTGGAGTGCCGTGTCGGCCGAGAATGGCGCCGACGACAGAAGCATGGTAGACCTGTTCCGGACACAGATTGCGGACACCATCAAGTCAAGAGCGTCATCAGCGTAACGCTGAGCGCGCTGCAACCGCCGATATGATCCAGCTGGACCATCGCTATGATCGGACAAGAGTTCGCTGACTGAGCCGAGGTGCGGTTGGAAAGAGGGCCACCAAAGCGGAGCACAAAGCCATCTGATCGGCTTGGCTGCAGGCTACCGAGTCTACAAGCAGCGGCTCGGAAGGGGAATCGAACCTTGGACGCATTTGACCAACCTGAGTGTGTATTTTGCCTTCAACCAATTCAAATCTTCTGCAACTGCAAGAAAACTGCAACTGCCGTTCAAACCTGTAACCATTTCACCATTTTAAAGAGGAATTCAGATCTTGTTGTACTATCTATTTACTATTTTTACTATCTATTTGTACCAGAGTAAATTAAAGTGCAACATAAGGTATATATAAGGTTAAAAAGCAACTAAAATGCAAGTGTTGCACATCTCCACATGCATGTATGTATAGACATTTATTTTGTTTAAGAATACGATTTTAAATGAAAAAATGTACACTTGATTAAATATTTAACAGATTAGATGCCTTTAATTACGTAAAACTGTATGAAATTGCATTACAAACCGTAAATGCTTGAAATTACAAATTAAACTCGTAACGCAAGAATCAATATTTAAAACGGTGTGATTGAAAATGCAAATAATTAAAGGCGTGTTTTGCTTTAACAGAATACAGACATGCATAACACTTATATTGAAGTTACTGAGACAATAAAAATTTAAGTGACCGTAAAGAGGACGTTAGAAGAGAGATGTGCTGCATTTAAGCATGCAAAATAACTAATTGCATACATAATATTACATGCATCATAGATCCCAGTCTGAAGATCTGGGAGGATTACCCAGCTAATGGGACAGAGGATTTGGGAGACTGGCCTAGCAACTGAGGATCTGGGGGGCTGGCCCAGCAACTGAGGATCTGGGAGGCTGGCCCAGCAACTGAGGATCTGGGAGGCTGACCCAGCAACTGAGGATGTGGGAGGCTGGCCCAGCAACTGATGATCTGAGAGGCTGGCCCAACAACTGAGGACCTGGGAGGCTGACCCAGCAACTGAGGATCTGAGAGGCTGGCCCAGCAACTGAGGATCTGAGAGGCTGGCCCAGCAACTGAGGATCTGAGAGGCTGGCCCAGCAACTGAGGATCTGGGAGGCTGGCGGTAGCCCAGCAACTGAGGATCTAGGAGGCTGGGCTGGCCCAGCAACCGAGGATCTGGGAGGTTGGTGGTGGTCCAGCAAACGAGGATCTGGGAGGTTGGTGGTGGTCCAGCAAACGAGGATCTGGGAGGCTGGCGGTAGCCCAGCAACTGAGGATCTAGGAGGCTGGGCTGGCCCAGCAACCGAGGATCTGGGAGGTTGGCGGTGGTCCAGCAACCGAGGATCTGGGAGGCTGGCCCAGCAACTGAGGATCTGGGAGGTTGGTGGTGGTCAAGCAACCGAGGATCTGGGAGGCTGGCCCAGCAACCGAGGATCTGGGAGGCTGGCCCAGCAACCGAGGATCTGGGAGGCTGGCCCAGCAACCGAGGATCTGGGAGGCTGGCCCAGCAACCGAGGATCTGGGAGGTTGGCGGTGGTCCAGCAACCGAGGATCTGGGAGGCTGGCCCAGCAACCGAGGATCTGGGAGGCTGGCCCAGCAACTAGGGCAGATGATATGGGAGGCTGGCCCAGCAACTGAGGATCTGGTAGGCTGACCCAGCAACTGAGAATCTGGGAGGCTGGCCCAGCAACCGAGGATCTGGGAGGCTGGCCCAGCAACTAGGGCAAACGATCTGGGAGGCTGGCCCAGCAACTGAGGATCTGGGAGGCTGGCCCAGCAACCGAGGATCTGGGAGGCTGGCCCAGCAACTAGGGCAGATGATCTGGGAGGCTGGCCCAGCAACTGAGGATCTGGTAGGCTGACCCAGCAACTGAGGATCTGGGAGGCTGGCCCAGCAACTGAGGATGTGGGAGGCTGGCCCAGCAACTGAGGATCTGGTAGGCTGACCCAGCAACTGAGAATCTGGGAGGCTGGCCCAGCAACCGAGGATCTGGGAGGCTGGCACAGCAACTAGGGCAGACGATCTGGGAGGCTGACGGTGGCAATTGATCTTGACTTTCTGCAAAATACAAACAAAATTAAGTCTAAACAATCGAGAAAAGTTTCAATTCATTTTTGCCGTTCTGCTTTGGCCGCCAGACCTGGCTGGCGCTGCTCTCCTGGTTTTCTTGCCATCGCGAAGCCCAACTGACTTTTTCAAGCACCGCAGCGGCTGCTGCTGCTTCTGTTGCTGCTTCTGCTCGCAGCGCGGCATTGGTGAGCAGCGCATCTCCGAATCGATACTACTGTTCAAAGTTCGATTTAAGTAGTAATTAACTCGCTCGTCTTCCATTGATGAAGCAGCGCTGGCCTGGGGAGCGGCAGGCGGCTGCGCGTGGCCGAGCTCCCGGAACAGGCGCTCCAACGGCGTCAGGCGCCGGCGCTTCGGCTTCGGCGGCAGCGGCGTCGCCACACCGATGATGTCGGCATCCTGACGGACGAAGACGTTACTAATGCAACTGCTGCCAGAGCTGTTTTTGTTGCTGATATTGCTGCTGCCGCTGGTGGAACTAGTGTTGCCATGGTGACTGGGCTGGTGGGACTGCTGAAGTGATTCTTCAATAGTGGCGCTGTTGCTAGCAGTGGGAGATTGCATAATGGCTCTTCTGGTTGATAATTGGCTTTGAGCTGCAAGTAGGAAATTCATTTCATTCAAATAGTCTCCTTGGTGTGGTGTACATATAAGATGTGTTGGTAGCAAGCGGGGAGCAAGCCAGTTAAAGCTAGGCTTTCAGACAGAATTATATGATTTTATTGTTTAAAAAACCGATTAGCAATTTCTCATAGTAAAGTCTAAAATAATAATTTATTACACCTAGTAGATGTACAATTGACAGCTTCACTACAGCTATTGCATGGCACATATGAAAGTTGCATATGGCTGTTCAGTCTAAGGACTAAGGGGTCACCACACACACTTAATTACCCTAGCTAATGCTAACACCCATTTTATAGTTAGGTGAACTAAAGCAATGCAGAGTTAAATGGCTTGCTTGGATAGAAATTGTTTTAATTGGTCAAGAACTGAGCCCTAACCTTTTAGTTATGAGTCTAACACTCTAACCACTAGGTTACAACCCCAACTAATATCTAGTCAGTTGCCTACTTAATAACTTTATTAACTGTTTATCTAGGACATGGTTTAATACAGACTTGCCTAAATATCTTAACTTATACATGTCTTGTATATAGGCCTAGTAGCTTGTATATATCTGTTTATTAGAAATTTAGCTTGATTGTTGATAAGTTGTATAAATGCACAACTTATATAATGTAACAATATATACATTTTTTGAAAAGTCAAAATTTATTTTTGTTAAATTATCATAATAATATTATTTTAAGTAAGTAGCTAATAGCAAAAACATTGAATCTAGAGATTGCAAAATCCCGGTTTTTTGCAATCCTGGGATCCCAGGATTTAATTGGAATTTGGCCAATCCTGGGATCAGAAAAATACAGATTTTTAAGTTTTTCGGTTGAAATTTTAAGGCAAAATATGTACTAAATGTATTTTTGCTTCCATTTTTTAGTGTTAAAGAGATGATGATCTTTTAGTAAATGAAAAACAGCATTATCTTGCAACATATTCAAGTAAGTAGTATATACATACTAATTAGTAGTAAAGAAGCAAATCCTATATCAAAATTTATATTGGAATAAATTTTACATTAAATCTGTGATGTGGGGTTTCAAAAAGCACCACGCAACATAAGGCAATTAATGCAATATAATAAACTAGTTGTGGGCCCAATTATGTTCATATTACAACACTTTTTGTAAAAATAATAACTAAAATTAGTCCTAGGATTTGGGACCCCAAATTCCAGGATTGGAAATCCCAGGATTTGGGCCAAATCCTAAGATTTCGGGATCTCAGGATTGCGATCCCTACTTGAATCTATTGTATTAGTTTCTAAAGGTGACATAAATTCTACTGCTATAGACAATAAAATTAATGCCTTGAGCCAGAGTAAGGTTAGTTGAACACTATCTTTTACTATAAATAAAACATGTCTTGCGAATACAAGGAGCAGAGAATATTCATAATCTCTACAAATCTAGTCAATATTCTCCGCTCCTTGCATTTTTGGGATAAATATTTATAACTAACTGAAACAAGAAGAATGTCTATGACAAATCTCTTCAGTTTCAAGACAAAATATATAAAAAAATAAAATGTTTTAATGCAAAGTGACTAGATGACATGTCCTATATCACACTAATTAAGTATGCCAATATTTTTTGGCCTACAATTAAATGATTCTTTATGTTATGCTTATATTTTTAAGGTAAGCTAGCCTATATTAAGGTCAACAAAATAGGTCTATATGATTATATCTAAAGAAAAAAAAAGTGAAAACATGTTAGAAATTATTAAGCTTTATTTATTAAATTATGTTGACTCTAGGAAATTAACCATGAACTATTTTAAGTAAGAATAACTACTTTCAAGGGACCTAAGCCTGATTAAGCATTATTTCTATGCTTTAAAACTTGTTAAATTATATTTGATAAACAGGCCTATATAGGGTGCACCAGTTAAATCTGGAAAAACTTTCTAGGTCTATTACTCAGCACTCGATAAAGATACATTTTTCTCCATTGTTTCAGCTGAAAGCTCATTAAATTAGAATCCAGTACAACAATTTTCAAGCATTGTCCTCAGAATACAATTGTAGGGCAGCCATCATGGTGGCTCTTCATGCTGGATGCATGCAGACTGAGATTGTTGACTTTCTCAGACTGCCTGCATTTATGGTCTACGATTTTGCTAGCTGGTTTTTTGCTGCTGAGGGCACTAAACCAAGAGCGGGAGATGCAAGTAGGAAGGTCCATGATAGGTCAGCAGCCAGGAAGAGAAGTCTTGACTTCATCGAAAGGCTGGAGGAGCTGGTGGAGGCGGATCCATTGCAATCCACATGGACTCTGGCTGCCAAGCTCAATGTTGGAGCAACAACTGTCCAACAAGCACTTGAGAAAAACCTTCGCTGCAAGAGCTATTGACTGAAGGTCTGCCCGATGCTCTCAGAACCAATGAGAGCAAAGAGGATGGAGAGATGCCAGCTTTTTCTGACTTCTTTGAAGGGCAGTGCCTCTCGATGGATCCACTTTTTCTCCAATGAAAAATTTTCTGCATTGATACCAAAGTCAATCGCCAAAATGACAGGTGGATTGCAAAGGACCCTGACAATATGCCAATGATTGGCAGAAAAAAGCACTCGGCATCTGTTCATGTCTTGAGTGTCATATCTAGCAATGGCATAGTCATGCCACCTCATTTTTTTGAGAAGGGCCAGAATGTAAACACTGAGACCTATCTCAATGTTCTAACCAATGTTGTGAAGCCTTGGATTGTCAAACAGGTTGGTGACAGGCCGCATATTTTCCAACAAGATGGTGCACCGGCTCACAACAACCATTGGGTGCAGAACTGGCTAGACAACAACTTCGACATGTTCTGGCCATCAAACTTGCCAGATCTCAGACTCAACCTGCTGGATTTTTTTCTAGAGTGTGGTCAAGCGTGAGTTAAACAAATGCTCTCACGACTTATTTGATACCCTTGGAGCTGCCATCATTGAAGCATTGGCCAAAATTCCTACTGATCACATTATCAATGCTTGTCAGCAATTCTGGCCATTTATAGCTCCATCATGCCACTTTTTGTAAGCACATAATATTTTCTGGATTTAACTGGCACACTCTGTATATAATATAAAAAGTATAGCATAATATATAATTATAGTATTATTAATATATGTATAGGCCAGGGCTGGGCCCCATAGTCTGTTTTATGCTTGGAGTTACGCTAGAGGAAAACTGATAAAATTTTATCATTTATACCACATTTATACCCGGCTTATGCACTATATGCCAGGGATAATGCCTGGACTAAGGGAGGGGGGAAAGGGTACAAGGTAGTTAGTGCAAACATTTTAATTTCAAAAAAGTTTAATGTTTTAATTTTATATATTATAGTTAAAACTTTATAAATATATAAGTACCAAAAAGATTGTAACAAAGTTTTTGCATCATAACACAATTTCTAGATTTTAAACTTTCTTTTAATTTTTAGAAATAATAAAATATATAGTTATTTAAATTCTCTATTTTATTCAAATACTTGAAATAAGTTAACACGGTCATTGAGGGGGGCCATAGCCTAGTGGTCTAGCACAAGCTCTGGTGTCACATGTGCCAGTGACCCAGGCTCGATTCCAAGTGTAGTCACATTAATTTGGGACTGAATTGGAATCTTGGCTTGGCTCTGCTTGTGCAATTAACAGCCTTGAGAGCCAACCCTCCAAGGCACAGTGAAGTGTATATGCTTAATGATAAAAAAAGTTAGGGCCACTGTACATTCCTGTGTGAGTGTGTGCCTGTGTACCTATCCGCGCGCTTGTGTGCCTACTCAGGGGAGTCGGCAGAATGGGCAGTAATGCCTCTTGCCAATTGTATGCCTTATATTGCTTAAAGTGCGCCAGGGTGCAGTGCATACAACCCCCTGACTCTAATAAAAAAATAAAAAACATAGTCATTGAAACCATGGTCAGGTCACATTTAGTTCTGGTCAGAGAAATGTGCCAAAATATCATTTGTAGGCCCTAGTTGTTTTTATGCCAATCCATTTTTATACCAATTCTTATTCTTATGCCAAGCATTTATGCCAAGGCTATTTTTTGTCTAGAATTATGCCAGAAATTTTCAGCATAACTGTAACAAAATGGACTATGGCCAAGGCCTAGTATAAATAATAAGTATTGCTTCAGTATAGCCGAATCCGGTCTATTTCGGCAACAAGTCATTTCGGCGACAACCATTTTGGCGACAAGTCATTTTGGCGACAACCACTTCGGCGACAAACATTGAAACCGCAGTAATAATGGATCTGATAGTGTTTGCTTATTGAGTATGTAATGTATTTGATTGTTCTACTTCAATCAACCTCACCTGTCTTACTTATAAGTAGCATCGTTTTCCGTCACCAATATTTTATAACTAACTCTTTTGTTCTCTGCACTTTTCTTGTTTACATCGTCCAGTTCAGTATAGTTCTTTCTCTCTCGTTATCTCTCATTCTCTATCCTTTCGTTCTTTCCTCCCTTCTGATTGGTCCGCCGCTCACATTCTAACCTCCTCTCCTACCCTCAGTCGCGCACTCTTGTTATCATACCGCCAACCTCCAGTCTGTTCAACTTAACCATGTTTAAATATATAGTCCAGGGCACACGCCCTCTCACACTTCACCTGACTTCGCTACTCGCAGTTATTCAGTCATGTTTAGCTGTGTTGTTTGCCACGATCTGGTCAGACATAGGCAGCAAGCGCTGCAATGTGACGAATGTTCCAGGTGGCAGCATAGGACCTGCAACAGCGGCGTGACACAGCAGCATTACCGCCAGCTACAGAGACTGGAGAGCTTCGACTGGTTGTGCAGCCTGTGCTCATGGCCAGTGCCTGAGCAGCCTGAGCCTAAGCAGCCTGACCCTGAGCAGCCTGAGCCTGAGCAGCCTGACCCTGAGCAGCCTGAGCCTGAGCAGCCTGTCCCTGAGCGAATTGATTGGCAAGAACAGCAACGGCAAGGTGCCACTCGTCGGGACGCACGGCCAGCAGTGCGTGCAAGGCAGGAGGCCTACTTCCATCTCTGGGCGGAGTATGAGGCCAGCACCAGGACTTTAGAGGGACTTCTGCTTGCTTGCAGCCGCATGAATGCCCCTGTGGGACAGTAAGGTCTTTTACTTTTAATCTTACTTTTAATCTTTTACTTACATTTGTTGCCGATTTGACGGATTTGTGACTTCTTTTATTCGATTTAAATAAAAGTCTTTTACTTTTAATCTTACTTTTAATCTTTTACTTACATTTGTTGCCGATTTGTTCCGCGCTTCTGCCGATTTGACGGATTTGTGACTTCTTTTATTCGATTTAAATAAAAGTAAAAAAATATATAAATAAAATAAATTTGTTCCAAGACTTCAAAAGTATTGTCGCCGAAATGGTTGTCGCCGAAATGACTTGTCGCCGAAATGGTTGTCGCCGAAATGACTTGTCGCCGAAATGGACTGTTTCCATATAGCCTAGCCTAGGCCTAGAAATGATGAAATCTCGAAAATCTTTCTAGTGTGGCATTGTCTTGAGCCATGACCTAATGAATCTGGTCCATTTTGGCGACAAACCATTTCGGCGACACCCATTTGTAAATTTGTGTAAGTTCTGAAATTTTTTGTTGCTATGAGATAAGAATACATTCAAAATCCTATTTAAGAATTGTCGCCGAAATGGTTGTCGCCGAAATGGTTTGTCGCCGAAATGGACAGGTACCGACCTAATCATAGCCTAAACCCTTTTAATTTTAAGTTTTTAAAGCTCTAAAAAACTACACATAACGGCCATAACATAAGGATAAGCGGAAAGCCTTTGTCTTATGCCTAGCCTTTTAGCGAGTCTACTACTCTAACTCTTCAGCGCTTCAATGCTTTATCAAGTTAGGGTTAGGCCTAATTCCACCTCTTAAATCATAATCCTAGCCCTAACTCTACTCTCTTGATGTTTGAATTGATCCTGCTGTACAGCCGCAACACATTTTAGGATACGCAGTTTTACATTACATACATATTAGATGTGTACGAGCCTCACACCACACTCACGCCCGTTAATTTTCCTGTTAAATTGTCTCATGAATCTTGGAAACTATTTTTAAAATAAAAAACTGGCTATAACAAAGCTGTAAAGATTAAACTAACTAAAATCAGACGAAAACTTGTTTCGTTCTTTAAAAACCTAAAATAAGAGCTATTAAAATATCTTATGTTACTACCCAATTTCTCACAGTTTCAATGTGTTGCATCACTACTTTAAGAAAAGTTTTTTAAATGATCTTCTAGAAGCAATAGTGCCACAAGCCTCCTCAGATCATGTCCGAATAATACAGGTTGATGTGTGGATTACCCGTAAGATATTTACAAAGATCGATAAACTTAAAAGAGCGATGGTACATTAAAAAAAACATTATTTCAGCTTACAGACTATCGTTTGAATCTGTCAGAGAACACACAAAGGAAAGGTCGAAAGGATCTGTTCTTCAATTATCAATATAGGCCTACAGTTCTTGATTTCTGAGGTTGCATGTCTTGCCTACAGCTTTAAAAAGCGCTAGAAGAGGCAAAAAATTTGGGATTAGAACAAGTTCTAGATAACTTAGGTGTAATAATTCGTTCTGTTTAATTATCAAGACCCTATGTTTATGTTAGCCTTGCCACCTAGTCTTGTCATGACATTAAAATTTAAGACTTTTTAAACTTTAGGTAGATAAAATAGTTGTAGTTTCGATGATAGGATCATGATTTTGTCTATATCAAGGTTTTTTATGATGCTGATTAAAAATTTGATCTTCATTTTTATAGCTTAAAGCTTTGCCCATAGGAAATGGTTGATGGTCATTTTGTCTGCTGCCAGTCTGCCACTCTTTCGCCTGCAAAAATATGACGCAGTCGTTTTGTCTGCCAACAAAAAATATTAAATATTATGATATCAGTTATATTCATGTGTAATTATTATTAAAATGAAATATCTAGTCTAGACTAGGCCCTATACTATTATATCTTTAAAAGACTTGAAGTAAAGATAATAAAATCATTTTTAAAGTACTAATTATAGTATCTAAAAATATTATTACCCAAAAGACCCAACCAAATGTCAATTTTACCTATATGCTTACTTTTTGTTTATTATAAATAAACTTTGCATTATTATCATTAGATAGGTGTAGGGCCAATGGAGCATAGGCCTAACAATGCCACTGGATCATAGGCCCCCCCAGAGAAGTGGACTAATCATAATCACATTCAACTATAAACTACTCTGCCTTCTAAATCACCAATTGTCATAAAACTTTTTTAACAAATGTTTAAATTAGGGGGCCTAATATTTCTTTGAAATGTTAGGATAAATAAAATTATACATATACAGAAGACATCCTATTATAGCTCTTTACATGACTTGCAATATCTTATTATAAAAAAAGCTTTATAAGTTATGTAGCTCATATTGCGGAAGGTTTTCTGTGTATGCCGGACACATTTTTATTGAATTTTCAATTGTATGCCAAAATGATAACAACATGACAATTGTTGTGACAATTCTGGTAATTAAAATGATTGGTAAATGAGAAAATAGTAGCAGAAAAAATGGTTTTTGAAATAACTTAACACAGAAAAAGCACAAAAAAATTCTTTATATTAATTTCTAGGCCAGTCGCCATACATCACACTGTATGCCACACTGTACACAGCCAAGAAATGTACGCTGGTGTACGCCACGGAAATCTAGTGTATGCCAGAATTTTCCGGCATGCACCCCACCATCTGCAAAATGATATGTAGCTAGGTTTATATCTTACTTTTTCTTTTTAGAAAGTCATTTTGTTTGCCGGCAGACAAAAAGGTAATAAGAGGTAAGATTGAAATCTTTGGGCGGGATTGGGAATAATTTTTTTCTTGGGATTGGGATCAGGTCTTTTAGTGTATTATAGTTCGTACGTCCATATAAAGTGAAACAAAATTGAGCAAAAAATGTCAGTATCAAAAGTAAAACATAACAAAATTGATAAAAAGTTTTATAACAAACAAAGTAATAATGTAATGAATACAAGTTAAAACAAAATAAATTTAAATAATCACTAATTCTATAAACTTTTGATCAAAAGACCTATTCCCAATTCTTGTGTTTTTAGGGTTGGGATCCTGGTCCCGCAGGAATACAATTTTCCCTCGGGATCCTGGGATTTCAAGATCAAGATTGGGATCCCATCCAATCTCTACTGCCCATCTAGAGAATGAAGGGTTTTAAGATGGATGAGATTCTTCATGGGGTGGGGATTGCTTTTATGTACCTAAACTTCTATTATTTAGATTTAAGTTCAATAAAGGCATCTCTATTGAAGCTTAAGCAAGTATTTTTGAGACTAGAAAAAGGATTAAGGCTATCCTATAGAATTATTTATTCATAAAATTATTTATTGCTTAAATTTGATTTATTTTTATTTTAGAGTAAAAAATATGAAACAAGTGAACAAATTAACTGTTTAATAGCAACGCAAAATTATTTGTTTTAGTCAATTGGTACAATGGTATAATCCAACTTGAGGCCACTGGTTGTCTAGCAATCAAAAAATAAGCAATGGCTTGACTTGAATCCTAGTATTGGTAGCTTGGCAACTCATTTTTCAATCTCAAATGCAATGCATCTCCCTCTTAAGGTCCCCCCCTATACTATCATAGCCTTTTGACCATAGACATTTTTTATATTTGTATGTGCAAAACTGATACTTTTTAAAGAATTCTTGAGATATCAATGCACAAATTCAAATGTTGTAGAGATGTGTCCTGAATAAAATTACCCAGTTATATTATTACCCAATGTTAAAGTGTACCCTTATATTGTGCTATGGCAATTGATTATAACAAACAATTTTGCTGCCAATATATGTTAAACAGTTAATTTCTTCACTTGTTTCATATTTTTAGACTCTAAAAATACAAAGAAATTGAACTCAAACCAAAAAATTATTAAACAAATGATTCTTTATATGCAATATGATCATGGCATAAAGTTTGATCTTGGCTTTAGTAAAGAAGGCTTGTGTGTATATTTGAAAGTGTCTATGAAAGAAGTGGCTAGACATATTAAAGGCATTGTTTTGTTCATTCAATTAAAACAGAGTCCAGGACATAAACTTCTTAAATTTTTGACAAAAATGGAATGGCCATAAGTACATCTTTGTGATGCAACACAGACAAGACCTGTTTTAGTTTGAATGACAATAATGCAGCAGACTGATATATTTGCTGAGTAAGATAATCACAATGAAGAACTAGATGTAGTTATTTAAATATGAACTGGTATAAAATGATATTTGAGTTATCAATAAAAGTTAGAGTAGAAAGCACATTATATATGCATTGATTTACACATGAGTGGGGTGCATGCTTGGCATGGTAAGCAAGGCACAAAGTGAGTCAAAGTTTAATAGCTAGCCAGTCGATAGTCAGCGACAACCCCCAACATGTCACTTTGAAAATATGAGTTTTTAGTGGCTTGCGAAAACGAAGTAAGTTGCAAGCGAAAAAAAAAAAGTTTATTAGCTTTACGCGTTGGGTATAAATAAGCACGCGATCACATGGGGAGGTGCGCCAAGGTGGCACGATTGAAGGCCAACCCCCCGACTTAGCATATTGGCTGTCTGTCCGAGTACACCCACCCCCCAGCCTGGCAGGCAGGGGGTTGCAGTGCAGATGTACTCACAATCGCTGGCTGCATGCCGATTGGGCCGCCACAGGGTTCTTAATTCCCTATTATGCCCTTTGAGATTTATTTTTTTGCATGAAATATTTGCCTTGGATTCTAACAACAATTAAAAACAATGGCATCAAATGTTTGCTCTGTTTCTGCATAATAATTCTAAGCTGCAATGCTAATTCGTATATTTACTATATACTATATAACTTTTAGTAACATTTTACACAAGAATAAACTAATCCTTTTCTGTAACTTTTGATGCCCAGTCTTATAAAAATGTAATTTAAGTTGAAGAAGTTAGCCAATAGTGTATTGTTTCTCAGGGTCTCTTTGGTATATCATTCTCTTTAAAATCAATATAATCGATATTTTCATTATATTCCTGCTTCAGCCATTCCTAGAAGCACCCGCGAGCGCCAGGACTTGCGGCTCTGGCAGTGCTGGCAACGTTCACATTTCTACTCGTAGGAACCAGCATCGCGTAGCCAAGGAAAAAAATATGCGCATCCCATTATCTGTTCCCACTACTCTATTTAGAAGTAGGCGCGCGAGTACAAATTCTAGAAAGATTCTATCGGCAGCAATGAGCTTAGCCAACAATGGCCTGGCTGCGTGTGTTGACGCCGCCGCCGATGCCCTGCTTCGAGGCGGCATCGTTGCCCTGCCAACTGACACTGTCTATGGCCTGGCCTGTCTGGCCGACTGCCCAGTCGCTGTTGGTCGCGTCTACGCCGTCAAAGGCCGCTCAAGCGGCAAACCGCTGGCTGTGTGCCTGGACTCGGCTGCTCGAGTGCCCGATTATACGATTCCGCAGGTGAGCGGGGGCTGGTGTCTCGTGTTTTAGTAGCGTTTTGATCCGTGTCCTGAAAGAGCTGTTTTATTGGATCCGTGTCCTATAAGAGCTGTTTTATTGAGTCCGTGTCCTTAAAGAGCTATTTTTCACTGAGATCCGTGTCCTACTAAAAGAGCCGTTTCATTGAGTATTTGTCATAAAATAGCCGTTTAATTGAGTATTTGTCCTAAAAGGGCCGTTTCATTGAGTATTTGTCCTAAAAGGGCCGTTTCATTGAGTATTCGTCCTAAAAGAGCCGTTTCATTGAGTCCGTGTCCTAAAAGAGCCGTTTCATTGAGTCCGTGTCATAAAAGGGCCGTTTCATTGAG
Organism: Macrostomum lignano; assembly: GCA_002269645.1. Classification (NCBI taxonomy): domain Eukaryota; kingdom Metazoa; phylum Platyhelminthes; family Macrostomidae; genus Macrostomum; species Macrostomum lignano. The sequence goes on from NIVC01000606.1 coordinate 444,002, forward strand.
TATTTGTCCTAAAAGGGCCGTTTCATTGAGTATTCGTCCTAAAAGGGCCGTTTCATTGAGTATTCGTCCTAAAAGGGCTGTTTCATTGAGTATTTGTCCACTAATACAGAGCCATAATCATGCATTGCAGGACGGCTGCAACGTTAACGCCGCTCTGCTCAAAGACCTGCTGCCCGGCCCAGTTACTCTGGTGCTGCCTCGCGGCCCCCGCCTAAGCGACAGGCTCAATCCCGGCGTCTCAGCCGTCGGCATCCGCGTGCCCGACCACCCGTTCATCCTAGCTCTGTGCCGTCGCATTCGCCGGCCAGTAGCTCTGACCTCGGCTAATGCTAGCGGCGCCTCGGACAGTCTCCGGCCGGACGACTTTAGCAGCCTGTGGCCGGACATTGACCTGCTGATTGATGGCGGCTGCTTGAAGCCCGGCCCGGCCAGTACAGTAGTTGAACTCATGCCGGCAGCTCGGCTGTACCGCGTACTGCGCACCGGCAGAGCTCTGGAGTCAACTGCCTGCAGGCTGGCCCGCCACGGCTACCAGCTTGAGGGTGCTGAAGCCTGCAGCAGCGGAGTCGCCGCCGCTGGCCCCGATGACTGCCGCCTGCCCGTACCTTTGCAAGTTGCGAGTTGAAAATCTGTGACAATGTGCTATCTGTGTTACTTACAATAGTAGCTTGCTATCACAAAGGCAATTGCTGGAATTCTGTGGCTTTGGGGGAATTTCTAAGATTTCAAGGCTCATGAGGGGAATTGCTGAGATTTCAAGGCTCATGGGGGGGAATTGCTGAGATTTCAAGGCTCATGGGGGAATTGCTGAGATTTCAAGGCTAATGGGGGGAATTGCTGAGATTTCAAGGCTCATGGGGGAATTGCTGAGATTTCAAGGCTCATGGGGGAATTGCTGAGATTTCAAGGCTCATGGGGGGGAATTGCTCAGATTTCAAGGCTCATGGGGGAATTGCTGAGAGGGTCGCTGTGTACCCTGTGTGAGCGTGTGTCTGAGTGCGTGTCTGCGTACAGTAATGCCGCGATATCTGTCTACAACTCATTTCCGGCACTTCGGCATATTGGTTGCTGTATTCTGCTCATCGCAAATGGTTGGTCCAAAATGAGACAAGCAAATTGGAACCGGCCTTAAGACGGTTTTTGTGACGAGTTACTTTGATGTACTATTTGATGTATTATTATTAATAAAGTTAACAGCCCCATCTCCGCTCGAGTTAAGTTTTCAAAAAAATGTTGATAGTAAATGTAGGCACAGTCCTGTACTGTATTTGTCCTTTCAACCTCCAGTAACTCTTAATCTATTGCAGTCAATAATACAGAAGTGTGCCCTCTTTTAGCAGGGTAACAGTTTCAGTTGTTGAGTTGAGTTTGGCGAAAGAATTCTTCATAGCTTCAGTGCTTGAATAGTTCGATAGCAATTGCTATCTGTCAAGTTTGGCTGCAGGATTCTGCGATTTCTGATGAAAGTGTTGCTAAATGACTTTTAGACTTCGTTTTTTATAAATATTTTTCATATACTCGTACAACTCTTAAAAACTACGATTCATTCGTGCGGCTGTCAAAATGTGCTCTTAACCCCCTCCCTGAGTTCATCCTGGACTCTCACCCCCTCCATGAGTTCATTCTGGACTCTCATTCCCTCCCTGAGTTCATTCTGGACTCTCACCCCCTTCCTGATTTTATTCTGGACTCTCACCCCTTCCTGATTTCATTCTGGACTCTCATTCCCTTCCTGATTTCATTCTGGACTCTCACCCCCTCCCTGAGTTCATTCTGGACTCTCACCCCCTTCCTGATTTCATTCTGGACTCTCATTCCCTCCTTGAGTACATTCTGGACTCTCACCCCCTCCCTGAGTTCATTCTGGACTCTCAACCCCTCCCTTAGTTCATTCTGGACTCTCACTCCCTCCCTGAGTTTATTATGGACTCTCACCCCCTTCCTGATTTCATTCTGGACTCTCACCCCCTCCATGAGTTCATTCTGGACTCTCAACCCCTCCCTTAGTTCATTCTGGACTCTCACCCCCTCCCTGAGTTCATTCTGGACTCTCAACCCCTCCCTTAGTTCATTCTGGACTCTCACCCCCTCCCTTAGTTCATTCTGGACTCTCACCCCCTCCCTGAGTTCATTCTGGCCTCTCAACCCCTCCCTTAGTTCATTCTGGACTCTCATTCCCTCCCTGAGTTTATTCTGGACTCTCATTCCCTCCCTGAATTTCAGCCACTCCCCTCCCCAGCCATCTGTAATTCTCAAGCTGGCGAACGGGCCGAGCACTATAGGGGGAAAGTCGTATGCGTATTCTTTATAAAGCGGCAATGCTCAGGAAAAGCGGTAAAGAAGTAGCCATGATTTAATGGCTAACGTATTTCTGAGTCTACTGAGGAGATAAAATCCCAGTGCTCCAACTGGTGGCAGCTCTCCCATCTCCCCCAGCCCACTAAGCAGATTTCTCTTCAATTTTTTTCATTTCCAATTCTGAAGCTGTCCCTTCTTAAACTCTGTCCCTCAGGACTCGCCTACGCAGTTGCTCAATTTGGAAAAAGGCGGGTGATCAGAAATTGGGAAAACACATTTTTTCCCTATTGCAGCTTATCCCGTGTCGGATGCTCCTTCTTACCCTCTCTCTTTTTCTCCTAGTTGCTGAAGAAGAAGACCTAGGCAAAATCTGGCGAGTAGCACGGGGCTAGCTCATCCTTTTAGCCTCTCTGGACCAGCCCTGTCTGCTGCTGTCTGGCGGTGCTTTTTATTGTACTAAGTGGAGCATTGGGCACTCCTTGTACCCTATTTAGCCGCAGTGCCTGCCCCAATTGCATGATTGAATTGCAACTGCTTCCGGTCTGCGTCACAACCTCCAACTTGTAAAAGTTCTATTCCTTCTATCCCTTCTATCATTCCTTCTATCCCTTCTATCATTCCTTCTATCCCTTCTATCATTCCTTCTATCCCTTCTATCATTCCTTCTATCCTTTCTATCATTCCTTCTATCCCTTCTATCATTCCTTCTATCCCTTCTATCATTCCTTCTATCCTTTCTATCATTCCTTCTATCCTTTCTATCATTCCTTCTATCCCTTCTATCATTCCTTCTATCCCTTCTATCATTCCTTCTATCCTTTCTATCATTCCTTCTATCCCTTCTATCATTCCTTCTATCCTTTCTATCATTCCTTCTATCCCTTCTATCATTCCTTCTATCCCTTCTATCATTCCTTCTATCCCTTCTATCATTCCTTCCATCCCTTCTATCCCCATCTATCGTCCCTTCTATCATTCCTTCTATTCCATCTATCATCCCTTCTATCCCTTCTATCATTCCATCTATCATTCCTTCTATCCCTTCAACATCAATCATTTCTTCTATCCCATCTATCATTCCTTCTTTTCGACTCATATCTTCTAAGCTATTTTCATTAGTTTTTCTATCTTTATCAAGCGTAAAATTTATTTCAGGTAAGTTGTCAAGCCCCATTGAGCACAGATTGCATGGCAACAATCAATAGACAACCACAGAGATTGACAACTGTAGCGTTCTGAGTGACTCCCGAATTCCTTTTGTTCTTGATCGGCATCGATCGGTGCGGGTAAATGCTTATTGATTTTCGGCTTCTATTGTCTGCGTCGCATGACTGAACAAGGCGGAAACACGATTTCTTGTTGCTAATTTTAGCAACAGGTTTTGGCCCCGATTTCACCTGCGAGCAAGATCTCAGAATTGCAGTATGACAGCCATAAACTTTCTAGATCTCAGATGTATGACCGGCATAAACTTTCTAGATCTCAGATATATGACCGGCATAAACTTTCTAGATCTCAGATATATGACCGGCATAAACTTTCTAGATCTCAGATATATAACTGCCATAAACTTTCTAGATCTCAGATATATGACCGGCTTAAACTTTCTATATCTCAGATATATGGCTGGTATTAACTTTCTAGATCTCAGATATATGACCGGCATAAACTCTATATCTCAGATTGTACAGTCCCCTACAGTAGAGCAAAAAAGTTCTTATAGTTTTTTTTTAAATATACCAGTTCACCAGCCTGTTCTTTCTTTAATTAATAGTTAAACTTCGTTTAATCCTGACTTGACCATCCGTGAGCTGTCTGACTGTCTGGGAGTTAATTAGTCGGGATGGGGATTTAGAACTTTCTGAAACAGTCGTTTCATATTGATCGAATCATTAAGAAGGGCTACTAATGAGCTTTCTGATTCAAAATAATCGATGTTGTCACCTTTAAGAACTTGGATTTTAGAATTTTCTTTTGTGCTAAAATTTCTATAAATCTATTGAAACAATTATTTTTATAGGTCGTTCAGATTCTAGCATTGCGATGAAGGATATTGGAGATTGGACCATAAACTATACTACTGCATTTATGGCACAGAACTAATACAGTTGGGGCTCCCGGTCACAGACAGTTTAGATAGGTCATAGACAGGTTTGCTCATAGATCATAGAAAGTTTGTCTCAAAGACAATTTGGGTCATAGAAAAAAAAGTTATAGATCATTTTGTTCATGGACAGTTTGTGTTGTAGACAATTCGGGTCATAGACGATTGGGTTCACAGACAATTTGGGTCATAGACAATTCGGGTCTTAGACGATTCGGTCATAGACAATTCGGCTCATAGACGATTCGGTCATAGACAATTCGGTCATAGACAATTCGGCTCATAGACGATTCGGTCATAGACAATTCGGTCATAGACGATTCGGTCATAGACAATTCGGTCATAGACAATTCGGCTCATAGACGATTCGGTCATAGACAATTCGGTCATAGACAATTCGGCTCATAGACGATTCGGTCATAGACAATTCGGTCATAGACAATTCGGTCATAGACAATACGGGTCAGATACAGCTTGAGCCAACCCTAACTACTGATGCGTACATGATGTACTTTCCTTACTGTACTTTGCTTACTTTAAGGCCCCAATTTTTCGCATTGATGCCAGCCCCCTTCCCCCTTACTAGACTTTCCAGACAAAATAATCGTCCCCCAATTTTCGCTGCCTCCCAGCCTACATGCATTTACCGGGCAAAGATAATTCCCATATACTTCTATACATGAGCATTTGGGATATTTTCTTGTGCGAATTAGCGGCCGACCCGAGATTCGCTCAGACTTGCAGAGCAGAAGAAGAAGAAGCAAGGAGTAACGAAGCGGCCTGTGGATTGGGAAGCTGGCTGGTGGGCGGGACGAAAAATGAAATTACAATTGCTTCATTGCTCCCAGTTGCTGAGCCAGCGCTGGATCGCGGCGCTCGGAGACGGCAGCAGTGGGTGGCGGGGAATGAATGAAAAATTCTGTTATTTGGCCAGCCGTGAGCCAATCAGCTGGCAGCGGAATGCATGACTATAAATTCCCATGAGCCCATGGATAGTAACCAGGCGAGGGGGCCATCCGTAGCAGTCATGGACAAGCAGTCTTTGTTAATGTTACAAGGCGCCGCCAATCAGTCTTTGTCGGCGACTACGGCCGGCGAGGAGGACTCGTTTCACATGTTTAAAAAGTACTTCATGTCCTGGTTCATGCCCATGCTGCTAGGCATCGGGTTCTGCGGCACGTCAATCAATTTGTACATCATAGTCATGTGCCGGGTGTTCCAGAAGACAACTTCTATTCTGTTCGCCGCACTGGCCATTGCCGACATCGTTAACCTGGTGTTTGCCGCCACCTACCTGTACGTGTCCGTCTATTGGGATTATGATCCCATGCGCTACTCGGCGGCCGGCTGCTATCTGGTGCCCTATCTGGAGGCTATTGGCTACTGGCTATCGCCATGGATACAGGTGCCACTTTGCAGTTTCTCTGTACGATTCATTTTAGTAATGTAGAGAGTCCTCATCCATTCAAATCTGTGTGATTGGCTTAAACTCTATGACACAAAATTTCTATAACAAACCGTCTATGACTCAAACTGTCTATGATCAAACTGTCTATGATCGAACTGTCTATGATCAAACTGTCTGTGATCAAACTGTCTATGATCGAACTGTCTATGATCAAACTGTCTATGATCAAACTGTCTATGATCGAACTGTCTATGATCAAACTGTCTATGATCAAACTGTCCACGACTCAAACTGTCTGTGATCAAAATGTCTATGATTAAACTGTCTATGATCAAACTGTCTGATCAAACTGTCTGATCAAACTGTCTATGATCAAACTGTCTGATCAAACTGTCTGATCAAACTGTCTATGATCAAACTGTCTGTGATCAAACTGTCTATGATCAAACTGTCTATGATCAAACTATCTGTGATCAAACTGTCTGTGATCAAAGTGTCTATGATCAAACTGACTATGATCAAAATATCTATGATCAAACTGTCTATGATCAAACTGTCCACGACTCAAACTGTGTGTGATCAAACTGTCTGTGATCAAACTGTCTATGATCAACCTTTCATAGACTCAAACTGTCTGTGATCAAACTGTCTGTGATCAAAGTGTCTATGAACAAACTGTCTATGATCAACCTTCCATAGACTCAAACTGTCTATGATCAAACTGTCTATGGTCAACCAATGACTCATACTGTCTATGATCAAACTATGACTCAAACTGTCTATGATCAAACTATGACTCAAACTGTCTATGATCAAACTGTCTATGATCAAACTGTCTATGATCAAAACCTGTCTATGACTCAAACTGTCTATGACTCGCACTGTCTATGATCAAACTGTCTATAGCTTAACTTCTGTCTCAAACTGTTTATGACTCAATCAGTTTATGACCCAACCTGTCTATTGACTAAAACTATCTATGGCTCAAAGTATTTGGTAAAATGTTTCAGAATATTAAAATATTTAGAACTGGCTGGCAATGAGACAACCAGGAAAATTCGAGAAGTACAACTCAGACTCAGTGGCATGCGTGCTAGGCTGTTGAGCAACTGCAAACATCTGATTTCCGGTGAAACATTTTGAAAATTGGTTCCCACTGAGGGAATCGGTGAACTGGGGCGAAATTATACGAAGCGAGAGCAGTCACGATTCTGGAGTAGTGGGATTTCAAGTTCGGGCTCTTCCCTCCCTTGTCATCCTCTCTGGTCCATCCGCTCCGTTAACAGCTTAGATGCGTCCTGAAAAGCACTTTTGCGATAAATAGCTTTTGGGTGGAACAGATTGATCATGCGTGCGCCCAGTGAGTGTGCATCTATCTGCCTATGTGTCATTGTCTGCCACACTGTCTGTGTTACTGTCTGTCATACTGTCTGTCATGCTGTCTGTCATACTGTCTGTGTTATTGTCTGTCATACTGTCTGTCATAATGTCTGTCATACTGTCTGTCATGCTGTCTGTCATGCTGTCTGTCATGCTGTCTGTCATACTGCCTGTGATACTGTCTGTCATACTGCCTGTCATACTGTCTGTCATACTGTCTGTCATGCTGTCTGTGTTATTGTCTGTCATACTGTCTGTCATGCTGTCTGTCATGCTGCCTGTGTTATTGTCTGTCATACTGTCTGTCATAATGTCTGTCATACTGTCTGTCATGCTGTCTGTCATACTGTCTGTGTTATTGTCTGTCATACTGTCTGTCATACTGTCTGTCATACTGTCTGTCATGCTGTCTGTCATACTGTCTGTGTTATTGTCTGTCATACTGTCTGTCATAATGTCTGTCATACTGTCTGTCATAATGTCTGTCATACTGTCTGTCATGCTGTCTGTCATACTGTCTGTGTTATTGTCTGTCATAATGTCTGTCATGCTGTCTGTCATGCTGTCTGTCCTACTGTCTTTCATGCTGTCTGTCAGTCATACCGTCCGTCCTAGTGTCGCAGTCGCATCAGCTGATTCGTTATAATTTTTCTAGCTGTTTTCTTTCTCCAAGTCTCACCTGGCGGAGCCCCCGAGTCGTGTCCGCGGTGTCTCCCAGGCTCGCCAGCTAATTAGCCAGCGGAAAAATGAGCTGTCACGAACCCCGGATGTGTCAATGGGCTGCACAGTGGCTGCCGCTTTGCATTTCTGTGTTAACAGGAAGCTGATTGCGCCTCTTGGCTGTGCGCTTCTTTGTTGTCAGAGAGCGATTCGGGCTCTCTGGCAGTCACTGAGCACTTTTGCTGTAGATTTGTGTAGACTGCAGGTTTAGAAATTTTTGTTTTAAAGATAGGCGCTTCAGAGTCCTCACTGCTAGTGTAAGACAGGTTTTGGCCTTTATAGCCATCTATGCAGGTACCCTGTTAAACCTCGTATTAAAGGGCCGTATCCAGGATTGTAGTATCTAAGGCTGGTATCTAAGGCTGGTATCTAAGGCTGGTATCTAAAGCTGTATCCAAGGGCTGGTATTCAAGTCGGTATCCAAGGCTGGTATCTAAGTCTGGTATTCAAGTCTGGTATCCAAAGGCTGGTATCTAAGGTTGGTATCTAAATCTGGTTTCCTAAACTGGTATCCAAGGCTGGTATCTAAAGCTGTATCTAAGGGCTGGTATCTAAGGCTGGTATCTAAAGCTGTATCCAAGGGCTGGTATTGAAGTCTGGTACCCAAGGCTGGTATCTAAGGCTGGTATCTAAAGCTGTATCCAAGGGCTGGTGTCCAAGTCTGGTATCCAAGGCTGGTATCTAAGGCTGCAGTATCCAAGGCTGGTATCTAAGGCTGCAGTATCCAAGGCTGGTATCTAAAGCTGTATTCAAGTCTGGTATCCAAGGCTGGTATCTAAGGCTGGTATCTAAAGCTGTATCCAAGGGCTGGTAGCCAAGTCTGGCATCTATGGGTTGTATCTCTATATTTATCTATACCTAAGGGCGCATTTCTATATATAATTTTTCCTGTAGCCACGATAGGAAATGTAAATGATGATTAAGCATTTTTAAGTAAAGAAACACTAGAAATCTTAAATTAACTATATAATCTTGCATGCAGTATTTCCCAGGCAAATCGCACTTGACCTGCCCGAATGACTGACAGACTGATATTGGAATTTAATCTCCTATACTTTAAAGACAAGCCGGGTCCCGCTGGCAAAGAATTCATGCAAAAGATGGGTCAGTCAGAAGCCGGTCATGGGATTACTGAGATAATCTTGCCAAGAGATAAGTCCTGCTCCGCGGCTGCAAACATAACATTTGATAGCACAAGGGCAGAGGGCATCTGCTGCTTGGATCAAACAGATTCTGTAAAAAAACATGCGCGGCTGAAGGTTGCAAGTGCATGTCGCGTGACCCTTGTGTTAAACATGCGGAACTTATGTTGCTTGCAGTTCTGCTCAGATTCGGTTCTGTTCAGATTGTGTCGGATTGTGTCATGCTCAGTCAGATCTGTTTACATTGTGTCAGGCTCAGTCAGATCTGTTTACATTGTGTCAGGCTCAGTCAGGTCTGTTTACATTGTGTCAGATCCAGTCAGATCTGTTTAGATTGTGTCAGATCCAGTCAGATCTGTTTAGATTGTGTCAGGCTCAGTCAGGTCTGTTTACATTGTGTCAGGCTCAGTCAGATCTGTTTACATTGTGTCAGGCTCAGTCAGGTCTGTTTACATTGTGTCAGGCTCAGTCAGATCTGTTTACATTGTGTCAGGCTCAGTCAGGTCTGTTTACATTGTGTCAGGCTCAGTCAGATCTGTTTACATTGTGTCAGGCTCAGTCAGATCTGTTTACATTGTGTCAGGCTCAGTCAGGTCTGTTTACATTGTGTCAGATCCAGCCAGATCTGTTTAGATTGTCAGATCCAGTCAGATCTGTTTAGATTGTGTCAGATCCAGCCAGAGCTGTGTCAGATCCAGTCAGATCTGTTTAGATTGTGTCAGATCCAGTCAGATCTGTTTAGATTGTGTCAGATCCAGCCAGAGCTGTGTCAGGTCCAGTCAGAGCTGTGTCAGGCCCAGTCAGAGCTGTGTCAGGCCCAGTCAGAGCTGTGTCAGGTCCAGTCAGAGCTGTGTCAGGTCCAGTCAGAGCTGTGTCAGGCCCAGTCAGAGCTGTGTCAGGTCCAGTCAGAGCTGTGTCAGGCCCAGTCAGAGCTGTGTCAGGTCCAGTCAGAGCTGTGTCAGATCCAGTCAGAGCTGTGTCAGGCGTATCCTGCTGAACATTATACTCAAACCAAGCAAAGAGTCGCTGAGCACAGCATAAACGCAGCAAATTTGGCAACTTTGAGCCTAGCAAATCCGCCTCATCATGCTCATGAAGTCTTCCAGCAGAGAGCTGAGCGCTGTCCGTTGTAGGCAAGGTGGTTCCCCATTGCAGGGAGCTTCCGACTCGCATAGCTAATTGGGTTAGACTGTGAGCCGTTGCTCGGCTCTCATTCAGTTCCGCTTCGGTCATCCGTGTGCCTGGGGGGGGGGGGAATTTGCATTCGAATAGCTGCAGCTCGGGGCCTGAGCGAGGCGGAAGAATGCACTGATATTACTCAGGGAGTACAGTAGCTCAATAGAGACTCAGATCTACCTGTCAATATTTAGTTTTTTCCTAGCCTAGCTATGCGCCTCGTGTGTCTTTGTGAACGAGTGAGCCTTTGCTTTATCCGGGAGGTAAAGAAGGCTGAATTATTTTCTAGGCCAGCACTGCCCACACATGGCGGCTCTCGAATGTAATTAGTGCCGAAAATATGGGAAGCCTTGCCCATCAATCAACTTGTGTATTGATCAAAGTCTACCAGCTCCCCTAGCACTCCACTGCTTGTGTCAAACTGAAGCTCAGCAGGCTTCAACTTTCATTGTCTGCTCGATGCACCGATTGGTCCTGTACCAACTGTGCTGATTGCAGCTCAATATGCACCGATTGGTCCTGTACCAACTGTGCTGACTGCAGCTCAATATGCACCGATTGGTCCTGTACCATCTGTGCTGATTGCAGCTCAATATGCACCGATTGGTCCTGTACCAACTGTGCTGACTGCAGCTCAATATGCACCGATTGGTCCTGTACCAACTGTGCTGACTGCAGCTCAATATGCACCGATTGGTCCTGTACCAACTGTGCTGATTGCAGCTCAATGCACCGATTGGTCCTGTACCAACTGTGCTGACTGCAGCTCAATATGCACCGATTGGTCCTGTACCAACTGTGCTGACTGCAGCTCAATGCACCGATTGGTCCTGTACCAACTGTGCTGATTGCAGCTCAATATGCACCGATTGGTCCTGTACCATCTGTGCTGACTGCAGCTCAATATGCACCGATTGGTCCTGTACCATCTGTGCTGACTGCAGCTCAATATGCACCGATTGGTCCTGTACCATCTGTGCTGACTGCAGCTCAATGCACCGATTGGTCCTGTACCATCTGTGCTGACTGCAGCTCAATGCACCGATTGGTCCTGTACCATCTGTGCTGACTGCAGCTCAATGCACCGATTGGTCCTGTACCATCTGTGCTGATTGCAGCTCAATATGCACCGATTGGTCCTGTACCATCAGTGCTGACTGCAGCTTAAATGACTTTTCATGTACAAGCCAGGGCATGCAACTAAACTGCAGAGCAAGCCGTTCCTTTAAAAAAAGAAAATCAACAGGGGTCGCCTGATTGACAGCAGCGGACTGCGACAGCGATTAGGGGAGAATATCTGCTTGAGCTTAATCCGCTTTTTAGCTGAGATTTGTCCTGCGTGTGAGTGGCTTGGAGAAAGTTTTCTTTACAATTGCAGAAACAACTCCTTGAATTGCTGTGCAGAATTGCTGGAATTATTGGCTGTACTTATTGTCAGTTCTTCATGCTATTGTGTACTGAGCGATACATTTCGCATGCCCCACACATTTCACCGCCACCGTTTGGAGAAGTTGCCTAGCTGAGTAAAAATTGTCATAGTCACACTTCTCAATGTCTGGTTGAGTTGGTTTCGCACAGACTGCTCATACTTGTATTTATGCGCTTGATTGAGAGCTGCTCGCCTTGCTACCTTCCCGTCCTTGCTAAATGATTGAGTATTTCTCACGTTGGTCAATATCGAATTATTACAAATTTCAACAAATAATCATTTCTGCCGATTAAATTGAAGGGTCAAAAGTACACACTTAGGTTGTCGGTTGAAATGCCTTTTAAAGTACACACTTAGGTTGTCGATTGAAGGGCCATTTAAAATGTAGACTTAGATTGTCGATAAAAGGGTCATTAAAAGTACACACTTAGGTTTTCAGTTTTAAGGGCCATTTAAAGTACAAACTTAAATTTCCGATTTAAAGACCATTTAAAGTACACACATGGGTTGTCGATAGAAGGGCCATTTAAAGTACACACTTAGGTTGTCGATTGGAGCGCCTTTTAAAGTACACACTTAGGTTGTTTCTTGAATTGAAGGGTCATTTTAAGTACACACTAAGGTTGTCGGTTTAAGGGCCATTAAAAGTATACACTTAGGTTGTCAGTTGAAGGGACACTTAAAGCACACACTTAGGTTGTCAGTTGAAGGGACATTAAAAGTACACACTTAGGTTGTCGATAGAAGGGACATTTAAAGCACACACTTAGGTTGTCGATAGAAGGGACATTTAAAGCACACACTTAGGTTGTCAGTTGAAGGGACACTTAAAGCACACACTTAGGTTGTCAGTTGAAGGGACATTAAAAGTACACACTTAGGTTGTCAGTTGAATAGACATTAAAAGTACACACTCAGGTTGTCGATTGAAGGCTCAACCTCTGCCTGCACCCCCTTCCTGCAGGCGGTGATCTCATTTCACCGGATGCTGGCCATCAGATTCCCGCTGCGCATCCGGCAGTGGCTGACAGCCAAGAGGACCCGCTACCTGCTGTGCGGCCTCTCCTCGTTGGTGGTCGGCTACGCCTCCATCGTTCCCGCCTGCCACCGATGGACGACCTCAGAGCCACCGGCTGGCGAGGGCGGAAACCGCAGCAGCACCTCTCCGAGGGAGCCGGGCAGTTCGGGCGTCTGCGACAAGCGAGGCCGCGAGTTCGTCATCTATTATTCTCACGGCCTGTTCGGCTCGATCGTGCCGTTCTTCATCATGATTCTGTGCACCTGTCTCATTGTCTACTTTGTGTGCCAGAGCCGGAGTCACGTGATTCGCACCTTCCGACGCATGAGTGTCCGGCAGGCGCGACTGCTGCGCTCCCAGCTGGCGGGCCCCGGAGCCGGCGGTGGCACCGCAGCCGCCCCCGCCGCCCCTCGCGCCGCCGGCTGGTTCGGCACGCAGCGTCGGGCGCCACTTCAACTTCGGGCGCGTCGGCAAGTTCAGCGCCGGTGGCTGTGGCCACGGGATCCGGAACTGAACGGCGGATCACGCAGATGCTGATCCTCATGAATGTGACCTACTTTGTTACTAACGGCTTCGCCGGCCTCTTTTTGATCTCGAAGGTGCACCTGACCACAGGCGGAGGCTCCGAGTTCGCCCGGGTGTGGACCATGCTGCACCGCTTCTTCGACGTCTGCGCCTGCGTCAACAACAGCACGAACTGGATTTTCTACTTGGTCTCCGGGCGGAAGTTTCGCGAGAAATTTTTCAGCTTACTGTTTGGCTGCTGCAGGCGCGGCAACGCCGGCGGCGCTGGAGGCGGCGGAAGCGCAGAAAGGCTGCGGCAGTTTCGGCTGCAGTCGGCTGCGGCCGCTTCGTCTCAGCAGATAAAGCTGAGGCAGCGCCAGCCTGTCTCGCGGTAGGTGCTGTGCATTTTTGTTCGTGCATTGCTACTTTGAGTAGCGAAATAATAATTAGGAATACTGTTTACTACTACTACAACTACAACTACTACTTCTACTACTACTACTCCCAGATATCCCGGCAATGATCTGTCCCAGCAGCAACAAACAGCAGCAACAAGCAGGGGATGCCGGCTTGGCCAAGAAAGCCAACGTTCGGCCATCTCAGCAGGCGGCGACAGTCCGAATTACAGCAGCGAAGCCGGCGGCAGCGGCAGCAGCGACGAGTTCACCGGTCTGAATGCTGAAGCAACCAACGGCTGCAATCGAAACAGCAGCCGACGTCGCCGCAGCGACCACAGTCCGGAAGAGGAACGGCGGCCGCTGGTGGCTCTGGCGAAGGCTTCGGCAGTACAGGCTGCAGCGGTCGCGAGCGAGGCAGCCGACTGCCGGAGCAGCAAGCGCCGCAGCAAAGAGATCACCATCGACTGCACTTCCTCGGTCTAGACCCGACTTGACATCATGTTCTCATGTCCTCCTGACATGGCCCCGTGCCATTGTGTCTTCGTTTCCGATCATGTTCCAATATGTACACTCATGTCCCCGTGTCTTCATGTCCCCGTGTCTTCATGTCCCCGTGTCTTCATGTCCCCGTGTCTTCATGTCCCCGTGTCTTCATGTCCCCGTGTCTTCATGTCCCCGTGTCTTCATGTCCCCGTGTCTTCATGTCCCCGTGTCTTCATGTCCCCGTGTCTTCATGTCCCCGTGTCTTCATGTCCCCGTGTCTTCATGTCCCCGTGTCTTCATGTCCCCGTGTCTTCATGTCCCCGTGTCTTCATGTCCCCGTGTCTTCATGTCTTCGATCATGTCTCCGTATTGTCATGTCCCTGTCTTTTTTCTCATCTCCATCACCAGAGGATTTTGGGGTATTTGTTTAAGTCTCGCTTGAGTCCTTATTTCTAATAAAAAATTGGGTTGAAGTTCTGAAGATAATATTTTATTATAGTAAAAACTGCAATGTTGCATAATTGCTTGATGGCTGTGACAGCCATTATTTTTTATAGTCGCTGTTTTCTAAGAAAAAGTTTCATATTTCTGTTAATATATCCATATACATATACCTGTATTTTTTTAATATTTAACTCACCGCACTGATTCGAGCAGTGCATTATGTTTACGAGCCGTATTAATTAAAGAAGCTTCATAAACAGTTTTCATTAAATTAGTTTATGCATGAGCTCGCAACCCAATGATTTCAGAAAAAACAGCCATTGAGCCCTATTGGCTGCTAGCTGCAACCCCGCGCCTTCATTTCTAACCCATCTCGCCTAGCCACCTCACGCCTCTCACAGTACAGCCGTGCCCCCACCCCTCCCTCTCCGCTCATTGGCTAACAGCGCGTGGACCAATAGCCGATCGCCGACTGGCTCTCTGTCTGCCAACGTGGGGTGCGGTGGCGCTGAATCGCAATATAGGATGACACTTACTGGCAACAGCTTTTATACGAGTACGAGTAAGATAAAAAATACACGCCATTTGAGGCCGAGTAGTCTTGTCACTTCAAATCTCACCCCTGCGGTTGAAGTTCTGCATTGGACCTCGGCAGTAGCCAAAGATAAAAATGCATACCAACTTTGCTATGAACAGTGTCGGAACCCACCCTAACAATATGGGCAGCAATATTAATATAAACACCAATAGTTTGCATAACAATCCTCACATTGCCGTGCCTGAGGAAGACTATAGCCCGGACTCTGCCCAGGAGCAGCCAAGCAGATTCAATTTCAAAGGCAAGTCGCATCAGCAGCAGCAGCCTTGGTCAAAGCGACTGGTGCCATCGGTGCCCAAGGTAGCCGGAAACAGAGTGCGCTTTGAGCAGTTCCGAGCCGACAATTTGGACGTTGTGTCTCGCGATCCAGAAGGACTTAACAGCCACTGTAGGGTGAGTGAGGCGATGCCTGAATAGCCTACTAGCAACAGTAGTATATATAACATTTTGCGAGCAAAATATCGTTTATTATGTAGATAATATATAGTAGTAGTAGTAGTATCATTGACAAACTGATTTTGTCTAGTATGAAGTTGGTCAAAATTTCCTCAAAATAAAATTGGTGCCACAATTGGGCAATTAGTTAGTCTATACAAGTGCTATTCAGCTGTCAGATGGATTGGTTGTTTGCTCTATTCTTGCTGTGTATTTGGGAGTTTTTTAAGCATTAAGTTGTTTTGAGTATAGCTAGATTCAGTGCCTCTCCCCACCCCACTTTCTCATTAGTCTCAGTTATTAAGTCCCCTCTGTACGCTCGTTCTTGTTCGTACTCGTAGGTGAGAAGTGCATTATTAAGAAACGGCGGATGAAGCCCCCCCCCTAACAAATCGATGCACAATGGCCTCACCCCCGCTTCCTCTTCCCGCCTCTGCCTCACTGTCGCTCTACCTATAGCTATACTCTACTCTTGCTCAGTCTTTCGCTCAAGTAAGTATGAAGGCAAGAGTATTGGATTGAAGCCCCCCCCCAAGTGTGGCCTGTTAGTGCTTTCAAAAAGTTGAGACTCACTGCAGTGTGTGAACTAGGGGGTGGGGATGAATAGCTACACTAATCTGCTGCATGGGGGAAAAGTATCGAGCGGATCAGCCCGACAAGCAGTTTGCGTCCCAACTTGCACACTGACCCCCCCCCCTCTGGCGAGAGTCTCCGACTCTCTGGCAGGTGGAGGGAGGTCATAGCCAAGTCTGAGACACGCAGCAATGGCCAAGGGTGGGGCGTGTGCCCTAGCAGTGCACTGGGCGTAGCCCTTGGCCTTGCTGCCCCAAAATGCTTTGTTTAGTCTCGCCTCAGGGGCTGGCATCGTGTTTGCACAGAACGAGTGGCAGGGGAGCAGCTATTACATAGGGGAGCCAATCCTATGTATTCCCCATTCTCTCCCCTCCCCTCTCTCCCTCACCATTCCCACAGCCATTGCGGCTATGTAAAGCTTGTCCCCAGAGCATTTTTCAACTCTGCTCCGCCGCTTTCGCTTCTGTCATTCCCCTCACCCAGGCTTTCCCAGCAGACTAAATCCCCATTCTGAATTCACGTATCAGTCTAATCAAGGGATTAACGCGAACTAGAAATGGCCGCCGCAGTGGGTGGTGAACAGGTTGAAGTCAAGCTGGAGGAGAAGGACCTCAGCGTGACCGATCGCGATCCAAAAGAGATTAATCAACACTTGAAGGTAGCGCCTGATGGTTCCCGGGGTTCGAATCCCGTTGTAGCTGTTTGAAAATCGGTTTGAAAAAAGATTAATTCGTAGCAGCTTTTTCGAATATCTCCCCCACGATTCGATCTTTCACAGGTAAAATTTGAGGACATAATCGCCGAGCCTGACCCAACTGTGTTCAGCTTTGATGGAGTCTGGGTGCTCAGCTACAAGGTGAGAAGATCAGCATCATTATCAGTATTTTTGTTGTAGGGTCCTGGAGCAGACAAGACTTACCAGGCAACTAATTTAGTGCAGGGCATTGGTAGCTTTGTTAGCGCTGGACCTGTTCAAAAATTGAAGGACTTGATGACAGGTTTAGGGTAGGACTTGATGACACATTTAGTGCAGGACTTGATGACAGGTTTAGGGTAGGACTTGATGACACGTTTAGTGCAGGACTTGATGACACGTTTAGTGCAGGACATTATAAGAGACTAAGCCTACAGTGCCGGACTTGACGAAGCCCTCAGTGCAAGACTTAGCAACTGCTAAACCAGACATTGACTATCGAACCTCTTCTTCGCCACCCCCAGGTGTTCAGCTCCACGAAGCTCTGGTGCTACCGCATCACCTCTTTGATCTGCGCCATACCGGCCGCGATCTGCTGGGGCATCGAGTTCGCCTGCCTGTCCTTCTGCACCATCTGGTGCTGGCAGCCCAGCATCAAGGCCTATGAAATCTCGCTGTGGTACACGAGGCGCATCTTCGAGATCCTGCTGGCCGTGTTCCTGGAGCCCTGCTTCAACGCCATGGGGAAATGCCTCAGCCATATTGTGGTCACGGTCAAGCGCGAGGGCTGAAGACTACACAGCTGCTATCGCTCCCCGGACAAGCCACTCTTCCCAACATTCTATTTTGTTATTTGCTATTTAGAGGCTACTTTTTCTTTACAATGGACAACTTAATTTGTTCGTCTTCTAAACGTAAATATGAGAGACCTGAGATTCACATGCTGTTAGACATTTGTCCGTCAGTAGCGAGATTTTAAAAGTGTTTAAAGTCGTACTTAATACTTTATATACTGGCACTCTGAAACCTAAAGTCACTTTCCAGAGTCGTACAAGCAAACTGAACAAGTATAAATTCTGGACAATACGCTTTACTGCCACTCTTCCGCTTCTCATTGGTCGAAAGCCGCATTGGCTCTCTACGATCCTTCAATTCCTCATCCCAGAAAACCTCTCTCATTGGCTGGAGTAGCCTTGAAAATTCTTAACAGTATATCTGCCCCCAGCTCCTCTCTCATTGGCTGGAGTAGCCTTGAATATTCTTAACAGTATATCTGCCCCCAGCTCCTCTCTCATTGGCTGGAGTAGCCTTGAATATTCTTAACAGTATATCTGCCCCCAGCTCCTCTCTCATGGGATGGAGTAGCCTTGGCTCTCCCTAACAGTATACCTCTCTGCCCCAGCTCCTCTCTCATTTGTTGAGGAAACTCTGTTGGATTGACGGATGAGCTCGCCTGTAAAAATACCATAATTTCCTTACAGATTCCGCAACTAGTGTTCCGTCTCTGAAGCACTCAAATGGCTGGAATAGTCGGGAATAATTATTAGCCTCATTTCACCTACTACGAGTATTTACTTGTTCTGCGTTGAAAGTTTCAGGATATTTTTCTATTTTATTCCTCTGCACTCCGTTATGATAGAGAAGTTCGACAAACCATAATCGAGTGATTAGTTTTATTATGTTTTACCAAACAATCGCAAAATCGCCGTTTTTTCTTGTAGTTTTTGTTTCGCGTTAATTTTTGTTTTTTTGCATGTAAAGTAGATTCAATTAGCAGAGATACAGAACAAACAATAAGAAATGTTCCTTCCGATTGAAATAGAAAATATGCACAAGTCTTCCTACAAGCCAAGAAAATCAGTTGGTTATTCGCAAATTTTGGTCTACCTTTTAATCTTTCTTCATTTTTGGGCACTCGCTAGCGTACTAGTCTACTTTGAAGACGCAAATCAGTAGTACTGGAAGTACTCAAAAGGATTGGTAGAGCCTATACTCACTGCATGATTGTGGCCAAACCAGCTCCAGACTCCGAACAAAGCTCGGGAATCATCGAATTGAGCACTGCAACCATAGCGTGACTCCAGCTGGGCACTTGCCAATCTCGGCCCTCTTGCCGCACCTGGAGGCCCCTAAAACAGACCGTGTTATTGATTGCCTATGAATAAACATCAGTTGCTTTTTTCTATTCGTTTTCTCTGCAGTCATTGCCGGCTTGCATGATGCTGGATATAATTCTTGGAAATTTCTGCCCCAAAGGAAATCAAAGGATTTCGTATCGGTTGCGACCAAAAAACTCGCGTTTGGTGTGTCGGGCTCTTGAATGAGACTATACCGTTTTTTAACTAGAGAGCCTTTGGAAATGCCATGACTTGAATTGAGGTTTGATGAATTTTAGAGTGATGGGACTAAGACTGACGGTGTTTCATGGAAAACTGCCTGCCGGCATTTGCCAGCCGACCTTTGCAAGACAGGAGGACCAGCACCAGGGGGTTTGACAAATGTCCAAGCAACATCAGGGAACGGCGACAGTAGATAGTAGGGTGACAGTAGGGTGACAGTAGGGTGACAGTAAAGTGACAGTAGAGTGACAGTAGAGTGACAGTAGGGTGACCAGTAGGGTGATAGTAGGGTGACAGTATGACAGTAGCGGGTGATAGTAGGTGACAGTAGATAGTAGGGGTGACAGTAGGGTGACAGTAGGTAGGGTGACAGTAGGGTGATAGTAGGTAGGGTGACAGTAGGGTGACAGTAGGGTGACAGTAGGGTGACAGTAGGGTGACAGTAGGGTGACAGTAGGGTGACAGTAGGGTGACAGTAGGGTGACAGTAGGGTGACAGTAGGGTGACAGTAGGGTGACAGTAGGGTGACAGTAGGGTGACAGTAGGTAGGGTGACAGTAGAGTGACAGTAGAGTGACAGTAGGGTGACAGTAGGGTGACAGTAGGGTGACAGTAGGGTGACAGTAGGGTGACAGTAGGGTGACAGTAGGGTGACAGTAGGGTGACAGTAGGGTGACAGTAGGGTGATAGTAGGGTGACAGTAGGGTGACAGTAGGGTGATAGTAGGGTGACAGTATGACAGTAGCGGGTGATAGTAGGTGACAGTAGATAGTAGGGGTGACAGTAGGGTGACAGTAGGTAGGGTGACAGTAGGGTGACAGTAGGTAGGGTGACAGTAGGGTGACAGTAGGGTGACAGTAGGGTGACAGTAGGTAGGGTGACAGTAGGGTGACAGTAGGTAGGGTGACAGTAGGGTGACAGTAGGTAGGGTGACAGTAGGGTGACAGTAGGGTGACAGTAGGTAGGGTGACAGTAGGGTGACAGTAGGTAGGGTGACAGTAGGGTGACAGTAGGGTGACAGTAGGGTGACAGTAGGGTGACAGTAGGAGGACAGTAGGGTGACAGTAGGGTGACAGTAGGGGGACTGTAGGGTGAGAGTAGGGTGACAGTAGGGTGACAGTAGGGGGACTGTAGGGTGACAGTAGGGTGACAGTATCTCCACAGATACTGCGAGTAGCCCAGCCAATCAGCGGAGCGGCTTGAGAGCGATCAGGTCCATAAGGCTCACCTACAGAGGAAATGAAAAGCTCCGATCGTGAAGCGTTCGATCAAAGCAGAGCGAAGACCAATGCAAGCGGCTGTCTTGGCTTCGCTGTTGATGCTGCCGCTGCTGCCGCTGCAGGCGGTACCGTCTGGCGGCGAGAAAGCTGCGGCAGCGGCTCGCCTTGTCGGCAGCGGCAACCGGTCCGAGCTGGCGGATCCAGCTGCCACCGACGCCGCCGCCGCTGCCGCCGCCGTCCTGGCGAACGAGACTCTGACACCAGGCCGCTACAGGGTCAGAGGAGGTCAGTCGGCCGTCGCTGCAGCCGCTGCCGCCGCAGCCGCCGCTGCCATCGCTGTGGTGGGCGCCGTGGCCTGCGCAGCCACCCTGGCGGCCCTGCGCTGGCGGATGCGCCGCCTGCTTCTGCGGCGAATTTGGCGTCAGCAGAATCGGCGGCGCGTTCATCCTCGGCGGGAACGTCAGCTGGCTGACGACGACTGGCGACCGCAGGACGATGATGACGACGACGAGAGCAGCGACGTGGCCGAGGAGGCAGCGGGGAGCGGAGCCGAATCTGAGCCGCTGCTGTTGCCGCCGCCGCGGCCGCCGCCACTGCTCAGCCTCCACTCGGCGGCATCGGGCGGCTCCGACTCCGACAGCCCAGGCAGCGAGGAGGCGCCGCTCCCATCGACCTCTCGCCACCAGCGGCAGAAGCGCCGGCAGCGTCGGCAACTTCGCTGGCTAATTCGACGACAAACTGACGGCGCCATCGTCTGCGGCGGCTGCGGTGCGGCTGCGGAGCCGAGCGACTCCGAGGATGAAGAGGCGGGCGAGCCGCGGCAGCAGCAGCTGCTGCTGGGCGAGTCGGCGAGCTGGTGGGTGCCGAAGAAGCGACGGTGCACCTGCGGCCAGCTGCGCACGGTGTCGCTTGCAGCCGCGGCCGCTCCAGCGCAGGGACATCCAGCGGCAGCCACGGGCCCGGATAAATTCGCTGATATAATTTCATTTTTCTGATCGCCTGAGCAAATTTTCACTCAGCTCATAGTTTCTTGGCTTTGCAGGTAGTCTTATATTTGAATAAATAAATTTCTGGCTTGAATTTCAGCGGAGTACTAACTTTACGTCAATTCGAAGCGCAATTGTGTCGTAGCCTAGTGGTTAGGATACAACATCATTGCGCTACTCACGACTGGAAGGTCGGAGGTTCGATTCTCGACCCAATCGGAATAATTTTTGTCCTTGAGCAAGACACTTTAAACTCTGAATTGCTTCAGTTCACCCAGCTGTAAAATGGGTGCCAGCATTAGCTGGGGTAACTGAGGGGGTGTGTGGCGACCCCCAGTCCTTGGACTGAACAGCCGTACGCAGCCTTCAGATGCAAAGCGCAATTGCTGCGGCTGAGCTGTCAGTTGCACAACTGCCCATCAGAGCAGGTGTAATCAATTATGATTAATTACAATATTATGTAGTGTAATGAAAGTGCCCAGGCTCGATTCCAAGTGCAGTCGCATTAATTTGGGGCTGAATTGGAATCTCGGCTTGGCTCTGCTCGTGCAATTAACGCCCCTGAGGGCCAACCCCCAAGGCGCAGTAAAGTGTACATGCCTAACAATAAATAAAGTTAGGGCCGCTGTACACTCCTGTGTGAGTGTGTGCCTGTGCGTATGATTGCGTACGTATCCGCGCGCGTATCTCAGGGGAGTCGATTGGAATGGGCAGTAATGCCTCTCGCTAGTTGCATAACAAAGTCCTCTGCTTCTAAAAGAGCATGCAGTCACCTCTGTTGCCCTCATTTTACGCCAGACAAGCTCACAAGCTGAGTTGTTAATCAAATTTCACCGAATCGCAGCTACATGCCGACAGCGAGGCTCACTCGAGTCGAGCAGCTAGGGGTAATCCCGGAGATTAAGGGCGGCAATACAGCGAGCGACAGGTGACGGATGAGCTCGGAATGCTGGGAGAATGGGGATGTCTATCAGATTTCCAACCCTAACCCTACTGGCCCTTACAGTCGGGGGCATTTCGAGAAAAAGATTTTCAGACCGACCCACAGGTACCCTAAGGCACGAAATGCGCAGATGAGGAAACCCGATATGGACTGTTGAAATAAGTGTGCGGTGAGAAGGAGGCAAGACAGAGAAAACGAAGGTCGATCAGCGAACCGCAGGGCTCTCTCGGGTCTCTGAGGGTTGCAGTTTCAAGCCCGTTCCCGTCCAGGCCCCCTGCTGCGGCGAGCTGCTTAATTTGGAACCGATTTTCGCCGGGTCCGAATATCGTCCGGGATCGATGCCGAGGGTCGCCGTCACGGGCACGGGGGTGGGGTGGTGGTGAGGGGGGAGCAGAAAGTGAAAGAGAAAAGAGGAGTCGGGAAAAGCATTTCTGGAGGGAGGTTCAGTTCCAGTTTTTCCCATTTCCTTGTTTTCACTTGGGCGCTATCGGAGGGAGGCGATAGGGAAGGGGAGGGAGAACTGGGAGACTGCATGGGAGTCGTCAGGAGTTTGTTTGGCCTGTGGGGACTCGGGTGAGATGAGGCGCTGAGGCTGCGCAGGCAATGGAAGAAAAGCGACTCACCAAGTCCAGTGAGGCATGCACTTAGACCTTCTCGGGTTTCTCATTTCCCATTACCGAGCCCTCTGCACCCTGCATCTGTCTGCCTGCCTGCCTATCTGCCTATCTATCTATCTATCTATCTGTCTATCTATCTATCTATCTGTCTATCTATCTATCTATCTGTCTATCTATCTATCTGTCTATCTATCTATCTATCTATCTGTCTATCTATCTATCTATCTATCTATCTATCTATCTGTCTATCTATCTATCTATCTGTCTATCTATCTATCTGTCTATCTATCTATCTATCTATCTATCTATCTATCTATCTATCTATCTATCTATCTATCTATCTATCTGTCTATCTATCTATCTATCTATCTATCTATCTATCTATCTATCTATCTATCTGTCTATCTATCTATCTATCTGTCTATCTATCTATCTGTCTATCTATCTATCTATCTATCTATCTATCTATCTATCTATCTATCTATCTATCTATCTATCTATCTGTCTATCTATCTATCTATCTATCTATCTATCTATCTATCTATCTATCTATCTATCTATCTATCTATCTATCTATCTATCTATCTATCTATCTATCTATCTGTCTATCTATCTATCTATCTGTCTATCTATCTATCTGTCTATCTATCTATCTATCTATCTATCTATCTATCTATCTATCTATCTATCTATCTGTCTATCTATCTATCTATCTATCTGTCTATCTATCTATCTGTCTATCTATCTATCTATCTATCTATCTATCTATCTATCTATCTGTCTATCTATGTATCTATCTATCTATCTATCTATCTGTCTATCTATCTATCTGTCTATCTATCTATCTATCTATCTATCTATCTATCTATCTATCTATCTATCTATCTATCTATCTATCTATCTATCTATCTATCTATCTATCCATCTATCTGTCTATCTGTCTATCTATCTATCTATCTATCTATCTATCTATCTATCTATCTATCTGTCTATCTATCTATCTATCTATCTGTCTATCTATCTATCTATCTATCTATCTATCTATCTATCTATCTGTCTATCTATCTATCTATCTATCTATCTGTCTATCTATCTATCTATCTATCTGTCTATCTATCTATCTATCTATCTGTCTATCTATCTATCTATCTATCTATCTGTCTATCTATCTATCTATCTATCTATCTATCTATCTATCTATCTATCTATCTATCTATCTATCTATCTGTCTATCTATCTATCTATCTATCTGTCTATCTATCTATCTATCTATCTGTCTATCTATCTATCTATCTATCTATCTGTCTATCTATCTATCTATCTATCTATCTATCTATCTATCTATCTTATCTATCTATCTATCTATCTATCTATCTATCTATCTATCTATCTATCTATCTATCTATCTATCTATCTATCTATCTATCTATCTATCTACCTATCTATCTATCTATCCATCTAATCTATCTATCTATCTATCTATCTACCTATCTATCTATCTATCTATCTATCTATCTATCTATCTGTCTATCTATCTATCTATCTATCTATCTATCTATCTATCTATCTATCTATCTATCTATCTATCTATCTATCTATCTATCTATCTATCTACCTATCTATCTATCTATCTATCTATCTATCTATCTATCTATCTATCTATCTATCTATCTATCTGTCTATCTTCTATTCCTAATAATTTTGATTTAGCTCGGTTTTTACTTATTTTTTGCCAAATTGGAAACAGAAATTCAGAGCGGTTCGTTCTAGGCAGGAAGTCACGCGCCCCGCCCCGTCCTGCTGCGGCATTCAGGGCGACATGATGAAGCTGCAGCATGCTCAGCCTCTTCAAAAAACAGAAACCCTCTCCGCCGCAGTCCCGCTTTCACTCGGAGGCTGCCTGGCCGGAGAGAATAGAGGCCAAGCACGCAGCCTCCCAGCAGCCGCATCTTCATCTCTGCCGCATGCAGCCAAGAAAAGCATTGGGACTGAGTGTGAAAATTCCTCATTTCACTCTCCCATGGCTATTGCGGGTGCCTCTAAGCCTGTCTCGGCCTGGCGCTCCCGTCGCTTCCTCATTAGAGCGGTCAGGGGCCGTCGGGCAGGAGAAGTCACTTATAGGAGGAGAACCGGGCAGAGATGAAGACGGGAGGCTGGAGAATAAAAAAGCACGAAACGCAACTGGGATTTGATTTCAGCGGGGCGGTCAGCTGTAGTAGCCGGGCGCCACTTCTCCCATGCCAAGACGGAGGGTATCAGTTCTGACTTGGGTGAGAGGCAGGCTGGAACCCGTTGCAAAAGTGGAAATTGCGTTTCCTGTGTTGCTGAACTGGCCCTGCCTCCCTTCCAAGACGATGGGCGCGCTCTCTTCTAGAAGAAATAATAGGCAAAGTACCTACATGTATAGGTCTGCGGTCTGCTGCCGGGGAAAAAATCGCTACAATGCCTGGGGTTTTTCGTGCGATTTGTTAGCTCCATTGTGGCCAATATAGCTAATTTTGGCTTTGTTGAGACTACAGAAGTCGCTGTTAGTTAAGACTTCTTGACTTGCACTTCTAACCTCCCCGTTCAGATCAGTTCCATCTACCTTTCTCTCTTTGTAGCCCCGCGTCCGCCTTCATGTCGCTATACACATCCTTTAGCCCTGCTTCCCTTCTCTGCCTCTGTCTGCCCCATCTCTACTTCTTCGCCTACGTCTGTCTGCCCCATCTCTACTTCTTCGCCTACCTCTGTCTGCCCCATCTCTACTTCTTCGCCTACGTCTGTCTGCCCCATCTCTACTTCTTCGCCTACCTCTGTCTGTCCCATCTCTACTTCTTTGCCTACCTCTGTCTGCCCCATCTCTACTTCTTCGCCTACGTCTGTCTGCCCCATCTCTACTTCTTCGCCTACGTCTGTCTGCCCCATCTCTACTTCTTCGCCTACCTCTGTCTGTCCCATCTCTACTTCTTTGCCTACCTCTGTCTGCCCCATCTCTACTTCTTCGCCTACGTCTGTCTGCCCCATCTCTACTTCTTCGCCTACCTCTGTCTGTCCCATCTCTACTTCTTTGCCTACCTCTGTCTGCCCCATCTCTACTTCTTTGCCTACCTCTGTCTGTCCCATCTCTACTTCTTTGCCTACCTCTGTCTGTCCCATCTCTACTTCTTTGCCTACCTCTGTCTGTCCCATCTCTACTTCTTTGCCTACCTCCGTCTGTCCCATCTCTACTTCTTTGCCTGTCTGCCCCATCTACACCTTCTCTGTCTACCTCTGTCTACCCAATCTCTACAATATCTATACCCTCTGTGTCTACCTCTATATTCAGATCTCCATTTGTTCCCATTTATCAAGCCTGAAGATCCCGATAATCTCTAACTGCGGACGGAGCAGACTGATCGATACCTCATTTTCAAGCCCATCTGCAATTTCTCTCCAGACTAGAATAGTTTTCCATAGGAGCGCCAAAAATAAGGGAGAAAAGGAAGCAAGTCAAAGGGAAATCAATTACTACGCGGAACAATTTTTTCGCTAAATTTTTTCATCAATTACCCACCCGGTCGGTGCCCGGGCCTGTCGATCAGGCCCAGAAGTCAGTGACTGATTTCCCCAAAATGCTTCCATTTCCTGCCTATAGTGAAGTCTAAAAGAAATTTCGCAGTCATTAGCAGAATAACGTGACCGCAGCCATTCGCCAGAAGCAGAAAGCTCTTACATTACAAGGCCAAAGAGACACGCCTGCATGTTTGCAGAAAGTTTTCGCAATGTTATTATTGCAGAATTTACAGTACACTATTTTGCGTCACACTGGGCCGGATTGCGCGTGTTATTAATATATCTGCTAGATAGATAAAGAACTGGTTTGCTTTTCTCAACGCTGCGCAAGGCTCAGCTGCAAGGCAAGGCAAGGCTTGGTGAATTTAATATAAAATTTGTGAAAACTGTGGCTGCACATTTATACGTTTCGATCTGCCTGACAGACAGCTAAAATAGTTATTTGATTTTTCATCTGTTAAACTTACAACTCTGCGCCGCAACATGTCCTGGGGAGTAAGTTGCATCGAACATGCTTGAGCCAGAGTGGCATTGCGCTTTTGTTTAGTTCTACTCACAGATACTAGAATAATTAGATGGGCCACTCAGGCATATATACTCGAACTTAATAAAACAGCTTTCTACTTTCAGTTCCGTAGCAATGAAGAATACATAAGCTATTTTATAAAAATACGTCGTAAAGGCAGCTGAAATGACTTTGATAAGTTTAGAAGCCCAAGCTTGCAGGCGTAAACAACTTGCTAATTGGTTCAGCAATAATGTACATTGGCCAGTCCACTGAAATGTACATGGCCGCTTTAGGTTGGAATTCCGAGAAAGGCAATAAAAATTGGGGTAGTGTTAGTTGGAGGGTTTAAGCGGGGGGGGGGTAAGAGGCAATAAATAAGCCTTGGCTTTAAAAGACATTAAAATGCTTCAGTTTCACTTACTACTGAACTGAAAGTAGCTTGCACGCAGATGTGCTGAGTGGCCCATCTATCTGTGGTTCTATACATAAGCATATATGAGCATATGCGGCATGCTTGGCAAAACAGTTTTCTCGTACTTCAGTAGCAAGGAAGAATACATAACTAAGCTATTTTATAAAAAAAACTGTTGAAATGACTTGATAAGTTTACAGGCCAAGTTTGTTCAACGTTAACACTGCTGCTAGTAAGGTTCAGACATTATGCTTACATACATTACTCGTATTAATGTAGAATTATTAGCCAAAGCCACTTAAAATGTACATGACAGCTTTAGACTGAAACACCAAATAAAATTGGGTGGCGGAGAGGCAGGGTAAAGATTTTTGTGTGGAAAGGCGCGACCGGCAGGTGCTGGGGGAGTGCAATAAACTTGACCCTAAATAATCGTGTTCTAAAATACATTAAAATGCTTCTATTTAACTTTTACTACTGAACTGAAAGTAGGTAACACGCAAATATGCTGAGTAACTAACCTATCTATTTTAAGTCTGTGGCTTCTGTTCTATTTGTACAAGAGAGGAGGGAGTATGAAAGGCTGTTTCTTCTCTGCTGTCAAAATTTATTATCAAGAAACTTTACGATACTACTGACAGTTGAAAAGTAGAGTAGTCAAAATTTGGTCTACTTCATCGTTAATGCGTTAGTTGAAGCGAATCTAAGTTTACCAATCAGCGTAGGTTGACTATATGCAAGTCTTGAAAAAAGGGAAAAAACTTATACTACTACTAAGTACTTATGCGAGTAGAATATAAAAAATATATTATATAAACATTGCCAACAGGATCATCACCACCATCACCACCACGGCCACCATCACGGACATCCGCATCTGCCACCACCGCCGCCTCCGCTGGGACACCAGCACCACCATCACGGACCCTTCCCTTTTCCGGAGCCGCACCAGCACCACCATGATCATCACGGACCCTTCCCTTTTCCGGAGCCGCACCAGCACCACCATGATCAACATGGACCCTTCCCTTTTCCGGAGCCGCACCAGCACCACCATGATCAACATGGACCCTTCCCTTTTCCGGAGCCGCACCAGCACCAACATCATCACCGCCCGCCACCGCTGCCAAACTGTGGGCCGCTGCCGCCGCCGCTGCCGCCGCCGCCGGGACCCTACAGGCCGGGCCAAGGTCAAGGAGGCTACCCGATCGGTGCCTGTCCGCCGCCACCGCCGCCACCGCCGCCTCCCCCAGGCTGTCAGCAGCCTCCGTACCCGTCAGCGCCTAACGCTAGACCGTGGTGAACTGAGTATCTGGGCGAAGCAACATTTTTATCCCGACACACGAATGCCAATAGTCTATGGCAGTTATTTAATTAATTCAGCCTGGGAGAATGTCTATGGCCAATCGGGCTGCACCATGACTGCATAGTCTATGGCCAAAACATGGGTTAACTCCTTGAGATTTCCCCTTCCCTGAAAATAATTCTATTGGTCATTAATCATTAATCTCAACTTAAATTATTATAACATACAGAAATTTCCTCATAATGATCTTTGGTTGTCATAAAAACAATAAATTATGAAAATTAATTAAAATACTTTGTTAATATGCTTTAACTTTTTTTTAGCTTCAGATATTTACCCATTCAATCCTTATATTCTTGAATCTCACCCATCTAATCCTTATATCCTTTAATCTCACTCATTCAATCTCAATCTCCTACAATCTCACCAATCCAATCTCACTCTTCCATCTCACCCATCGAATCTCACTCTCCTACAATCTCACCAATCCAATCTCACTCTTCCATCTCACCCATCGAATCTCACTCTCCTACAGTCTTACCCATTCAATTATACTTTCTTGCGGCACAGCTCATTGGCCGCTGACCGGTAGCTGGGAAGGGATTCGGCCCAAAATCTTTCTCCAACTCACCGAATATCTCGAAACTGAACCCGGCATGCCAAGTCTGTCATTTCTAATCACCAGAGGATTTGGGCGAACGACTCTTCCAGTGCTCGCGTGTTTCTCCTCTCAGGAGTTTGTTGGCTGGCGGCGATAAGCTCGCCAGGTCATGCAAGGCGGAGCACGAGGCCTGTGCCCCCTGCCACCCTCAGTGTCGTCCCTCCTGCCCTCAGCTCTGAAGATTCTTCCCGCAAGCAGCTGGGCACGAGTTGTCGTGCCTTTATAAAGCGAATATTGGATTCCTCGATGCCTTTCAGCTTTGCATTCTTAGCTAGAGGGGCAGGGGTGCTAGAGGGGCAGGGGTGCTAGATGGGCAGGGGTGCTAGAGGGGGCAGGGGTGCTAGAGGGGCAGGGGTGCTAGAGGGCAGGGGTGCTAGAGGGGCAGGGGTGCTAGATGGGCAGGGGTGCTAGAGGGGGCAGGGGTGCTAGAGGGGCAGGGGTGCTAGAGGGGCAGGGGTGCTAGATGGGCAGGGGTGCTAGAGGGGCAGGGGTGCTAGAGGGGCAGGGGTGCTAGAGGGCAGGGGTGCTAGAGGGGCAGGGGTGCTAGATGGGCAGGGGTGCTAGAGGGGGCAGGGGTGCTAGAGGGGGCAGGGGTGCTAGAGGGGCAGGGGTGCTAGATGGGCAGGGGTGCTAGAGGGGCAGGGGTGCTAGAGGGGCAGGGGTGCTAGAGGGGCAGGGGTGCTAGATGGGCAGGGGTGCTAGAGGGGGCAGGGGTGCTAGAGGGGCAGGGGTGCTAGAGGGGCAGGGGTGCTAGATGGGCAGGGGTGCTAGAGGGGGCAGGGGTGCTAGAGGGGGCAGGGGTGCTAGAGGGCAGGGGTGCTAGAGGGGCAGGGGTGCTAGATGGGCAGGGGTGCTAGAGGGGCAGGGGTGCTAGAGGGGCAGGGGTGCTAGAGGGGCAGGGGTGCTAGAGGGGGCAGGGGTGCTAGAGGGGCAGGGTGCTAGATGGAGGGACATCATTGCCACCTCCAGCTGAGCAAATGACATTGCCCAAACTGCATTCAAAGAGCAACAGAGCGTGTCCAACTGAAGAGTGAAAACGTACTAAAGCTGCCCGACCTCCGCCCCGCTCCGCCTGAGGTCTGAGCAATCTTGGCTGTCCCCCCCCCAGCCAGCCCAGAGCAGATTACAGATCTGTCAGCACCAATCAGGGCATCGAGGGAAAAACTCACGGACCACTGCCCAGTTGCACTTGATTAGGCGGGACACTGCAGAGCCCCCCTCCCCGGATTCTGGGGACACCCATCTGCAGACTTTAGACTGCAATGCGCGGGCACTTTCCCTCCCAGCCTGCCTGCCGCCTCCCTTCTCTCTGAGCCATCGACGCGACAAAAATTGAATCGCGGCGCGCGCGCCCCAGCCCCAGACCCCCGCCCCAGCCCCAGCCCCAGCCCCAGCCCCAGCCCCAGCCCCAGACCCCCGCCGCCGTCGCCGCCTTCCAAAGCCATGGCCTACTTTTTCTCCCCAAGCCTCCGCCTCTTATTTCTCCTCAGAAGCCGGTTATCCCTGAGAGCAAATCCACTTACGCAGCCCCTTCCCCAGCTCCCAGCAATTGGTCAGCAGGCAGCGCCAGCAGCGGATATATTTACCCCCCCCCCTCCAGTCAGCCTCCAGATCGAAGTCGAGAAGCCTTCATCGAGTTCGAATGAGAAAAGGACAACATGTCGCAGATTGCTGCCGGTTTGCTTCTAGTTGCCATGGCAACAGTTCTAAGAATAGCGTCATGTCAGGCGGACGCGCAACAGCCACTGCCGGGACTCCGGGTGATTCTCGGCGCGATGCCCTGGTCGGAGGCCGCCCAGCTGTGCGCCAGAGAGGGCCTGGCGCTCGCTCCAGCGGCGGCCGTGGACGGGGGCGCCGCGGCGGCCGGCGCTCGGCTGGCCGAGGAGCGCGTCGACCGCCGGCTGTGGATCGACGGCGTCAGGGACAGGCGCCGGTGCAGCTGCCGCTGGGAGCTGGGCGAGGGCGGCGGCGTCGGAAGCGGCGAGGTGGCGGAGGACTGGCGGCTGGCCAGGAACGAGTGCCTGACGATCCAGCCGCCAGCGCTGGTCGGGTTTGCCGACTGCCAGCAGTACCAGGGCGGCGCCCTCTGCTCCCGACCGCTGCCTCCGCAGCCAACTTCAACATGGCCGCCGCCATCTAGCCCGACTCCGACGCCTTCGGCGGCATCGGCTGCGGCGGCAGCGGCGGCAGCAGCAGCGGCGGCTGCGGCGGCTGCGGCGGCCGGGCATCGAGAGGCCTGGCTGCCAGCGGCCACGGCAGCCCTGGCAGTCTGCCTGCTGGTCATCGTGGTGCTCCTGATCATCATCGCCGCTCAGCGGGCGTCGTCGTCCAGATCGATCAGATCTTCGGAATCCTCGGCTAGCACTGCGGCGGCGGCGTCGGCGGCCCTGGCGGGCGGCGGTAGCGGAGCTTCGACGAACCATCGGCATCTTCTCAGCGGCGGCGGCGTCGGCGGCGGCAACGCCGGTCTGTCGTCGGCAGCTCGACAGGTTTTCGCGAACCGGCGCACGGCGGCCACGGCGCCGCTGCATCTGAGCGGGGAGGCGGCCGCGGCGGCGGAGGAGGGGCCGTGCGAGATCGCCTCGCTGTACGAGACAGCAATGTGTCGGGGCGGCGGCTGCAGCAGTTTTGGCGGCGGCTGCAGTTGCAATGCTATCGGCGCACTGGCCAGTCAGAAGCTGTAGGAGCTTGGCGCGGATTGACTTGCTGGATTCAGTCTGAGTTTTATAACAATGTGTCTTATGAAAAATTGATAGAAAATTATGAATAAACCGTTTTAGTGCTCAATTTCGAATTAATAAAATAAAAGTATAATTCAACATGTTGTAAAGAGAACGGCAGTTTTAAATGATGCAGCGACAGAGGAGTCGGCAGCACATTCTCAGTCTTATGCTCACATTAGCGGACATGTGTATCAGTCAGCTGTCAGTGCCGCGGCCCCCCCCCCCCACGGGAGGCTGGACTAACGAGCGATGTAGGAAGCGGCAGAAGTATCTAGCGAATTACCGCGAGGGCCCAGGTCTGGCTGTACACGACCGCCCGCAGACTACAGAAGCAATGAAATCAGCTTACAAGCCGGCCTGCCAATTTTTGCACAATCTCTCGGCCTCGCCCACTTGATGCTGGGCGCAAGATGTGTGAAAATACGGTTGCTCTCCAGAGCTGCCAGTTCAGGGCTGCTGTATGGACTGAGTCATTGCTCAGCTCTCAGCTTCTTCTTCATCAATTCCGCCTTCTCCCCGTGCAGCCTGATTGCGGCTGGTGCAGATAAGCGGCAGAGGGAAGCGCTTCCCAACTCTTGTCCCATTAGCGGGGAGGCAGCGGAGTGAGACAGAAGGGAGCGGATAGACCAGGGATATTTCTCCTACTACTTTTCAGGCTGTGTAAATGCATATTTAGCCAAGCAAATTATCTCATTTGCGAGATTAGGCGAGATTTCTTGCAAGGTATAGGGTCAGCCGACCCCCATTGACCCCGTCCAGATCTACCATTGCTCAAGGACTACTCAGGTAGAAGGATGGGAAACTACGTTTCTTGGAAAACGTTATAGTCAGCAGGTTTTACGTACCGAAAATACACAATACGGAGAATTGAGGTTTTCATTATCTCAGCGAGACTAGCCTAGGGGTTGTAGCCTAGTGTCACTGGAACAAATTGTGTCTTAAGCAAGACACTTGACTCTGCATTGCTTCAGTTCACCCAGCTGTAAAATGGGCACCAGCATTAGCTGGGGTAATTGAGGGTGAGTCCTTGGCCTCCCAAAAAATTTATAAGAAACGCGTAGTTTACCTACTATTAGAGTAAAATGATTGTATAAGTTAATTCCCTGAAGTAATTTTACTCAAGTTCAAGTTATCGCTATTTTAAACAGTTTTCTGAGGTGCTCATGTTTTAAGCACGAATCTCCAGTTCTAAGGAGAATTTTCCCTCACAGCCGCTGCCTATTTGCATTTCCCCAACTGTTTACCTACAAGTCCGTGACGCCAAGACTGCATAAGCTAATTTAGCAGTTCCAGCCAAGGCAGTAATAAAAATGGCCAATCAATATTTGACAAACCGACAGGGCATCCAGTTTGGCAGATCGGGTTTCAAGCAGAAAAGAAATGGGAAAGGCGCCGCTGCAGCCCCTG
The DNA here is from genome assembly GCA_002269645.1 of Macrostomum lignano. NCBI lineage: Eukaryota > Metazoa > Platyhelminthes > Macrostomidae > Macrostomum > Macrostomum lignano. The sequence continues at coordinate 477,461 of NIVC01000606.1, forward strand.
AAATCCCTCGATCTGATCAATGAGTTTATAATTCTGGGGAGGCCTCGGAACTCCTCTGGACCAGCCCTCTGTCTTTTCTTGGCTGGCCATTTTACCAATGAACGATAGAGATGAGATGAGTAATCAATCAGATCAGCTGACCGGCTATTCGAGCTGTAGTCAATAAATCAATGACTAGCATGCCGGGGCATTAACATACGTGTTTAGAGTTTATTAAACAATCCAAATTCAAGAACTGCGTGCAGGTCTTGCTGACAGACGGTTCAATTATAAGCTCACAGAATACTAATTAGCTGCCGAGGCATCTCGCTATTTGAATAAAAGTTAGTTACTCCTGCCGTTTACCCAAAACAGCTGGTAAATGTTGGCTGGCAAATGGCCGTCTGGCAATCGGTGTAGACTCAAGAGAGCACACATCAAAGAGATCAATAATGATGGAAAAAGAGTTTAAGCAACAGCAAGTTTCTCGTGACCCATAGGATGCAAACAGCAGTGAAATTCTACAAGGCTTTGCGCTGAACAAAACAGGCAATTATTAACAGATTATTATTATTATTATGTATGAAATTATGTAATATTACAAATAATGCTTCAACTTACTGTTATATATAGAATCAGTAAGGTTATAATACACAGAAGTTTTGGTACGATCGCTAACATAAATATTGCAACAGGGCTGCTGTTACTATTAGAAATTTATTAATAAATTCGTGTATAAAATTATTGTATTACAGCATATTTTATTGTAGAATCTTATTTACAAAGAGAAACCAAGTCTAAATTAGGATAGAAACAGGGGACGCACAACAGGAGAAATATTTTCATGCTGAAAAATTTCGAATTTACAAATTTGAAAACCGACCCAGATGCCAAAGTGGAGTGCATGCAGGCTGTGCTAGGACCCTGGGGTAGAAATGTTAATGAAATAATGGAATTATTTGTACTACTGGCATATGTTGGCATCAATGGCCAATTGACAGCCCAATATCTCCAAAGTTTGTCAGTATCCTGTGAAACATTTGCAGCCTTCCGACTGAATTTGCAATGCTATCTAAAATCATTTTGCAAGCTGCTAGGATTGCTTCAGTTTAATACGGTAGGACTTGAAGGGTCAAAGCATTAAATATGACAATCAACAGGTGCTCAGGTATTATATAGTGCGCAATAGTACAGCTGCTCTCCTATATGTTACAACAGGTAAATATTGATAATGTAAATAAGCCGCATTATATAACACAGCAGCAAATTCAACTAGTTAACAGGTGCGGCAAAACAGAGCACAGGCAGTTAAAGACAAGAACTTAAGAAACATCCAATAAACAGAAGAGCCTGCAAGCTGCTAGTTAAATCCGCCTTAATCCTGCAAGAGTCAAAACGTAAAAACAAGTGAAAACAAAAACAGAAAAAACACAGGTAAAAATTCGGTTACACTATCAGCAACAAACCGAGAGCTCCCAGGTGATGCCAGTTATGTGATACAGTAGTATTAAATAGCATATTGTAACTAGATGCGCGGTAAATCGCTGCCTTTATCAAATAACAAAAACTAGCAAATTAATAAATAATAAATCGAAGCCATTCACAGATTCTATGATAATAAACTAGACAGGCCGCCCAGCAAATTTGCGTGTAAGCTACTTTCAATTCAGTAGTAAGAGTTAATCAAGCATTTTGATGTATTTTTAGGACAAGGTTCATTTGTTGCCTTTCAATTCCCCTACGTGGAAAATCATTTTTTTGTTTCTTTTCACAAAATAGCTTACAAACTCTTCCTTGCTACTGAATTGACAGTAGGTAAACTGCTATACATGTAAATAGCCAATCTAGTTATTATCATATCTGTGGAAATTCCTACAGACATCTTCAGGCTAGGAAGCGTCTTCGCCGCCGCTTTTTCCACCGCCGCCGTTGCTAACGGCAACTGCAGGCGCCGATTCTGCGGCCGCCGCCGGCTCTGCCTCCGTTGCCGACTTGTCCTCCTCGTCCTTGCCGTCGGCTGCAGCAGCCTCCGGCTTTGAATCCGTCGCATTCGAGCCCGCCAGCTCGTCACCTTCAGCGTTGTCTTCGGCTGCCACCGCCGTGGGAGCCGCGGTTTTGCTGTCGCCTTCGGCGCTGCCCGACTGCGACTCCGCATCCTTGCCGGCCCTGGGAGGAGTCTTGTCCTCCTTGTCGGCGGTACCGTCGGGCTTGTCAGCAGTGGAAGCTGACGCCGCAGTCTCTTCCTTCGCCTGCTTCTCCTCCTGGGTTCCGTCAGCGGCCTTCGGCTGCGACTGTGGCGGCGGAGTCGGCGACTTATCCTTGACGACTTTTTCGTCGCGTGGCTTCGCCGAGTCCGCAGGTTTGGCCGGTGCTTCAGCCGGTGCTTCAGCCGGCGCTGCCGCAGCCGTTTCGCTAGAATCTCCCGCCTTCGCGCTGCTGCCGTCCTTGTCTTTGTTGTCCTTGGCCGGCGCTGCCGGTTTCTTCTTGTTCTTCTCGTCTTCTGCTTCCACTGCAACGGCTGCCGAGCTTGCTGTCTTGGAATTTGTTGCCGCCGTCGTCTCGGCCTTCGTTGCCGCCGCCGCTGCTGACGTAGCCGGTTTCGCTGCCGCTGCCGACGCCGCCTTACCCGGTGGCGCCGTAGATTTCGGCGCAGATTTGGCGCCAGTCGCAGCCGGATCAACCAGTTTAGCCAGGCCCCCGCATTTGGTCTCCTCAAAGCTGACCTCGCCGCTCTCCAATCGCACAATGAATTGGTGCACCGAGCGCACCTGGCCAAGTGGATCATCTGGCTGGCACGGCATCGAGGATAAGAAGCAGTGGGCCTCGCGGAACGGCGCCACGATGTGCACCAGGCTGTTGTCAGCGGACGGCCTGTACAGGTATTTCCTACCGTCGATGGCGTGCTCTTCAAAGTGATAAATGTTGAAGTTGCTCAAGTTGATGGAGTGAAACTTTTTAGAAAACAGCTCCGCTAAGCTTAGCTTGCTCTGCTTGGCTGGCGTTGCCATTGTTGACAGGGCAGCGACGATGTCTCTCGCTCAACAGGTGACGCTGGGAGTTAAAGGCTGCAACGTTAATTTATCATTTATTGGTGCTGTTTAAAATGAAGTCTGGGTTAAGGTTAAAGTGCCAAGTCATTCAGACTGTCACTCATTGTAGCTGTGGATAAACTCTCATTCTGGCTGTGGATAAACTCTCATTCTGGCTGTGGATAAACTCTCATTCTGGCTGTGGATAAACTCTTATTCTGGCTGTGGATAAACTGTCACTATGGTTGTGGATGAACTCTCACTATGGCTGTGGATGAACTTTCACTATGGTTGTGGATGAACTCTCACTATGGCTGTGGATGAACTCTCACTATGGTTGTGGATGAACTCTCACTATGGCTGTGGATAAAATCTCACTATGGCTGTGGCCTGTGGATAAACTCTCACCATGGCTGTGGATAAAATCTCACTATGGCTGTGGCCTGTGGATAAACTCTCACTATAAGTGTGGATAAACTCTCACTATGGCTGTGGATAAACTCACTATAACTGTGGATAAACTCTCACTATGGCTGTGGATGAGCTAGTACTTGGCATTGGTAAAATTCATATATGACTATGTATAATGTGTAACTTGGCTATGAATAAAAATTCTAATGCAGTTGTGCATTAATGGAAAAAAGAAGCAGTAAAACATATTGATATTTATGACTGAACTGTGTTAGCGACTAAATGTATTTATTAATTGCGTTATACCAGTCATCAGTGACAATATTAAATAGCAACGAGAATGGGAAAGAGCAGGCATTTGCAGGCGCACTGCCAATTACAGTGCTATAAAGATACGGAAAGAACACGCAGACTGCTCTACTTACAGTAGAGATGCAAGTAAATCATGCGCGCCATCTGTGCCGCAGCGCAAGTATTAATCGCAGTAAAATGAATACGAAAAACCTAAATAAAAATCGTCATTAAATCTTACAATTAAAATTGGCATGCATAAAATATATATTTTTAAAATGTATTATATACGAGCAGGAACAATTGCAAATACCGGTGTTATTTGACAAAGTTAACGCATTTTGTTCGGGGTGTTCTTTGTAAAAACAATTGTCGAATAAAAAGCGCGCAAACTACTGAGAGAACAGTAGGCAGTGACAGAAATTAAGGACTGCAGCTTTAGTTGAGGCTGAGGTGGGCACACAAGGTGGGTCAAAACAACAAATAAAAATATCAATATTAACACACATTAGTAAAGCGTTCTTGAAAGCGAAATAAACAAGGTCAAATGAAGGACAAATCGTTTAACTAAGGTATCGTCTTCGCGTACATTATGAGCAAGCGCATACTTAATATGTAGATACAAACGAAAGAATATGGAGATCTTCTAGCAAGCATGAACCAGTCTAGTCAATAAAATTGAAGCTCATTACAAGATTGCCTTACACATTGAGACATTACTTTCTTATGCGGTCATAGAAGCCAGTGTAAATAAATCATTGCGTTTTGTGACTCAAGGTGACAGCAAGGAATATACTACTGAATTAAACTCCAGTCAGTAGTATTCTTTTCACGATTTACTGTCCTAAGGTCTTTATCTAACAGATATTTATCTTTGCAAGTCACTCGCTATTGATATTATTGTTTATGTCCCATAATACTACTAAATTCAACTCTTGTCAGTAGTAGTCTTGTCGATAGCTTTTATTCTTTTATACTATTTATACTTAAAAATATATTTTTTAAATGCCTAAAATCCTAATATTTTGAAATGGGTCAATTTATTAACGTGAAATTTTTCACCTAGCGCATTGTGCAAATATGGACAGCATACCCAATCAAAAGCTATGGAAGAATTCTCCTTAATTTTGAAATACCCCTCGTACAGCCAAGTCTTTGAACAGACAAAACACTGCCTTGTGATATTGAGGCTGCATATAAGAAAAGCTCACACACCAGCCGCAGACTCTGACTGCATAACATACTGGTGAATCTCGTGTATCCTAGCGGCCGGGTCTCCACTAGGGCAGGGCATGGACACAAGCAGGCACATGCGGTCGCGGTATTTCAGCACAACAGTCAGCATGTCGTTGCGCACAGATGGCCGGAACAGGTACTTCCGGCCGGATATGGTCAGCTCCTCGAAATGATAGATATTGTAGTTGTCCGGATTGAAGCTGTGCAGTTTCCGACTGAAGATGTCGCCAATCTCGGCCAGCTTAGCAGTCGGCTGCCGGTTCTCCACATCTGAGGACATTGCGTCCGTGTCTGCGTGAGTTGGCGACTGCAATTGGAGCCACTAAACAGCTATTCAGAAAGTTTAAACATTTAGTTCTGGTAGTATCAGCAGCTGTGTGTCATGACAAGTAATGGTGCATAAGATAATCAACAGTTTTCTATTATTCTATTTTTAAATAAAATAAATTATGGTTGATAAGACTTAAAATGCCAATACTCTCAATAGTCAAAATTTTTGGGACTTAAAGGACCTGTGTAATTTAAGGATTCCTTATCTATAGTCATAAAGTCTGATGAATTGATTTAAATCATTCTTTATCTTACTATCTAACCATTTTATCCACTTTAATAAGGTTTTCAATCCCATCTCATTGCTTTTAATCTCAAATCATCCGATTCTAAAAGAAAAAATACTGAATTTGATTGATAAGGGATTATATCAATTATTAATTAGAAACACTTACCTTATGGTTAGGTAGGCACTATGACCATACATTTGCAACCTTTAAAATCACACTGATCATGCAACTTTTTTGCAAATCACCCAAAATTACAATAAAATCTTAATTTTTATCAAGTTTAGTCAAAAGATATGACAAATTCTTTAAGTTTAAGGTGACAATAATATAGAATTTTTCAAGTTCTTAAAATTGAACACAAGTATAATAATCAGCTATTAGTCCTATAAGATAATGGCCTAGACTTCAACGTCATAGACATTGCAAAGATTGAAGCTTATTAGTACGAGCTAGATATTTGGAACTAGATAATTATTGGTTTAAAATAATTGTTTAAAGCAATTGTCAAAAGGCTTTCATTATAATTTATTACCTATACTTAAGTTGAAGCTTAACTAATTTGTTCAAAAATTAATAGCTTAATAGTTGGGCCTATCTCTATTATTAGAATATTCTTAGATATTTATAGACAATATATTAAGGTAAATCTAAATCAACATAGTGTTATAACACAGCATATGTTTTTAATAACAATAAGTCCTTTAGTCTAGGATTTTCTGCACAATAGGAAAGCTATAGCATCTTGACTTTTTAAATCCTATTTTGAAATTGGACCTTAGATCTACTATTATAGCTTGTTTTAAATAGAATGTTTTTTTTTCTTTTTGTAAAGAGAAACTTATATATCTTAAATAAAAATGTCTTTTCTAGTGATTTTTAGCATAACTATACTTATAGGCTTAACAAAAAACTATAAGGCAAGTCCCATACTTTGAAAGTTATATGCATGCCAAAAATATCTAGCATACTAATGTAATGAATAGTTTAGCTATTTTGGCATAGGCCTACCATTTTGATCTCAAGTAAATTTTTGGCACACTAATTTATGCTTACTAAAACTTAAAAGTTTGACAAATACACAAGTTACACATTGCAAGAAATTTTCTCTTTAAAAAATACATGCATTATAAAAGTTTTGAAGAACTCTTTTAGCTTTTTATTAACAAAACAAGCAGTATTTTTATAGATATAGGCTCTAAGCTTCAATATACTAAAACTGATTCAATGTTTGTCTGTTGCAAGTGAACTCCTACAATACTGCCAAATCAGCATTGAATCTTATGGGAAAACTGCAAATTTTCCAGATCAGGCTTTAGGCTGTTTTAATTTTTAATTTTTACATTTTAACATCCCTAAAAAAGTAGAAAACTGCTTTTAACCTTCTTTGGCCCTTCTGTCTTTCCAGTGGAAGGGTTGCAGTTGGTTTATAAAAAAAGCCATCCCAACCTCCACCTGCAAGTTGCTATGTATTGGGGGTGGGTGCACATGTTCCAGGTTCAAGGCAAATAACCCCCCTGTGTTGGGGGCTGCAATTAAATTTAATGATTCCCTCGGAACAGGGGGTTGGGCTTGGGCAAAGTGTACATAGCAGTTGTAGTGTGAAAAGATAGATAGGACTCTGTTGAGATTCAATAGGTTTTATTATTGGCGCCTTTCAATATGTAGCCCTATGTATTAGCTGAGCAATGAAATTCAATGAATAAACTTGCAAGCCTCTTTCCTATAGGAAAAAGTTGTAAAACTGCGGATGGACTTTTGAAATTTTTCTAAAGCGCAGTGCACGCACAAATGGGTTTATTTAACTTTTCTTTAAGCCTAGTCATATTTTTCTTGTTAAAAAATTTGACAACTGCAAAAAAGGTCCTTTATTGTTTATATTTTTAACAATATAAAAGTGGCATATATTTGTTATAACATAAAAAGAGGCATTTTTCTAGCATACCATGTTGTACTATCCTAACTATAGGGTAGATCTAAGCACAAAATTTAAAGGCCTAAGGCTAAGCACTGACATGGCTTATAAGATATCTTATAAAAGTAATTATATTTTGTACTTTTTCCATAGTCAGGAAGGTTGCCTCTGAGGGGGAAAATTCCCGCGCACACAAAGGGTCTCAGCACACAAGTGCGGCGCACACAAGGGGTCGTTGGCGCACTTGGCGCACACTGAGGTCCCTAGCGCATGCGGCGCATAATTGCAGCGCATAAGGTCCCTGACATGCATGAAAATTATAATGAAAATTAACAATTTTATATAAAATAAAGGAGATTTATATAGTCTAGAAAGTCAGTAATAAACTTTTTGCTTCTTTAAAATTAACAGTAAATAAAATTAGTATAAACTATTGCTAAAAACGTCAATTTTGCATTACTCTATTCGTAGGTATAATTTAAGTTTGTTTAAAATGAAAATATGCATAACATTTTAAAAAGGCTTTTCGTACAAAGGCCTTTCTTAGAAAACTCTACTTGTGAAGAGTGGCGCACAGACGGTGCACAGACAGTGCACAAATGGCGCATAGACGGAGCACATATCGTCCCAAAAAAATTATTCCGGCGCACACTGTGCCACCTTCCTGACTATGGTACTTTTTTCACATTGCATTATTTGTATAATTTGTATTCTATTTAATATTGTACTGTACTTTTTATTGTATTTATTATTTATATAAGTTTTCAAAACTTGTTTATAACATATTTTGTTTTATTGCTTATGCAATATTAACTAATATATAATAAATTGTCGCATTGCTCATAAGAGTTGGCCACTCTGATTCAGCACCTCTTGATTGAAAATTCAAATTATGGTCTTCGTGGGAGACTTTGGCTATTCATTTCATTTTACAAGCTATTGCCCAAAAATCATTGACAAGAATCAAGATAAATGATATTTAAAATGTTAAATTGACATTGCAATGCTTTTCCACATTTGCTATGAAAATCCAGTACATTTACTGATATTATTGTTAATAATATACACTATAGATAGGGCCTATACTGACAAAGCATTGACACACACCACTTTTTTTAGAATCAAACATCCATGTCTGGGCTTTACCATATTAATTTTTGAATCACAGTTAACTAACTGAGATATTTAAATGCAGCCATTGTGTTTATAGTCCAAACCTTACTTCAAGAACGTCGAACGACCGCGATTCTTATTAATTTATGACAGTCACATCGTAGAAAGCAAAAGAAAACAAGATTTAAAAACAGACATATTTACCTTAACAGTTATAACAATGTCTTATTGACAGCTGCACGGTTACAAGTAATATATATTTCATATTTTAAATACTCTTATATTCTTAAAAAAATATTTTATATTTAAAAAAAGTAATAAAAATTTTAGATTTTAGATTTTAAGAACCTTTAAACTGCGTATGTTCGTTCGTTCGTTCGTTTTGTTCGTTTAATTATTTCCGGAATTATTTCGCCCTCTATTCAAGGGTGGTGGGGGGTGGGTGTTGGAATTAAACGAACGAAACTAGAAGATAGCCGTTCGCAGTTGGGTTAGTTTATTGGCCCGGCCCCTGGCCTTTTCACTAAGTCAAACTTATACTACAGCTAATATTGTAAGGCCTAACTAAGTGGCAACCAGTCATTTCACTTCAGTGAAAAGCTTTTCTCTTCTTGACACAATGATGCAGTCCTAGGGCCTACTCTAGTCTCCTAGTAATAGTAATAGGCTCTAGTAAGTATTATGTTTTAAAGCAGTGAAGACAACAGTAACAAGGGTGGGTTGGTACAGTTTTGAATAAAAAAGTAAAGTGAGTTAGTGATTTTTAGCAGAACAGTTATTTGGCCCTAATGTCAATGGCATGCATGCGCATTGCGCAACCCCCCTGATTTACACTGGCCATGCCCATGCGACTTACTTTTTTAACAAAAATGCGACTTACCTGTAAAAAAAAACCTAACGCAATTTTGGGTAAACGGCAGGAGTAACTATAACTGTCTTATTAGGGCTGAATGCCTCGTCATCTAATTAGTAATACGTCTATTCTTTAGGCTGGGCATTTTTGCGACTTACCCCTGGTCCACCACAATTTACGGTGGCCAGATCGGCCAGCAGTTGCGCATTTATGGTCAATGGTATTATGCGGAAGAGGGTAGGGTAGGGTGTGGTAAGGTTAGACACAGACAGCAAGTTTGTTTGAGTAGTGTGCTTGATTGAACCTTGTAGTTGTAGAAATAAAATTTGCAGTTCATTTCAAGAGAAGCTTATATATTTTTGTGCATTTATTTTTTTGTGTACTTCTTTAAATTAAGAATATATACAATAAATAGGCTACAGTGTGAAGAACAGGTGAATCATGTTCTAAGAAGTATAGTCACAATATGCTAACAATAAATGTTTATTTAAACAGATTGCACTGTTTACTAATAAAAAATAACAAATTGCTATTCTCCCATGTAGTATTTTATTATATAAAATTATTTCTATTTGACCTAAATAATATTATAAATTATATTAAAGCTAAAAATTAAGTAGGCCTATCTAAAAGATGCAACATAGAACATGTTAACATAGTAATATAGGTATAGTACTAATTAGCTGATTAGTCATTTAGTCTTAATGAGACAGTTAGTTACTCTTGCCATTTATCCAAAACTATAATGCAATACCAAAAAGTTACAAAATTACAATGGAAGGTTGGATGCCTTTTGTCCACTTATAGAGGAAATAGAGGAATAGAGGAAATAGACGAAAAGAGAGGAAGAAAGAAAAAAAGTAGAAAAAAATAAAAAAGAAGAGGAAAGAAGAAAAATCAAAAAAAGAAAAGAAAAACAAAAAGACTATATCACAACTAGAAGCAACTAAGTTGCAACTAGATGAACTTAAGTTGCAACTGGAGGCAAGCAAAGTAATATGCAATTTTTGGGGAAAAAACTAAGTCATAATTATTAACTAAGTAAAATTTTGAAATTGGAAATATATTCATGCATATATATATGACCCCCTGATTTACACTGGTTGTGCAACTTATTTTTTGACCAAATTGTGATTTACCTATAAAAGAAACCTAAGCAAAAATAACATTACATTTGTCATTAGGATAAATGATAAAAAACTATGACTATTATTAAAGTTAAATGCTTTATCATCTAATTAGTACTATCTATTTTTTCAGGTGGGCATTTTAATCACTTACTTTGTCTGGGCCCCTTGTCAGATAGCAAGATTACGAGCTAGCTAGGTCAGTTAGGTATTGTGCATATATGTATATATATCATTTTTTAATGCAACTATGAAGCACAGTGATTCTAATAATGGTACATGCTTAGAGAATTGAGCACATACTACTATGTAGTGCATATAAAAATCTTAACCAAATTAAGTTTCTATTGCCTATGGTAACTGATAGTTCAAATCATTATATAGAGATATAACCTAGTTATCTAGGAATATTGTCATGTTCCATAGCCTTATTGCAGCCTATAGCCATTATTGCAGATAGCGTCTAGCATGGATTAGCCTTATTGGAAAAAGTTTTTAAATGGTAGATGACTATCACTTTTTCTTTATTCTTTCCTCTTTGTATAATTTTCAATTGCTCTAAAGCCAGCTAAGCCAAAGGCTACATTGCTAGTTATGGGCCATTTAGTTTCACCAGGGATAACTTTGAATTTTTGATAGACAATAAAGCCATAAGATTATAAATGTAGTTGAATTTTAATTTTGCTAAAATTTATATTAGAGTATATTGCATTACTATATTTATTCTCTACTATATATAATAGAAAGATAATTGTTGAACCATTAATCCATTATTTGCCAGCTAATATTTAAAGTACAATTTTTTGTTATTTCAATGTGGTAATGCCACATAATTTAGTAGTTTAAACAAAACATGTCAAAACAATTGCTAGCACTATTTATTTTTGCTTATTTATATTTTTCTAAAAATCTATTGTATTTCTCAAAATTTATTTTCAATTAATTTTTTAATTAAATTTTAGATAAAAAAATGCAAAACACTAGCACTAGCTTTTATACAATACAATACAAAGTCTATATAAATGATAAAGAAATGGTATAAATGTAGAAATATGGATTGTCCCAAAACAGCCACATTTAAAATGTAGCCTATATAGTAGCACTGGCTATATAACTTATTTAGACAGTTATATCAGACAATCACAGACAGTGCCAGATTTAAGGGTTTTTTTTCAAATTTTGGAAAGGATTTGATTTTTGAAGGGCTGTGTTTAGTTTAAGCTTGGCCTCCATCAAACAGTTTCTCAATCTGTGCCTAATCAAGATCTACCAGTGCACCGGTTTTTCAGCTTTATGCAGCATATTTGCATATTAGAAAAGCTATAATTGAAACCATTTCAGATTTGGCATTTTCTGTTCTGGCATTTTGAAAACGCCAATGGATAATATAGGTAAGCATTTATTTGGATACATACTGAAAGTGTAAATAGTAGAGCACTGTAACTTCTGCTAGACGACAATGTTTTGTCATCACTCAATTTAGCCGGCGCAGGTGCGGTGACACTACGCGTGCTGTCGTGGAACACTGAGGGGCTCAACTCGGAGCAGCTGGCAGCGCGCACAGAATCTGTGGCCAACTGCATCCTGGCGCACGATGTTCACGTGGCCCTGCTTCAGGAGGTCGTGCCCGCCAGCTTTGACCAGCTGCTTCAGCGGCTAAGCAACTATCGCCTGCTGCCGGGCGGTCACACAGACCATTATTTTGTGGCCACCCTGATCAAAGATTCTGTGCAGTGCCTGGACTGTCGGGTCCTGCCGTTGGACAATTCTAGAATGGGCCGCTGTCTGCTGGCCTGCAATGTGCAGCTTGGCGACAAGCAGGCCCGGCTGTTCAACTGTCATTTGGAATCTGGCGCTTCTCAGACTGCCGAACGGCGCGCCCAGCTGGTCACCTGTCTGCGCGCCATGACCTCGTCTGCCGCGACCCGCTCCCTGCTTGGTGAGCGCAAACAATTCAAAAGTTCTCTCCGATTTCTAAGAAACTTTTTAAGAGCAGCATAGCCTACGTATTTCTATGTCAAGGCTTACAGGGGGAATTGCTATAATAATGTCAAGGCTTACAGGGGGAATTGCTATAATGTCAAGGCTTACAGGGGGAATTGCTATAATAATGTCAAGGCTTACAGGGGGAATTGCTATAATAATGTCAAGGCTTACAGGGGGAATTGCTATAATAATGTCAGGGCTCACAGAGGGAATTGCTTTAATGTCAAGGCTTACAGGGGGAATTGGTATAATAATGTCAAGGCTTACAGGGGGAATTGGTATAATAATGTCAAGGCTTACAGGGGGAATTGCTATAATAATGTCAAGGCTTACAGGGGGAATTGCTATAATGTCAAGGCTTACAGGGGGAATTGCTATAATGTCAAGGCTTACAGAGGGAATTGCTATAATAATGTCAAGGCTTACAGAGGGAATTGCTGAGATGTCAAGGCTTGAGTGGAATTGCTGAGATGTCAAGGCTTGAGTGGAATTGCTGAGATGTCAAGGCTTGAGTGGAATTGCTGAGATGTCAAGGCTTGAGTGGAATTGCTGAGATGTCAAGGCTTGAGTGGAATTGCTGAGATGTCAAGGCTTGAGTGGAATTGCTGAGGTGTCGAGGCTTGAGTGGAATTGCTGAGGTGTCAAGGCTTGAGTGGAATTGCTGAGATGTCAAGGCTTGGGGGAATTGCTGAGGTGTCAAGGCTTGAGTGGAATTGCTGAGATGTCAAGGCTTGGGGGAATTGCTGAGATGTCAAGGCTTGGGGGAATTGCTGAGATGTCGAGGCTTTAGTGGAATTGCTGAGATGTCAAGGCTTGGGGGAATTGCTGAGATGTCAAGGCTTGGGGGAATTGCTGAGATGTCAAGGCTTGGGGGAATTGCTGAGATGTCAAGGCTTGAGTGGAATTGCTGAGGTGTCAAGGCTTGAGTGGAATTGCTGAGATGTCAAGGCTTGGGGAACTGCTGAGATGTCAAGGCTTGAGTGGAATTGCTGAGATGTCAAGGCTTGAGTGGAATTGCTGAGATGTCAAGGCTTGAGTGGAATTGCTGAGATGTCAAGGCTTGGGGGAATTGCTGAGATGTCAAGGCTTGGGGGAATTGCTGAGATGTCAAGGCTTGGGGGAATTGCTGAGATGTCAAGGCTTGAGTGGAATTGCTGAGGTGTCAAGGCTTGAGTGGAATTGCTGAGATGTCAAGGCTTGGGGGAATTGCTGAGATGTCAAGGCTTGAGTGGAATTGCTGAGATGTCAAGGCTTGAGTGGAATTGCTGAGATGTCAAGGCTTGAGTGGAATTGCTGAGATGTCAAGGCTTGAGTGGAATTGCTGAGATGTCAAGGCTTGGGGGAATTGCTGAGATGTCAAGGCTTGGGGGAATTGCTGAGATGTCAAGGCTTGGGGGAATTGCTGAGATGTCAAGGCTTGAGTGGAATTGCTGAGATGTCAAGGCTTGAGTGGAATTGCTGAGATGTCAAGGCTTGGGGGAATCGCTGAGATGTCAAGGCTTGGGGGAATTGCTGAGATGTCAAGGCTTGAGTGGAATTGCTGAGATGTCAAGGCTTGAGTGGAATTGCTGAGATGTCAAGGCTTGAGTGGAATTGCTGAGATGTCAAGGCTTGAGTGGAATTGCTGAGATGTCAAGGCTTGGGGGAATTGCTGAGATGTCAAGGCTTGGGGGAATTGCTGAGATGTCAAGGCTTGAGTGGAATTGCTGAGGTGTCAAGGCTTGAGTGGAATTGCTGAGATGTCAAGGCTTGGGGGAACTGCTGAGATGTCAAGGCTTGAGTGGAATTGCTGAGATGTCAAGGCTTGAGTGGAATTGCTGAGATGTCAAGGCTTGGGGGAATTGCTGAGATGTCAAGGCTTGGGGGAATTGCTGAGATGTCAAGGCTTGAGTGGAATTGCTGAGATGTCAAGGCTTGAGTGGAATTGCTGAGATGTCAAGGCTTGGGGGAATTGCTGAGATGTCAAGGCTTGGGGAATTGCTGAGATGTCAAGGCTTGAGTGGAATTGCTGAGATGTCAAGGCTTGAGTGGAATTGCTGAGATGTCAAGGCTTGAGTGGAATTGCTGAGATGTCAAGGCTTGAGTGGAATTGCTGAGATGTCAGGTAAATAGGATTCTGTCAGTAGACTTCTTGCAGACTCAATGTTTACAGAGTACGCAACTTTGACGATTGATAAAAGTCTTAATTAGTCCGAAGAATCCCAATAATAAAACAAATTAGCGATGCAATTCATCCAACTTGGAAAAACGCGGGTGCCAATTTGGCATCCGAGGTCCAAATTCAGCATGCTATTAAAGCCGATGTATCTTGACACACTCAGAAAAAAAAATTATGACAAAAATAAATGAATGACCAGCTTAGCTGATAAACTTTATGTTCTAATTATGTTCAAATCAGAATCTGTTCGCCATTCCGCTATAACAAAACCATCCGATTCAATAAAACAAACAGGCGGCGATTTCAATATAATGTGCAGCGACGAGCTGAAATCGGCGGGCGGCCTGCCCGATACGGTCTCGGACGCGTGGGAGGCCAGCGGCCGGCCCAAAGGTGAAAAGTACACGTGGGACGCAGCTAAAAATTTGAACGCTGCCCGGCGTTGCGGCCGGCGCTGTATTGGCCGTTTGATGCGGTCCAGTTACCGGCCCGATCGCCTGCTAGTGCGCGGCATGACAGTTGATAGGTTCGAGCTGTGCGGGCGGGACAGGCCGCCAGGCCTGCAGATGCACACTTCTGATCACTACGGCCTGCTGGTCAGTCTAGTCCTGGATTGAGGCTGAATGCTTTTGCAGTTTCCCAGAGGTCATATGAACACCCACCTCCCCTAATCTTTCTCGCGCAGGGTGAGTTACTGGTAAGCACCCTTTAGACCGCCAACTTCGCTCGTAGAGGTAAAAAACGAAAATGTACTTGAAAAAAGTGCAATATAGAGAGAGAATCGGTTTTCTAATTTTGGCTATCTAGATTTGTCTGCGACTTTAACACCGAATACCTACCTGCCAACCATTGCTTTGTACAATCGCCAGTGCTTTTGTCTGTCAGTCTCATTAATACTAATGCCATTGTCTTTTGTCATATTGAGCTGACAAATTTTTACGGGGATTTTTTAGGACACTTATCCCATCTTGTGGATAGATGATCTTTGGTCACCATGCTCGAATAGCAATTCTTTACTTGATTGTGTTTGGCTTGTAGTCTGTGGGAGACTGCAGCTTGGAGTGGGAATTCTTATCTTGATGGCCCTAATGATTAACTTATAAACTGACAGAACTACTAAGAAGCTGCCAGCTCATCTTGCTATTGATTAGTGTGCTTTAATTCAAAATTAAACTCATCATTTTCGAATCGCTTACTCTGCATGTCCTTTGTTTCTAGATTATTTAGATTAGACGAGCTTAAGCACCAGGTGCTTTATTATTATAAAATTATAAACTTCAGATTCACCGATGATTCGCCCGCATCGAGCGTTGGCCCGTCTGTATTTCCCCTGTCGCGTCTTAAGGATTCTTTGTATAAAATGCTCCATCATCATAAGATTAATTCTAATAAAAGTATTATATTCTTTGCTTGTAGCAGTTTATATTTTCAACAAAGAACTGAGATGAAGTTCTTTTGCTTTTGCTCGACTTCGCTCTCTATATTTACCTGTAAAGACTGTCTTTTTATAAATATTTCTGCGAGAATAGAAATGAAATTCTCTAATTTTATTGCTGCTTGTTCATATAGAGAAGCAGAAATATATCTGCTGGTGCAACTTAACAGCGTGTAAAGATTTTTTGCTTTTATAATTTAAAGCTACTTCTTACTATGAAAGAATTAAAATAACTAATTAAAAAACTTTAACTGCTTTATTATTTACTTGTTTTGCGCATAGACAAGCCAAGTGGAAGAACGCTACGTTTGATTTCTTAGAAATAAGCTGAAAGCAGTCAAGGAACCTTTATTTGTAGTACCGCAAAGCGCTGAAAGAGGTTTTGCCATAGACAATTTCGGTTGAGAAAAAACGATCTCTTCTCTTCCAGTTATTTTCTAGGAAAATCGAGTTTAGCGCCCCTTCCACTGCATTTCCATGATTTTAGATGAATACCTGCTTAGTGTATTTAGCATCAGCACAAGTGAATAGCATGCGTATGTACGTACATGGAATGGATAGCACATTTGTTAGTTATACTGGTATAATAAAATATGACATAAGTATAGCTCGCATTAACTAATGTGTAAGCTATTAAGAATAAAGCAGTAAAACTTATAACTTAATTAACAAGCGGAAGCGGACAGGGGCCGTAGCAGAGTGGAAAGTTAGGGCCGCTGTACACTCCTGTGCCTGTGCGTACGTACCTGCGCGCTTATGTGCCACTCGCCGGTTGTGTGACAGTGTTGCTTAAAGTGTGCTAGGGTGCGCAAGTCCCTGGCCTGTCTTTAACTAAAAACATTAGAAGCGGATACAGCTGGAGCTACAGGGCATTCGATGAAAAATCGGAACAAATCAGGCCAAGGTGCTGGTGGTGGCCTCATCAAGTGGAGGCCCAAGCAGCACGTTATAAAGGCATAATAATGATCAAAGAAAATAACAAAATGTGATATTCTGAGTAATGAAACGCTGCAAAATTGCGAAAAATGATTAATCAGAAGCTGCTCATTTAAAACTCGAATCTAGCTACTTAAAAATGGAGGGGCCCAGTAGTCTGACAAGGTCATTATATATTAACCATGATTTTTTCCACCGGCTTGCGAGTCAGATTAGGCACCTGGGCATTGTGGGCCGCGTAGCCAAGCGGCAGAAGCAGGTGCACCTTCTCGTTGGGCGGCCGGCCGAGCAGTCGGCGAAGCGCTGGCCCGGCGTTCATCGGCGTGCTGGTTAAAGTGCACAGGCCGACATTCTGCACAGCGGCCAGGAATAATCCGGCTGAGATGCTAACCGAGATTTCCGAGTAATAGTGCTGCCGCTTCTCCTCCCGACCGCTGCGCCAGCCGTGCACCTGTCCAATTGCATTTCAAGGTGGTTATGGGCTATCCAATATTTATCTTTCAGTGGGCTGCTATCTCTCAGTTCTGCAGTGCCTGAGCTACCTCTCTCACGTCTCAGTTCAGATTGAAAAGAATCAATGTACATACAGAATTCTAATTTTGTCCAAAGAGAGGTTTAACCCACTTTTTAGTGTTTTTTATCGCTCTGTAAGAAATTTGATTCGCATCCTTTTCTTGCTACTCGTTAGTAGCAAGGCAACCATCACACAAAAAAGTGCGTCGAGCACTAACTTGCGTACCTGTCGCATAAGCACAACAATAACCGGAGCCTCAGTAAGATACGGCTTCTCCCAGCTAGTCCGCAGTTTAGCCAAGTCCGCCTTCCACTCTGCGCTCATCCTTCTGGCGTAGTTAATCTCCTCTTCCTCTTCCACAATCTCCCGGATGCGCCGCTTCATCAGCTCGTTAGTGACGCACACGTAGGTCCAGGGCTCGGTGTGGGCGCCGCTGGGCGAGGAGCCGGCCGCTGTGACCAGCAGCCGCACCAGTTCGGGGTCCACCGGCCGCTCACTGAACTGGCGGCACGAGCGCCTGCGGCTCAGCAAGTTGGCAAAGTCGGTCGCCCGTTTCAACATCTCGGATTCGGAATAGGCGACATTGGAATACGGCACCAGGCTGAGTTCCGCCTCCTCACCAGCTGACTGCTCCGAGCTGTCTTTGTCCGTCTTGTCTTCAGATTCCCCAGCTTCTTCTTCATCTTCGTCGTCATCTTCTTCCGGATCGACTGATTCATTCACAACCGGGGGGCGGCCTCGCCGACGCCTGAGCTCGCTTTGTGGCGCCTGCTTTAAAGTCGCTGCTGGCTTTGATTTCTGCTTCTGCTGTTGCTGCTGCTGCTTCCGCGCTGGCATTCTGCCTTCCCCTCGCTGCTCGTCGGAGTCCTCCTCGCTATCATCCTCTTCGTCCAGCATCTCAAACAGTTTGCGCTCCAGCTCGGCTGTCCGCTTCTGCGTAGCCTTCTGGTCGGCTTGCTGACTCTTCTGCTTCTGCTTCTCGGGTTGCTTAGAATTCTTTGTCTTCTGCGACTTTGAGCCCACGCTAAATGGTATGTCGCTGGGCATTGTAGCAGCGGACAGGCCGCCCCTGTACCCTGGCATGAGCCTCTCGTCCATGGGCATGTTCGGCACGGCGGTCCTGCGCTGCTGGAACAGGTGCATCACTAGAAAGCCGATGAGCGAGCCCAGCACGGCCTGCAGCGTGGTGGAATCCTTGAACAGACTCCACAGTGTGAATGCGTCCGTCATGGTTGGCAGGTTCCAACTAGGCAGTCAAATATTACTGGAGTTGCAATTCAATTTGTTTGCTTTTTAAGCATGAACAAGATCAGGCCTAGTTTTACCCTTATTTGAATGTTTACTATCATCATATATGCAAAACTTGCTAAAAACCTAAGCATTTACATACTTCAACAAATTAATTATACTATGAAATACAATAGTTAGAGCCAGAGTACCAGAGGTTGTCTCAAAAGTTTTTCAGGACAGAGGTCACCATTTTTTACACAAATGCTCAAGGAAGCTGGAAGTTTAGATATTATCTAAGAGAACTTTAACAAAGTCTTTAAGAAAGGGTAGTGTTAGTTTTATGCAATTTCAATGGTTAAGTTCAAATATTATTAACACAATTTTTGCCCAAAATATTCCCCATCACTGTTGCTGTCACAGATATTCACCATTCATGAAGATGCACTGTTAGTAGTGCTCAATCAGCTTGTCAGAGTCTCTCAAAAGTGGCATCTATCTGGCTTAGGTAATGCTCTACTGTAACTGCAGCTACAGTTATAGGAAATTTAGGGTAGCACTTTTTTGAGCACAATTAGGTTATAGATTGTGGCTATGGAAATCTTGCCTAGTAGCAGATAAAGTTATGGATTATAGATTTGGAGCACCTAATGTAATTTCTAAAGTAAATTGAAAATTATTTTTATATGCAAAAAACTATTTACCTTTTTTCATTTTAAATTTTATATTTTTGGCTAAATAAAAAGATACATTATTGCCTTTTGCATATAAAATGTATTTATATTTATTGTACCAAACTAGGCCTTAAAAGCCATTAAATTTGAAAGTTTTCACTGTTTGCTTGATTGCTTTTGCTTTGGCTTCAAATTTTTGCTTTTTGGTTTTTGAAATCAATGATTTTGTTAATTTTGTTGATTTATAATATGGCTATAGGAAATTTTGGAATATGGAGATTTGACTATCTAGAAAATAACAAATTACAGCTACAGGGATAGCATAATAAAATTTAGTATGGCTATGGTTATAAAGGTACAGAGGTATAGCAATAGAACACTAGGTTTAGGGATTTGCTGTTGGCACTAATCATTTTCTAAGGAGTCAAGAAAAAGATAAAGATTTACAATAGTTTTAGAAAACAAAAGCTAAACTCTTTTACTTTTACTTATATATAAGCAACAGCATAAGGATATGCATTTTCTCACAGAATGAAAGGTTTCTAGTGCAAAGTGCAGCCCTTGTTTAAGACAGTATTTGCAAACAATGGAGTTGATCAATGGCATTATTATAATTAAACTATAGTAACTAGTAGGGGTCGGACGTGATCACAATTGTGATCACGATTTTGTGAATTCACGACCATTTTTTTCACGATTGTTATTTCCTTGAAACCCGTTCACGACAGTCGCGAATTTCCGTTTTATTACATTTTTATTAGAAGTATAACTTTTCTACTTGGTTTACCAAAATATGTGAACACAAATGTGTAAAAGAGTAATAAATTTTAATTTTGTTGACTTGACAGCATTACCAAGTAGCTATTATCAATTTATAAATATTTCTTTTCTTGTTTTGTTATTTTCAACACTTGTAACTTACGAGCTCAAAAACGTGTATGCAAATATAAATTCACGATCACGATCACGATCACGCCTGACTTTAAAAATTTCACGAAATTTCACGCCCGACCAAAATTTTCTGCTCATCCGACCTCTAGTAACTAGGGCCTAATATTGAATATATAAATATAGTAGTTCTATAGTTGGGAACATTCTATATATACCCTGGAAAAAATTAATTAATTTTTTAGAATATACTAATATTATATGCCGAATATCCCAAATATCCCAACTATAGAACTACTATATAAAAAAATATTTATATATTCAATATATTATATTATATTACCTTACACTAAGCTTCATATTTTCAATTTGAAATGTTATTAATAATGTGTAGATAACTATTATAATTGTTATTAGTATTGTAATTTTCAATTTTTAGCGTATGTAACACAAAAAGTAGAAAATCACTTTTTGTATACTAACATGTATGCTAATTTCTTGAGTAGTGATGGACCAAATGTAGATTTTTGCAAGTTTGCAAGTACAAAAAATTCCAAATCTGAATATCCAAATATGTTTCCGAATGTAGATAAAAGTAAAAAGTAAACGGCGGCAGTAACTATGACACCTTTCTGGACAAAAATGCCTTGTCATCTAATTAGTAATCGTATTAGTGCTATACATTAATTTACTGACAAGATTCAATCTAATCTCGGGCTTATACTATATCCATCTAGTATCTGAATTGAATTCAACTCAGAATTGAACTCAATTCTTTTATATCTAATCTAAGTACAATTACTAATACTAACTGACATTTTTGTGCAATTTGATAACTTCACCATGTAGGCCTATAGTGCATATAAAATCTGTTGCATTTGCATTTCAAAAAAGATTAAACTTAAACAATGATTATTACAATTAAATGTTTTTGTGACTTTTACATTAGCATAATTTTGTTTTGGTTTTTCAATTTTTTTATATTTGGAAGCACATTTGGAAATTCGGATAGTAAAATTTCCAAATCCAAAAATTAGGACCCATCACTATTGTTGAGTGTAGACCTATACCAAAAATTTATAGCATATATGCTTTCTTCCTAATTATAGGTATAGCAGTTAGCAGTAATTGGTTACTATTTTATTTTTAGGTAAATTTATCTATGTTCTAAGAATTACATTTGGATCTACTTTTAAGATACAATGAAAATAAAAAATTAGGTCTAACTTCTAAATTTAAATAACATTTCTAATTAATATTTAATATAATAAATAGGTCCTATTAAGATTCTTAAGCCTTGCTTTTTTGCTTCATTGGTTGGGGTTTTTAAGTGTGGTTGCAGTTAGGCTTTTCACAAAGATTGGTTCTAAAACCAAAATAATTCCAATTCTAGAACCAAAATTAATAGGAAAATTAAAAGCTTCAAACCTAGGCCTAATTTGTTTGTCAGTCTTTATCATTTTTATTTTGTCTTTCCTTGAATTTGTTTTCTATTGGATATGACAAAATCCAATAATTTTATATATTTTAAAAATATTTTTTAACAATAAAAAAAATTGACAATTTCAAATATATTTTACCATTAAAGTATAAACATGACAATGGATCGAGAAAATTTCTTGATCCAAATTCTAGAACCAGAACACAATTCTGGAACTGATTCTGAAAATGGAATAAACAATATGAAAAGCCTAATTGTATTTAAATATTCATTAACAATGCCTTATTTAGTACCAATTTAAATTAAACTAGCTTACTTACTAAACAAAATCAATTTTTAACATATCACATAAAATTCAGGCAATGGCTAGAGTTCCAGCAACAGAACCTGTTTTCTAATGGCTATGGATCTGGCAGTCTACTGCAGGCAGTTATCTACTAATGAAGTATTTGAACATTAGAAGTATCTTATTTTGAATCTCCTTGTTTCATTTTGATCTTATCTTGAACAAAATCTCAATACAAACCAACCGTTAAAAAATTAAAATGTTTCTGCTATATTATACCCATAAATTGCACTACTGGAATACCACTGCCGGATCCATAGCCGTTAGAAAATGGGTTCCAGTGCCGGAACTCTAGCCATTGCCTAAAATTCATACACATACATCAGATAAAAGTGAAGAAGGTAGTGAGAATGTCAGAAGGTGCATAACAAAGTAAATAGCGAAATCGGACACGCGGTATATACTTTGGGGCATCTACAGAACGAAACAGGACATTTCGCATTTCGTCCAGCGAAATTATGGCGAAGGTCAATGAAAATTCATAAACAATAAGTTAATTCAGAGAAACCCACAATTCGGTTTTGTAACGAAAAAATCTTAGAAAGTAGTGTCAGTGTTAAACAAAAATCTTTCTGAGATTTGTCTTTAGAAGTTCATCAGTACAATAAAAGTTACTTATACGTAGAAAATTTAAATTTGGGTAAATTTACACTTACCGGTTTGTCAGTATACTGTATATTGTTTCAAAGGTGAACTGTTGTTAGTTGTAGTTTCACCATCCAGGCCTGCTCTTACATTACCAGCCGCAGCCAGTCCTGGCTAGTTGGGGACGTACAATTCAAATCGTCCTTGGAAAGGTGTTTAAGTTGACTTACTTAAATAATGATTATTGGGTTTAAGAAGCTGGAAATTATGATTTCGAATGCATGGAATTAAAAAATTATTGTAAAATGTGGATAATTTGTTGCCTTCGAACTGCAGCTTAAAGTGGAACTGTGTCGAATACATATGTAAGTGGCAATAAGACTTTGGACAACAAAGTGATGCAAACCCTACAGGCTTCAGCTTATCATTCCTTCACCGTTTTAGAATCTCGAGTTTTAAGATGGTACAGTTGTAGCTGCATGCGCCTCTAATAAAATCCTATACATTTAATTTATACATAAAACTCATTTTGTACATTTGTACTACGCAGCATACATTGTACAGGGTACAGCTAGTGTGTATATGAATAGTATACTATATAGTGGTCTGATAGACTACAGTAAATGTAAACCATACATTTATTATTCTACATATATCATACTGGTAAATGTACATTATTGCTGATTCATAGCAACGTGCATGCAGGCCCGGGAGTGCCGGCCAGAGAAGAGCCAATTAAAATTAACTAATTCGCGAGTGGTGACAGCCAGCTGCAAGAGAAATTCAGTAAAACTGTTTAAGATTTTCCGGTATAAAAGTACGTGTTGACGCGCGGCAACTCGGTCGGTAAAATTCAAGGCGTTAGAATTCACACTGTGATGATTTGTTTTCTAAATTGCAATGCAATGTCTCTGGAAAAAAACGTAATCGGCACTAATCATTGAGCCTGCACACCCATGTAAAATAGAGTAATGATGAAAGGCTTTCGAATGACAATGTACCTTGCACATGTACATTTAGATTTGTACATTCAGTGATTTTTGTGTGCATGTATTCATGTAAATAAGGCTACAGTGCATGCATTTAGATTTACATATAAATTTACGCAATTGAGGTTAAAGCCGACGAGTTAATTGACGTCATTCTGAATTCACTATATGCAATTCGAACACTTCACTAAACTTATGCATGGTTGTGAGTTAATTTCTGACTGTGGAAGCAGAGCAAAGCTCGAGAGAGCTATGTAGGAAAAGAAAAATTATGCAAACGCGGGACAGATAAAGCTTGGGGTTTGGTCGCTTTATCTTTCAACGCTTTGATTATCTGCAGAGCTTAAAATGCTTGACGCCAAAATAATAAGAGGCCGCAGATATTTTATCGAAAGTTGACAAAATTTTGCTTGAAACTGTAATGCGATCGGAGCAACGCACGCATGTAGGCTATCACTGGATCATTGTTGGAGCTTAGCTTTAATCAGTAACAAAAGCACAAAAACGACTCAAATATGCTCTACAAGCCTGGCAAGGGAAAGTCGGCAAAGCAGACTGGCGCTGGGAAGCAGAAATTTGCCAACGCCCAGCAGCAGTCGCAGAAGCAGCAATCAACGCAGCACCAACATCAGCACCGCTGGCACAGGCTGAGTCACCTCCTGAGCAACATCGGCCACCTGAGCTTCTTCGGATCCCAGCACAGCCTCGCTAGCACCAGTTCCGGTGGCGAGCAAGTCAAGCCCGACATCGATGAGTTCGCGCCACCTTGCAGATTCCCGCAACATCAGCTGCACCAGCACGGCAGTCAGGGCCGTTCCAAACTGGCTGTCAGCTGTCAGAATCTGGCCCAGATGAAGGAGACGCTTGACTTCGACGACGACTGGATGGTCGGCGGCCAGCTGAGCCGGGACTGCGCCGCTGCAGCAGCGGGTACGAAAATATGGTAGCTCTGCTTGCGTACCATTGTCCCTAGATCCCTATGAACAGATGGGCGCAATTATATGCACTCTACCTCCAAAGTCTGACTGGGATGTCAGATTTTTCTTCCGGAATGTTATGAAACAAATGTATGAGCTATTACATGTGCGTTTCATGCAGTCTGTTTGAAGAGAAAGGAGAGTATAGATTCAGGAGCGTGAGTATAGTGTCAGGAGTGCCAGTATAGTGTCAGGAGTGCCAGACAGTATAGTGTCAAGAGTGTCAGCATAGTGTCAGGAGTTCAAGCATAGTGTCAAGAGTGTCAGCATAGTGTCAGGAGTGCCAGACAGTATAGTGTCAAGAGTGTCAGCATAGTGTCAAGAGTGTCAGCATAGTGTCAAGAGTGTCAGCATAGTGTCAAGAGTGCCAGTATAGTGTCAGGAGTGCCAGCATAGTGTCAGGAGTGCCAGCATAGTGTCAGGAGTGCCAGCATAGTGTCAGGAGTGCCAGCATAGTGTCAGGAGTTCCAGCATAGTGTCAGGAGTGCCAGCATAGTGTCAGGAGTTCCAGCATAGTGTCAGGAGTGCCAGCATAGTGTCAGGAGTGCCAGCATAGTGTCAGGAGTGCCAGCATAGTGTCAGGAGTGCCAGCATAGTGTCAGGAGTGCCAGCATAGTGTCAGGAGTGCCAGCATAGTGTCAGGAGTGCCAGCATAGTGTCAGGAGTTCCAGCATAGTGTCAGGAGTGCCAGCATAGTGTCAGGAGTGCCAGTATAGTTCCATCACAATTATTCATTGCAGGCTTGGAGGAGCTGCGACGCGGAGCGAATCGGGTAGCCAAGTGGGCCACCGGGCTGGACCACCTGCTGGCTGACACCGACGGTGTCTGGGTGTTCGCCGACTTTCTCCGAACCGAATTCAGCGAAGAGAACATCCAGTTCTGGCTGGCTGTCGAAGAGTTCAAGCAACTGCCGACGGATGAACCTGGCGAGGTGAGGCTGGCAGCTCAGCTGAGAGCTTGTTAGTTTGAAGCTTTCGCGGTTAAGCAGAGTTGATCACAGTTAGTGCTCAGCTGAGTAGGCTGTATGAGCGTCATCTCCCAAGCCAGCCAACTGTGAGCCAGTTGCACATTTGAGCTCTGGGCTCCAGCTCACCCTGCTGTGATTGGGCAGCAGCTGGGGTGCTGGGATGGCCCGAGTGCCCGCGGAAATCCATATTAGAGACACCTTGTTGGAGGCACCTAAGCAGTTAAGCTACCCGATGCAGTCTAGGTGGTGGTGGTGCGCTCAAGGGCGAGGATCGCTGATTGACTGTCTGAGTACAGGAGGATCTCCTTCTCCCAGACTCGCATTATGCCATGACGCAGCTTTTCCGAATGGTCACCACAATTTTTTCATCAATTTTCCCACCTGGGAGCTCATTTATCTAGTAAAGTCAATAACGTCTGCACCCTCTCTCAGCAGATTCTCGCCGCGGCCCATCGTATCGAGCGACTCCACATTGGCTGCGAGGCTCCAGCGAGTATCAATCTGGACGGCGCCACCGAGCGCGAGGTGCAGCGTCGCCTGAGCAGCGGCCAGCTCGATGTCGGCATGTTCAACGCAGCGCAGAGCCAGATCTTCAACCTGATGCGCATGGACAGCTATGCTCGTTTTCTTAAGTCGGCGCTCTATAAAGACTGCCTGCTCTGCGAGCTGGAGTCGCGTCCTCTGCCGACGTCCGCCGCACCTCATCGACGAAGCAACGACTCGCTGCTGCAGTCATCGATGCCGCCGGTGCGTGGGTCGCCGCAGAAAGCTCATGCAAGCAGGCGCCATCAATTCGGCAGTCAAGAACGGATGCTGGATGTCATTCGGCCTGCAGCGGATTCCGCCACATCAAACGGGACTAATCTGAAGAAATCAGACGTGAGCAGCGTCACTTTGAAGACCTACCGGAGTCGTGAGCCAAGTTTTATTGTTGCGGCTCTGGACTTGGACTGCGGATCCAGCGTGTGTTAGCAAGAGTGTACAAGCATGAAGTTCCATTTCTTTCGATGCCTGTGTGGAATTTATGCTCACTGCTCCAAATTACCTTATCACAGTAATTTGACGTTTAAATTATACAATAGTCGAAACGATTTGTACAAACTAAAATCAAGTTAAACACCGCTCTTGAAACTCCCTTCTCTGCTTACGTAGCTTACTGCATATGAATTACGAGTAGCACCGTGCTAGATCAAATTTTACGTGATACGTTTTCGACCTTCTTTAATTTGGCCTTTGATCGGAAACAGCTTCTTTAGCCTCAGAATACAGAAAATAATCTCATGTCAGATGGTCAGCTCCAAGCTGGTAGCAGAGATGTGGCGAGCAGCTACTGCACATGTAGGTCCTGTTGGCTAAGAAGGCAGCGAGAGCCAAGCAGAGCGATTTCCAAAAGATTATAAATCAGCTAATCCGTAGATTAAACTAATCCATAACCGCCCCCTCAACCCTAGTTTGAGGATCCTAGAAGGGACTCCAAGCTATCCTGCCAACTGGTTTCTTTTGCTGCTGGGACTGGATCGCATTGATCATGCAGAGAGGACTTGTGCAGTAGGTTCTTGCGTTGGCGAGATTGTGAGTGACCGAATGCAGTACACATGTACACTTCACCGAATTGTGCAAATCGTCACCGGGCGTCGCCACCGGGGGCCCCAAATAAAAGCTATGGGGGACATGCCAATATGTTGTCCCTTACCCCACCTTTTTGTGACCCGTTGTGGAGATCAATAACAAATTAATAAATTAATACGAAACCAAAATGAGTGCCTGTATAATGTCTGCGGCGCCAAAACGAATTCCTGCAGCACCAATTAAATGAGTGCTAACAACACCGATTCTCAAAATAATAATGTAGATGTAGGAATTTAGCTATGCACATGTAGAATTCTTGACTTGTCCCCACAACACAAAATCTATGGCGACGCCCCTGTTTAATAACGAACCTCTCTAATGTAGCGCTGACGTAATCATTAATAATTAATCTTCAGAGGCTAACTAAAGCTATATACGGTGAACATTAAAAATAAATTATAATTTGCCCGCGGCTGCCTGACGGGGCACAAATGATATGCAGATGCATGCATGATCTGAATGATTCAATGCACTGATTGAACGACTGATCGACGAGATAGCTAGCTGTTTCGCCCCATATACTAGTGCGCCGCTCCCTCCTGTGTAATGTAGATCGTTTGTTGTAGAGCACTCCGATCGCTGCTGCGATGCGATAATTATCGAACAATTTCTGCTTTAATTCAGCACAGATAAGCAAACAAGCAAAAATTAAAGTCCCTCTCCAGCTACCAAGAGTGTAGTTTCAGATGGGGGAAGCGATCATCTGATTAAACAAGTTTTAATTATGTGACTGTACTTACATGCATGTAGCCTTTTCTCCCAACAATCAGATTATCAACGTGCCAACAACCTGCTGGTTTCCAAAGTGACCGAGGCTTTTTAGACAAATTACTGCTTGCAAATCAGCGCGTAAAAAAGTGACAAAACGCCACCGGCCCAGGTGGTCCGGAATAGAAACACAAATTAGGTCCTCTCGTCAAGATTTATTTAATATAATGTTGGAATAGTCGTTGAACCCATAAAATTTTACTTTTGAGTTTCGTATTTTTTCAAATAAAGCATTTTCGAAAGAGTAAGGCAAACATTTTCACATGTCAATTTTCATGTATAAGTTTTAAAAGTGGCCGGAATCTAAATTTTAAATGTTTTTCGATTAAAACAAATAATTTTTGCTAAGAAGTAAATCCGAGTGAATAAACTACGTTGTGTATCCACATTATTTGAAAAACAGAAAATATATTTTTTTTATATCAAACAATTATGTGCTTTATTGTGTCATAAATAAATATATTACGTGTTACAAGATTTTTAAGAAATGCTTTTCTGCGAAGATCACGACATTCTTTGAACAGTCCTGAATCTTAAATGTGTTGAAGTTTCATTATTTATATAATTTAATCTTACGACAACGTATTTAAAGCTTCGTTAATGGGTGCTGAAAATAGCACACCTGTACCTGGAGGTGGGACAGAAGGATATCATGTTCTTCGGGTACGCTATTCGTAATGTTACTCATTTTTTGACAATACTTTCTAGGAGAAATATTAGTTTATAAACTGTAAGCGTAATAAATATGTGATTCATTCTAAAATGTAAGTGAAATGCTAATGTGAACAAAATGGTATAAAAAGCATATATCTTTAGGCAAACAAAACCAACAAAATATTATTCATCTCGTATTAGACAAGTCACAACTCACAATCACAAGTAAAACCAACATGAACATAGTTGCGCAACCAGGATCGAGGGCAGTCAGTCCCCCTTAGGCGAAGACCTAAAAAATAAAGGACACTTATTATTAAAGTTTTTGGCAGACTCTAGCACAATTGATAATATAGTAGACCAGATTTATAAACATGTTGGCCCCAAAATAATGCTTCTAATGTATTCTTAAAGATATAAATCAAATAGGTTGTCACTTGTCCATTATGCTATGCATTTGATAATATAGATTTGCCAATATATTTAATTATTTTATATAAGTTAAGTAAAAGTACAATGATTACTATGGTGCAAGTCAATATAAAGTTTCTAAATACTATTTTTTTTAAATTATCTTGATGATTTCTTTGAATGTCTATTTAAATATATCTTAGGAAATCTATTTGGTTGTTAAGAATGTTCTTATAGTTTCTAGAACCTTCCTCCAAACTGAGTTTTTTAATGTAAATAAGAAGCAAAGTAATTGCCATCCAAATTGATCACTGCTTGCTATTTTTCAGGTAGAATTTAGAAATAATATTATCAGTCTAGAATTTCTTAGGTTTTGAGGAAAAAATTATTAAGCTAGTTATTCAAGGCTTCTTCATCAATAAAATTTTTGCTTGTTAAGATATTGGTTAGGGCCAAGAATAGATAGTAGTTACTAGGCACCAGGGTAGAAGAATATAGGGAATAAGACATTAGTTCCTAGCCAAATCTTAGCAATGTGGGGCAGACATTATTTTGCAAGAATTGGACCAAACCATGATTCAGTTGCTTCTATGCAATGGTAGTAGCTAATCTGTCTAGCCTTTGGACCTTTGTACTAGTTAGCTATAATTGATATGTTGGATGACAGCAGCTCATAGACCATACTCAGAAAGGTGGCCTGCACGTGGGAATTTTCCTGCGTGCACAAGCCACGCTAAAATTTTGGCGTGCAAAGTTGGCGTGCAAATAGGGGTCTCAAGCCACGCCTAAATTTTTAGCGTACAAGTTTTTTACTTGGCGTGTAACCTTGGCGTGCAATTACAAACTGACAGTATATCAACAAGTCAGATATAGATGTATACACAATATATATATAATATATAAAGTTAAATGTGAACAATTGAATTTGAATATTGATTAAACCAACTAGTTGAGGCTACAGCCTAGCCTACAGCCAGGCCTACACTCTACAGCCTACATTAAAATTAAAATATCCAATAACTTTTAAACGCTCTTATTTTGTGACTCTTGTAGACTTAGTTTATTTGTTTCTTGAAATGTGAAGAAAAAGTTTTTGATACTCACTATGTTCTTTGTAGTGAATTTCCTTTTTTTATATAAACTTTGTTTAATGTAAGTAGAAAATTTATTTAAAAATAGTATCTAATACGGTTAATATTCAAATTTTTACAATTTACTGTAGGGTAAACAGACAGTGTAACCACTTTTGGCATACAGGATTTTGGTATACACAATTTTCGGCGTACATGATTTTTGGTATTCAAGATTTTTGGCATGCAACAGAAACGTCATGTTAAGGGTTTTAAAAAATTGGCGTACATTGGCGTGCGCCAAGGATTTTTCCATAAATTGATTCCCGCGTGCACTTGCCACCTTCCTGACTATGGCTCATAGAGGATCACACCTTTATAGTCTTACCAAATGCATAGCATGACCTTATAAAGGTGGAGTCTGGCCTTAGACTATGGCTTAGGGGTTGCATAAGAATTCACTTGACTGGCAATGCTTGATATTTATATGTAAATATAATTTTTATTGCCAAAACAATCAACTTTAGCCACTTATACATATGCCAATAGAAAAAAAGATGTGGCCATCTCTGCCTTACATTTGTGGTCCCAATTGGACAATTCATGGGATACCCATTGAGTCAACTTGTGCACCTTGCCCAGTTGATGCAAGTGAATGGCAATTGTTTGATGTCTACCCTAAGGACTTGCACCAACTTACAAGTAGTTTCTCGGATGTTAGCCTCAATAAGTGTGCACAGATAGTCATCATTCATGTCAGAAGGATATCCTAACCAGGGCAAATCTTTGAGGCTAAAATATCTTTGGCAAAACTGAGCAAACTAATCTTTGTAGTATGTTTAGACACTATACTGGCACCCAATGCACTGTTAATATAGTGGCTCAATTCAGTTGCTTTAATGCCAGATTTGAAGTTATAGAATAATAGGCCATTAATAAAGGGTTAATAGAGATCCATTTATTTGATCTGGCTTCAAAAGCAACAATCATGAAAAGTAATCTCTTAAGATTGCACATACTCACCCTCAATATATATCTACCCAGTAGGCTTCTAGAATGTTCCATAAAGTTTTTGGATCAAATTTTCTAGAAATTATGAGAATATTCTCAATAAATATATATATAAAACTAATAAAAAGTAATATACAAATTATATAGAATATAGAAATAATAGATTAACTTATAAAAGCATTTCTACTTCAATTTTTATATTTTTGCTTCAGCATTGCTTCTAATCCACAGATACTAAAATGACTAAATAGCTTTCTACTTTTAGTTTAATAGCAATGGAGAATATATAAGCTATTTTATAAAAATAAAGGCAGCTAAAATGACATTGATAAGTTTAGAAGCTCCTGAGCTTGCAGGCATAAGTAGCTTGCAAGCTAATTGGTTTAGCAGTAATGTACATTAGCCAGTCCACTGAAATGTACATGGCAACTTTAGGCTGGAGTTCCAAGAAAGGCAATAAAAATTGAGGCAGGGTATGGGAGCAGTGTGGAAAGGTGCATTTGAGGGTTTAGTTGGGGTAATAAAAGCCAATAAATGATTCTTATTTATATAAATATATTAAAATTCTTCTGTTTAACTTACTACTGAACTGAAAGTAGCTTACACGAAAATGTTCTAAGTGGCCCATCTAGTTATTCTAGTAATCTATGTTCTAATCTATTAATAATCTAAATTATCTAGATCTAGGCCTAGATATGATAATTATCTTGTTTTTAATTGAAGCTCTAAATTAATGATTAGGCCTAATAATTATTTATTGTATAAGAAGAATGGCTAAAACTGAATTTATTTTAGATTTAGCCCACACCACCCCAACCATACAAATTTTGTTAAATAAATTTGCAATTTGTATCAGGTACAAGAAAACTCGCCAGGTCACAAGGCAGGCCTAGAGGCATTCTTTGACTTCATCATTGCTATTGGAAATACACGATTAGTAAGTTAAGCTCTATGTGAATTGCCTGTTTAATAAGCAGCAAATAGTTTATTCAAAATTTATTAAATCAAATTGCCTGTCTAAACCAAATTTCAGAATGAGGACAATGAGAACCTGAGAGACCTGCTAATCCAGCACAAGGACAAGCCTGTGCGCACTCTGGTGTACAGCAGCAAGACTCAGAGCTGTCGCGAGGTCACCCTGGTGCCGTGTGAAGGCTGGGGCGGCCAGGGCCTATTGGGTGTCAGTATTCGATTCTGCTCATTCGACGGGGCCAACGAGAACGTTTGGCACGTGATGGACGTGCAGCCGAATTCGCCTGCGGGTCTGGCTGGACTGCAGTCTGACACCGACTACATTATTGGGGCCGACACTCTGTTGCAGGTCTGTTCTTTTTTGCCTTCTGCGGCACTGTCAGATCATTCTGTACTGACAGAGACACAGTCAAATCATTCTGTACTGACAGAGGCACTGTCAGATCATTCTGTACTGACAGAGACACTGTCAGATCATTCTGTACTGACAGAGACACTGTCAGATCATTCTGTACTGACAGAGACACTGTCATATCATTCTGTACTGACAGAGACACTGTCAGATCATTCTGTAGTGACAGAGACACTGTCAGATCATTATGTACTGACAGAGACACTGTCAGATCATTATGTACTGACAGAGACACTGTCAGATCATTATGTACTGACAGAGACACTGTCAGATCATTCTGTACTGACAGAGACACTGTCAGATCATTCTGTATTGACAGAGACACAGTCAAATCATTCTGTACTGGCAGAGATACTGTCAGATCATTCTGTACTGACAGAGGCACTGTCAGATCATTCTGTACTGACAGAGACACTGTCAGATCATTCTGTACTGACAGAGACACTGTCAGATCATTCTGTACTGACAGAGACACTGTCATATCATTCTGTACTGACAGAGACACTGTCAGATCATTCTGTACTGACAGAGACACTGTCAGATCATTATGTACTGACAGAGACACTGTCAGATCATTATGTACTGACAGAGACACTGTCAGATCATTATGTACTGACAGAGACACTGTCAGATCATTCTGTATTGACAGAGACACAGTCAAATCATTCTGTACTGACAGAGATACTGTCAGATCATTCTGTACTGACAGAGGCACTGTCAGATCCCTCTAGCAAACAAAAAGTCAGGCTTAGGGGCACGTAGCCCAGTGGACTAGCGCTGCGCTCTGTTGTGCCAGCGGCCCAGGCTCGATTCCAAGTGCAGTCACATTGATTTTGGGCTAAATTGGAATTTTGGCTTGGCTCCGCTCGTGCAATTAACGCCCCTGAGAGCCAACTCCAAGGCACAGTGAAGTGTACATGCCTAACGATAAAATAAAGTAAGGGGCGCTGTACACTCCTGTGTGAGTGTGCCTGTGCGTATGACTGCGTACGTATCCGCGCGTTTGTGTGACTGCTCAGAGGAGTCGGCGTAATGGGCAGTAATGCCTCTCGCCGGTTGTGTGACAATGTCACTTAAACTGCCGCATACTGAGTCGGAATAGCTCTGGCAACCCTCCGCAGGACTACGAGGATCTGATCACACTAATCGAGGCCCACGATGGCAAGCCGCTGAAGCTGTACGTGTACAGCACTGTGTCGGACTCCTGCCGCGAGGTGACGATTACACCCAACTCTGTCTGGGGCGGCGAAGGCCTACTTGGCTGCGGCATCGGCTACGGCTATTTGCATCGGATCCCCACGAGGGAGCCGCCGGTAGATCAGCTGACTCCGTTGCCTAGCGACGTAATGCGCGCTCCGGCTAGCGACGGATTTACTGAGGTAGAAGTTCGAGTCTTCAACAATATACTTTTATTTGTACTTTTTAGGCTTTGTCAAACTGAATACTCCATCATTTCAACAGGTTTCTGTTAATTTTTTATTAGTGTATTAGTATATGTGGACTAGCCACCCCCCCCCCCCCACGGGGAAGAGATAAAATTTTGAATTGCAGCAGTTTTAAAACCATCCAATTACCATTCCGATTTGGTCACCAGACTTGATTTGAAATATTTCAGGTGCCGCTCAGTTCAGCCGCCGCCACGCCCAGTGCTGCCCCCGCCCCCGTGTCTTCACCGCTGCCTCCGCCGCCGCCGCCGCCTCCACAATCGATGCCGCCGCCCACCTATGCGGCTTCTCAATCGCTGCCGTCACCGCCGCCTCCGCCGCCACCGGCGCCAGTTTCTGCGGCTTCTCCACTGCCGCCGCCGCCGCCTCCGCTGGTGCCGCCCGAGACTTCTACTGCTTCTCCGGCGCCTCCGCCACCTCAGCAGCAGCAGCAGCAGCAGCAGCAGCAGCCGGCAGATTTACACCTTCCACCAGTGAGCACAGAGCTCACTTTGCCCGGCATGCCGCCTGTGTCAGTTAACGTGCCGCCAATAGACCTGCCACCTCCGCCGCCGCCGCTGCCACCAGCCGCTTTGGCTGCGGATACTCAAGCAGCTGAGCAACCACAGCAGCAGCAACAACAGTCGGAGTCTACGGAGAGCCCCGGCGTGGCGCCGTAAAGAGCTCCGATCGAGATAGCTGACTCGATCCTCAATTGGGAAGAAATTTTGACACCAGATTGTTATGTGCGCAGCCGCTTGTGTAATTCTTCATGCTATTAATATACAATATTGACGCCGTTTCTGTGCCTGTTAGCGTGTTTAATTTTATTTCTCATTTTGCTAAACTGTTCCTCAGTTGCCCCGCTGCGAACGTTATCAGTGTCCACAAGCGTCGCCATTGGAGTTGGCTTTTCAATAAGAAAAGGGCGTAGTCGGTATTTTTTATTGAAAAGCCGCATCGTGAGGACGTCATCGTGGGGTGGCGTCATCGCCTGGAGGGGCACCATCGTGTGTGACGTCATCACCTGGAGGGGCACCTTCGTGGGTGACGTCATCACCTGGAGGGGCACCATCGTAGGTGACGTCATCACCTGGAGGGGCACCATCGTAGGTGACGTCATCATCTGGAGGGACGCGCTATCATGGGGGCGCCATCGTTTTTGCCAGCCTATTGGATGGTGCGGCCCCCTTACTCCTCAACCAAGAGTAAGCCACCAAGGAATTCATCGCAATGTCATGTATTTGAGTCTTTAAAAAGTGGCACGAGCCGCTCTTAAGTTGCCGCTTGTCACGGTTAACGCTTTCGCAGGGCTTGGCTCGCTCCCTCCCTTGCGGTTGCTGGATCTGATATTAACTATAGTGTATGCAAATTCTGTCTCATGAGATCCCCCCCATTTATGAACTTATCTGCAGAGCAATGCGGATCGGACTTCATTTTTTGTCTTTTTGAACAATTTTGTGATTTCTGACCTTACAATTTGATTTCTTCACATTACTACTTACAAACTAGTAGTAAAGATAGGTGAATTAGCACAGCATGCGAGTCAAATTTTCATTTTTTTATATACTATTATAATTATAATTATTATATATTTAGGCGTGAGATGACCACATTATTGTACTTGAGCAACTAAGCAATTTCAATTTTACCTACATTGTATGGTTATGTTAAAGTTTGTTAGATACTACTTACAAGTAGAACATTTGCTGTTTAGCGTATACGGTAGCTTCTGATTTATTAGAAAGATTCGCAGACATTTGGTTAAGTGATTTTCTTTTATCT